>CM035436.1:43436570-43606570 GCA_020310875.1 Ceratopteris richardii | reverse complement strand
CCTCAGAAATCCATCCATTCAAGAAAGCATTCTTTACATCAAGTTGATAGAGCTTCCAATTTCTAGATGTCGCAAGACTAATGAGAACCCTAATTGTAGGCATTTTTGCAACAGGAGAGAAAGTCTCCTCATAATCGATACCATGGGTTTGAGCAAACCCTTTAGCAACTAACCTTGCTTTGTGTCTATACTTCCATCTGGATTCCTCTTGATTTTGTATATCCATCGAGATCCAATTACCTTCATAGATGGCTTGTTAGGTACAAGTTCCCAAGTGTCATTCTCCTTCAAGGCTTCCATTTCTTCATCCATTGCATCTCTCCAAGCTTTCTTGCTTTGTGCTTCTTTGAATGTGGTAGGTTCTTCATTGGTTGAATCCTTTGCAATGTAGCTTGAGTGCTTGGTGACCAAAGAGGTATCATAACCATACCTCTCTGGTTTCTTCTTCTCTCTTGAAGACCTTCTAGGTGGTTGATGTGAGCTCTCGGGTCCATATGTAGTATCCTGCATCTTTGCTTTTCCATAGCTTTAGTCTTTCCAAGTCTTCTAGGTCAATCTCCGAGTCACTTTCTTCAATTTGCTTTGGCTCCTTTGTTTGAAGTGATGGAAAGTCTTCATCCAAGTCATAAGGCAGCTTCACTTTCCTGTCATCATCAAACTGTGATTTTTTCTCATAAAAGATTACATCTCTATTCACAGAACATCCTTTATTGGTTGGATTGTACAATCTATATCCTTTTTGGTTTTGATCATAACCAATAAATATGCACTTCTCTGCCTTAGGATCCAATTTCCCTCTTACTTAAGAAGGAATGTGAGCATAGGCTAAGCATCCAAAAATTCTACAATGCTCTAGACTAGGTCTTCTTCCATTCCACACTTCATATGGAGTGGTTCCATCTAGTGACTTAGATGGAAGTCTATTTATGAGATATGTGGCTGTAGACACAACCTCTACCCATAGGTAGTTTGGCAATCCCTTTTCATTGAGCATGGACCTTGCAGCTTCGAGAATAGATCTGTTTTCTCCTCTCTACTACACCATTGAGTTCGGGTGTATACCTTGTAGTGACTTCCCTTTTAATGCCTCTTTCATACAAGAAGGCATCAAATTCAAAAGAGAAGTATTCTCCTCCACCATATGATCTGAGTCTTTTCAAAGTCCTACCTGTTTGGTTTTCAACAAGAGCAATATACTTCTTAAAGCAATTAAACACTTCATCCTTGTGCTTCATGAAAACAGAATGGTCCACTTGCTACAATCATCTATGAAAGACACATAATATCTTGAGCTTGATATAGATGGCTCCTTACTTGGACCCCATACATCCATGTGCACTAGATCCAAAGGATTTTGATACATATATCCCTTCTTATTGAAAGGTTGTCTATGAGCCTTGCCGAGTTGACAAGCTTCACACTCATAAATCATATGTTGCCTTGTGATATTAGGCAAACCAAGTACACTTTGGTCCCTACAAATTTGTTTAAGTGTGTGAGCAACCCTTTTGTGCCATATCTCCAACTCTATGAGAGTTTGAGATCCATAGCTAAACAAAGCTATGTTCTTTGCATCTTCCACTTCAAAAGTGAAAAGCCGTCCTGTCTTTTCTCCTTTGGCAATCCTTCTAAAGCCTTGCCTTGGGTATTCAACATATGCTCCAAATCAGTTGAATCTAACCTGCAATCCTTTTTCAACAATCTGTTCAATACTCATTAAATTTTTAGTAATTGTAGGGACATACAAGACTTTGATTAAGAGGTTCATATTCCCATTAAATTTTTGGTAATTGTAGGGACATACAAGACTTTGCTTAAGAGGTTCATATTCCCATCTGATGTCTTCACATTAGCTATCTTCTCCATTGAGTGCTTTGTGTCATCTCCTGTCTGCACTTCATGCTTGTTATGAGGATCTTCCAAATCAAAAAGTAAAGCCACATTTCCTGCTACATGGTTTGATCATCCCAAATCAATGTAAAATATGTGATCATTATCCTTACCCTTCTTCACTGATAGATTCATAATCAATAATGAATCTTCTTGACTTTGGTCCTCTGCATAGTTATTGTAGTCTCTTCTTCCTCTATGGCCATTTTGATAGTTGTTGTTGTTGTAATTGTTGTTGTAGTAGTTGAGAATGATGAATGTATAAATTCACATACGATTACAACCACATTGGCAATGAATATTTGCAGAATGGGAGTAGAATGATAGAGCTATGGAGTAAGCTCTTCAATCTCTACAAAATGACATGAAGTGGTCACGTACAAAGCTTGCTAATCGGCTCTTCCTTCTTGCTCTTTTTTATAGCTACTCTTGGAGGAAGTTTTGAATTTGAATTTGAATGGCTCCACCTAAAAGTGATCCCCAAAGTTAGGAATTATTCCCTCAGCTCACTAATTTGTGTTTTTAGGTAGTTAGAGCCACAAGTTTGCTTTTACCATCATGGATGAGGTAAGCCATTCTTTTCTTTTTTCTTTTTCACAATTACAAGAGATAAAATGTGTTCTTTTACAAGAGGTGTTCACATGACTACACATGTGACTTACAAATGATCATAATATCAAGCATGTAGGCTTGGGCAAAATGCGCCAACATATCTATCCATCTATCTATCTATCTATCCATCAAGGTGCAAGGCACTTAAAATGCAAGGTTTTTGTGAGCATTTATTAAATATTCAACAAAGGAGAGAATATCAAGTATTTTTGAATCTAGAGAAATGTGTATTCATTATACGACAAGTGAAAAATTTGGGCCACATTGTTTTGAAGAATGGCATATCGATGGATGAAGTTAAAATGAGAGCCATCAAAGAGTTACCTCAACCTTAGACAGTAAAGGAAGTACAAGCTTTCATGGGCCATTGTGGTTATTATAAAAGATTTATGCACATGAATGTCATAAATAGCCGAACCACTATGAAACCTTTTAACCAACTTTGAGTGGACCAACAAATGTAAAAAAATTGTTTTTTGAATTCAATGACTTTGTGCTCCACACCCATAATTACTATTCATAACTAGAATAAACCATTCCATGTCCATGTAGATGCCTCTAATTTTGCTATTGGATGCATGTTGGCACAACCCACAAATGAAGGAAATCTAGACTTACCCAAATCCTATGTTAGTAGATAGTTGAATGCAACATAAATGAATTACACAACAACAAAACTAAAATGTTTGGGCATGATATATACGATAAAGAAATTTGGACATTATCTTTTGGGCAACAAGTTCAATTTTTCACTAGTCATCAAGCACTATTATATTCGTTCAACAAAACTTTCAATGCAAGAACATTAGTAAGATGGTTTCTCTCACTAGTGGAATATAATTTTGAAGTAATGGTGAGGAAAGGAAAATCCCACCTATGTGCAAACCACCTCTAATGACTTACTTCAGGAGAATCTTTATAAGGGCTGTTAGATGAACTTCTTGATACCTATGTGGTCAACTTAGAAGTGGTTTCTACGTGAGCAAAAAATATAGTACCAATCTTGTCTTTAGAACCCTTGAACAAGGGTGTAAAAACTAATGTGAGAGAACTCATACAATCACAAAGGTATCAAATACTAGCAGGTAGTATTTATAAGCAAGAAAACCAAGGAGTATGATCTTGATGTGTGGATGAGGAAGAGTACTAGAACTGGTTGAATCATGCAGACATAGGTGCACTTGGATATCATTACTCTAAGCATAGAACGTTGCAAGCCTTGAAATGTTTAGGAGTATATTAGCCATCAATGAATTCAGATGTTTATAATTTGATTAAGCAATGCCCTAGCTCCACTACTAGTCTTCTAATGGAGTATGCCATTCTTTATCATGTTTCCTTGGTACCTAAATGGATCACGCCATTGGTCAACTTTTTGAAAATAGGAAATTTTCCCAAGGATATGACTTTAGCTAGACAATGAAGTTTAGCTCAAGAAGCCCAAGACTACACATTTGTTGGAAAAGATGGATGGGCACCTCAAGAAATGAGTTGGTATTGCCAAACCCTGCTTAGTACCTACCCTATTATACTTCAGAGCTGTGTTTTGAGGCCCTCTTAGCTTCCCAATGACACTAAGAAAGTTCCTATGTACTTTAGAGATGATGCTTCAAACAATTAGATCAAAACAAATAAGTTTGCAACTAGGTTGTGACCAAAAACTTGCTATTTTGGTCTTGTTGGATGTTATGCTCAGTGCTCATAGTACAGTAGAAATTAGGAAAATTCCTTTTGCGTGAATCAAGTTAGCTTAGAGGCTAATGATTCCAAGTGAATCACTTAAAATGATAAACTACACAATGAGCAATCAATTTAGCAACTGAAGCCTTACCCTCGACTTTTTAGGAGATGTGCAGAGAATGACTAGTGACTACTTCAAGGCGCTTTTCTCCCAATTGGCTGAATAAAATGCCTTCAAAAATTTTCAGCTCAAAGTATACTTTGAGCTTGTTCCAACAAGCTATAGATCATTGAAAATGGTGAAGAGATCAATGAGATATGAGAAAGACAAGTACACTATTCTAAGTAAAAATGGCAGAGAAATCAATAGAGATACTTAATGGTGTATATGTATTACGGAACATGATTTTACAAAATCATTTGCAAAGGAATGATGCCAAATGATAGTGAGGTGAGTGAGCAATGAAGTGTGCTACTCAACCTCTACTAATGATCAATGAATGGCTCTCAAAGGGAGTGTATCTGGCCGCGAGATTTTCAAGTACTTTTACAGATGCTTTCTTCAAATTTGAATTTAAATTCAAATTTGGATCTCACTAAAAAGTGAGCCCCTTAATCTAGGAGATATTCTCTCTAAGTAAAGTCGCGACTTTCCATTCTATCTAACCCCACAATTTTAGTGGATTTACAAGATTCTTTCAAGTCAAGTGACTTTTACAATAGTAAATGGTAAAAGGTATAATCAATGGTTCATGTGGTTCTTCCAATGTTTGCACAAAAATCCTTTAATGCCTAGCCAAGTGTGAAGGCTTGGCATTTGCACCAATAGCTCCCCCTCAATCCAAACATCTTGGCTTGCTCTTCTTCATCAATCCTCTTGAATGTCCTACAATCCAATCATACTTTTAAACCTGCAAAGTTTAGTACCATCAAGTGCTTTGGTCAATAAGTATGCACATTGCATATTATTTGATACATATGCAAGTTGAATCTCCTTGCTCAATAGCTTCTCCCTCACATGTTCATAGTGAACTTCTATATGCTTGGATCTTACATGATAGATAGGATTTGTTGCAAGGTGTAATGAACTTGTATTGTCACCAAAGATCATAGGTGAGTGAGTGTGAAGTCCCAAATCTGAATATAGCAATCTAATCCATATGGTTTCTTGTGTAGCATTGGCTAATCCCCTGTATTCAGCCTCTGTTGAGGATAAAGCAATAGTAGGTTGCTTCTTGGAAGACCATGAAATGGGCTTATCACCTGCAAAAGAGAGATAACCAGTACTCCTCTTGTCATCCTTACAACCTGCCCAATCTGCATCTGAGTATAGCTTGATGTCTAAATCTGATGTGTATGGAAAGTATAAACCTTGATTTTGAGTACCCTTGGGATACTTCAAAATCCTCTTGGCAGCTTTCAAGTAAGGTGCTCTAGGTTTGTGCATGAATTGACTTAAAACACTTACTCCATAAGCAATATCAATCCTTGTCAATATTGCATAGTTTAGGTTTCCTACTATGCTTTGATATCCTGCAATGTCTTCAAGCAAATCACCTTCATGAGCATTGAACTTTTGGTTTACCTCCATAGGAATGCTAGCTATCTTGGCATTCTCCAAGTGGAACTTCTTCAACATGCCGTACACATATTTTCTTTGAGTAATATAAATTCGAGAATTTGTATAGACTAATTCAAGTCCAAGAAAATACTTTAGTGATCCTAGATCACTAATTTTGAACTCCTCCATCATTTGATTCTTGATGTGTTTGATGTCATTGGAATCACTACATGTAAGTATGATATCATCAACATATACACATAGGTATATCACCTCTGAATTACTTCTCTTGAAAAACAGAGAAGTATATGTTTTGCTCATGATGAATCCTTGATCTTGAAGGTATGTAGTCAACCTATGGTTCCATGCCCTAGGTGCCTACTTCAATCCGTAAAGAGCTTTGTTCAGTTTGCACACATGATTTACCTTGCTTGGGTCTTCATAGACAAGAGGTTGAGCCATGTGAACCTCCTCTAAAATCCAGCCATTAAGGAAAGCATTTTTTACATCCAATTGGTACATATTTCAATTCCTTGATGCAGCCACAATTACCAATACCCTGATGGTTGGCATTTTGGCCACAAGAGAGAAAGTCTCTTCATAATCAACACCTTGGGTTTGTGCAAAACCCTTTGCCACAAGTCTAGCTTTATACCTGTTTATGGATCCATCTGAATTTCTCTTGACTTTGTAAATCCATCTAGAACCAATTACCTTCATTGATGCCTTCTTTGGTACTAGCTCTCAAGTATCATTTTCGTTGAGTGCTTCTATTTCATCATCGATAGCTTCCTTCCATTTTGCCTTGGTCTTTGCCTCTTCATATGAAGTAGGTTCTTCAAGTGATAAACCTTTAGCAAGATAAATGGCTTAGTAACTAATGAAGTATCATACTCGTATCTAATTGGCTTCTTGGTCTCCCTTTGTGATCTCCTTAGAGCTTGTGTGGGGTGTCAAAGTACATCGGTAGGGGAGTGTTCCGTCAAAGGTAGAAGCACCAGTGCAAGCAGGTGTGGACAAAGCGGAAGTGAGAATGTCGGCTTGAGTAACGCAAACATTGGTGAGAATATAAAACTTGTATCCTTTCTGATTCAAATCATACCCTATGAAGATGCACTTCTCTGCCTTAGGGTCTAGCTTACCTCTGATTTGAGATGGGATATGCACATAAGCAACACATCCAAAGATTCTCCAATGATCAAGTGATGGTCTCCTACCATGCCATGCTTCATATGGGGTCATCCCTTCAAGTGATTTGGATGGAAAATTGTTAATAAGATAAGTGGCAGTAGATGCACTCTCCGCCCACAAGAAGCTTTTCCATTTGTCATCTGCCTTGACGCCATTGATCACTTGTCTTACTATTTGATCCTCTTCAATCTCCTCTCCTATGCTTGCCAATTGGTTGACTTTGGTCACATACTCTGACACACTTTGCTTGGTTTGCTTCCTTTGAGTGGTAAACCCAATCCACAATTGATTCTTTGTTGCTCTTGTATTAGAAGAAAAGTATAAAGACAATGTATCCCAAGTCTCTTGGGATGTTTTACAGTTCCTAATGTGTGGAAGAAGGAAGTTAGAGATAGAGTTAAGTAAATATGACCTTGCTAATAATCTTTGGCACACCATGAGTTAAGTCTTTCAAGCTCCTCTCTTGTAGGTTGTCCTTTGCTTCTGAACATGGGCATCTCCTCATCTCCTGATATGTATCCATAGATACTCCTTCCTTCTAAGTATGTCTTCATCCTCAAGGACCATGCTTGGTAGTTATTCCTATCCAATTTATCAATAAAAGAAGGGAAACCATCTCCCATTTTACTTCAACTGCTCTGATACCACTATTGGAAAAGATGGATGGACACCTCAAGAAATGAGTTGGTACTGCCAAACCCTTCTTAGTACCTGCCCTATTCTACTTCAGAGTTGTGTTTTAGGCCCCTCTTAGCTTCCCAATGACACTAAATAAGTGCCTATGTACTTTGGAGATGATGCTTCAAACAATTAGACCAAAACAGATAAGTTTGTGACTAGCTTGTGACCAAAAACTTGCGATTTTGGTCTTGACACATGCCGGATGTTATGCTCAATCCTCGCAGTACACTAGCAATTAGGAAAATTCCTTTTGGGTGAATCAAATTAGCTTAAAGAGCTAATGAAGGGAGTGTATCTCGCTGCAAGATTTTCAAGTACTTTTATAGATGCTTTCTTCAAATTTGAATTTGAATTCAAATTTGGCTCTCACTAAAAAGTGATCCCCTTAATCTAGGAGATATTCTCTCTAAGTAAAGTCATGACTTTCCATTCTATCTAACCCCACAAGTTTAGTGGATTTACAAGATTCTTTCAAGTCAAGTGACTTTTACAATAGTTAATGGTAACAGGTATAAGCAATGGTTCATGTGGTTCTTCCAATGTTTGCACAAAACTCCTTCAATGCCTAGCCAAGTGTGAAGGCTTGGCATTTGCACCAACAGCATTACTTGGAGATTGCCTATACAAGCAAGGTAGAGATAGTTACTTATGGATATGTGTACACAAAAGTGATTGATATTTTGTACCTCATCCTATTATTAAGACTATTTTATTCTCAAGTCCTTGGTGGCCAACCCTTCACATGGATGCTCAGCTTATGTGAAACATTATGACACTTGTAAGAGGGATCAATACCCTATTAGAAAGGTTGAGATACCATTGAGACCCATGATGGGAGAATGTGTACTTTCTAAGTGAGGAATAGACTTTGTAGGACCCATCAACCCCCTACAAGAAACTCTCATGTGGAGTATATCATTCTTGCCATGGATTTTTTAGCCAACTGGGTGGAAGTAAGAGCCACATGTAAGAACATAGAGGCACACATTTATTGAACATCATTGAGTACCTACTTCAACAATTCATGGTAATTTAGAAAAAGTAATCCCCTTATCATCCCTAGGCAAATGGACATGCTAAAAACACAAAAAAGATCTTATGCAATGTATTGATAAAACGTGTAGATGATAAACATTTTCATTGGTACAAATAGTTGCATCATGTGATTCGGTCTTATTGAGTGGCCTATAAAACCATACTCAATGCCATCCCCTTTTAGATGGTATTCAAATAAAATGTGGTGCTACCATTGGATTTATTAATACTTTCCTTGAAAGTAGCATAAGCTTATCACTGTAATGTCCACGAGTTTTAATCAAGGATCCTAGATCTTGAATGATTAGGACAAATGAGATTACAAGCTACAACAGGGATAACACAGCTGAAAAGAGATAAAAGGCTTATTTTGATGCACATGCAAAAGATCGAGGCTTAAAAGTTGGCACCTTACTTTTGGTTTTCAGATTGAAACAGCATGCCCATAAGTCGTAAAGTTGCAGTTACTCAGCAATCAATAGAATTTCCAAAAGTAGTGTAGTTTAATTTGCCACTCTTAAAGGTGATGTCTTATATTAGTGGATGTAGAGTCAAGCTTTATCAATAACCATATATGGAGAAAATGCTCACAGAGTTGAATAAATCCAAAAAACATAAAGAAGAGGAACAAAGAATCAGGGAGGAATCACATGTTAGGCCAAAGAACGTATTCATATAATAGATTTACAATGACAATGAGTGTTACCCAATCTTGATGCACCATGATACCATATGGCGATGTGTTAGACATGTACACAAGTCAATCCTACAACTATAGATACAAGACCTTTCATATCGTTCGAGCTAAGGCGAGACCCTAGAATTAAGAGGATCACAACTCTGATTCACTTAGGAGCTACAACAAGTGCCATTAAACAGCCTTTTTGTCTACTTATGGGCTTCGAAGTAAAGCTAGTAGAGGAACATCTTGTGGGATTAGGAGGTATAGAGACTTCAAGTTTGGGAGAGGTGGAAGTGCCTATTCTTTCATATGATGATCATGTAATAGACTTGAACCTTAGGAAAGAACTGCTACAAGTTTGGTTCAATATGCATGCCTTACAATAGAATTAGAAGGCTAGAGACCTTCTTCTTCTGAGTCCACACATGTCTCACATGCTCCTATATCCAATGATCTTAATGCCTCAATCCAACTTGCACAAGCCATGTATGTGTTGGAGTCCCCCTTCTTTTCCTAAGGACGTGTTTCCATTACTAAGGAACAACCACCGGCATTGCACCAACTTCCACGACAAGAAGTAAAATAAAGTAGGGTCAAAACCACACTCAATTATCGCTCCACTTACCACCTCTAGAGTTCAACAATTTCCAAGGAGAGATCCAAATTGATGACCCCCGTCAACTGTGTTGAACGAGTTCATGCAAAATCCCATTCATTTCAAGGATTAGTAGCGCCATTGGTAGACACTAAACATATTTGAAAATCCAAGTTAGAATTTGACCATCACTAGAGTCATTTCCAATTTTCTGCAAAGGACCTCAAAGCTCTACAAAATTCTGAGGAATCGCAAACCATTTGGGAGAAAGCAAGATTATATGATTACTCCAGGGCTCCACTACCGAAACCACACTTCTATCAGTGCTCTTATCTGAATCACACACTATAGACGAGGCTAGATAGAAATGTGTGAAGAAATTTTGTATTTTTATCCTTGCTCCTAGATCAGCCTTAGAAATTTTTCCTCACCCGCAAACTAGTCAGAGAGGCCTTGAAGATGTTTGGAACGCATATATGCTCTCGTAAGGAGACACTTGTAGCCAAGAAGATGAAAAAATGTGAAATTTTGAAGCTTGCATAGATCTCTACTATTACACCCAATTTTTTGTTGGCACTTAGAATGTGCATGGAACATTTTACTTTTCTTGGTCAAGAAAAATTCACACAACTCAACAAAATATATGATTTGGTTTGAATTAAGCACAAAATAACTTTTTGAAATTTGATTTTCGACATTGGATCATAGATCAATCATATGTAGCTTAAAGATGGTCATGGAAACAAGTACTCCAAGGGGTGTTGTGCCATCACATGTATTGTTTACATGTGTCTTGCTTATGATGTTCCCATTGAAAGGGCATATAGCACAATGGAAAACCTTCAAGAAGGGTAGAGCATCTACATCACACCAAAATAAGTGCATGTGAGGCACAATACCATGCTTGCATTCAACAAAGATGTCCCCTACCCCTATGCCTTCACTGTCAGGACCACCACTAGTAATCCCACCTTTTATGATCCACATCCCATGACCTAAAGTAGTAACCATGGCACAACCATCCAAATCAATCACCATCAAATGAATAGATGTTGAATCAACTACACGTGTGAGAGTTGCACGCAACAACCAAAGGCTTTGTGTTCCAAATAGTGAGATTACCACACATTTTTGGACACATTGCTTGTATTCTAAGAATATGGAAGGACAAGCTACCCAAGTTCAAGAACCCATAGAGAGCAAGAATCGGATGATGAAGAAGAAAAAGATTGAGATCATCCCACATATGTAGAGGCACTCCAAAGGATTTATTCATGTATGGAGGAATTGCAAGCACAAAGTTAACTTCATGCAAAAATAAGACATGCACTATTGCAACAAAAGCTCATTGAAAGTGTCTTTGATGAAGAATTCGTAAAGAAGATGCATTTATATAGCTAGTCCACATGGTGAATGCATTAAGGATTTTGATGAAGATAACACCCACACATTATGATCCTCATCGAGATCTCCAACAAGCATCTACATTATCCACCATTTTCAAGTCCCTATCTCACCAAGTGTTGCATGACGATCTATACTCTTTGGACACACTTCACGCCCAATTCCTCGCATACATGTCTCTTGTCTTGCTACCCCTACTTGTTCTTCATTTTCAATTGAAGTCCTTTCCTAGAAATTCCAATCTATCTTCAAAACCCCTCCTCAAGTGCCTCACCAATCCCAATATCTCCATCTTCACCGATGTTAACTCATCAATCACCCATAGTTTTAGCAACCACAACCATCCCTCAACTAAAAATGCAACATCTAACATTGAAGCCCAACATGCCGCTTTAGTCATATTTGAAGAGAATATTTTGAAGTCAACTTATTTTCAACAATTATGACCCAAGATACACATTGTTACAAACGAACTTTAGTAATAACCTGGTTGTATATTACTGGGTGAATACAATTCAAAAGAACATAGGTTGGACAAGAAACTACCAACATTTGCCATAGAATTTCAACTAGAATATCTTCAAGTGGCCGCATGAAGAGGTACCATATTTTAACATAACTGGAGGGTTCAAGTTCTCAAAAGATTACCCAAAAATATTGCAAACATGCAACAAGGCTCCTTTGCACATAACTTATAATCCTTGCTATCTCTTGGTCCCCCCAAAAGAAGAGATTGAAAGCCAGTTGTAATTAAAGTAAAGAGAAACCCCAACTGTAGTGACTTGTTAAATTATCCCTACCCTGCACCACCACAAGGGCCACCCACTATGGCTTAGATGATTGCCATAATCCAACATTGGCTACCTCCTTTGTCCAAATCACTTGATATTGTTGTGTCCATATGCATGAAGATCTTTGATATGATGTTAACAATATTTAAATGTTCAAGAAAGCTAGAACACCACATGTAAATACATCAAGATTTAAGAAAAAAATAAATTTAGTATATGATATGAGCACAATTCCATCAGTGAATATCTATTATGCATGGCATTGCAGAATTAAATTCTTGTCCAGATGCTATAAACAAATATTCTAGGGCATGCTTGTAACTTGATTTTAGGAATACCAGTCAGAACTCTTCACTTCACGACCCAAAAAACTTACTACATCTTTTTGCATGGGAGACAATGCAATATTCACAACACTATTGCATGCAACAACCAAATACACGAAGGTCCATAGATTGGCAAAGACTTGAATAAGACTTGACATGCAACTTACACATTTCCAAGCACACTTTGGCCATATATATCCTCCAAAATTATATCCATCACTCCTAGGAAGAAGATTCTATTAGGGACAACATATGCAAGCACGAGGCAAGTGTTGGCCATCAGTCAGGTCCAATGGGAAGATCAACAAGTAGCATGGGTGTAAGTCATGGCTCAAGCAAGCACATGAGAAGAGGAATCATGTAAAATAAAACCTCTATAAAAACCCCATTATATAAATACTAGCTCTATTTTATGCAAGCAGAGTAGTCTTTGAGCTTGAGGATCTTAGTTAGAAGCTACATATCAATTTTAATAATTTTTTACATTAATTTGAGCCTTGAAATTAGTTATAGAACCTAATTTATAATGATGTCTGTTAGCCCTAAAAATGGTTGATTTTTATGCCCTAATGTGGTTTTATTTGGCAGGAAATTTGTTTGATTTCAGGTATTGTAGAATGAATTTGATAATTGATGAGAAGCATGCGGAGATATTGGTTGCAGGGATGTGGAGAAAAGGGATTGAGCATGGAGGTGCCTCGCCTGTCGGTCCTACATCTTCTCGAATTGATGAAGGAGCATTGCACAAGTAAACAATTGGTCAGCAGCGCCATGGAGAGGGAAACTCTTAGCTTATTCGATTTGTATGGAATGCCTAGATAGAATGATGTGGTTTCATGAATAGTGCTTTTGAGGTCTCTGATAATCTGGCTGCTCATGATGTGGCTTCATGGACTGCATTAAAATGTGGATATGCTCAACATGAATGTGACAAGGGAGTCGTGTGTTGATTGAGCAGATGAGGTAAAAAGGCCCACCAGCATCTGGCAAAAGTGCATTAAATTATATTCTGTCTGGCAACTTGCATTCTGGAGCATCTGTCCAAGGTTCTGTTACATACAACAATGTACCGTTGCAAAACATTAAAACTCATCACTTGGCTGCCATCGTGGCGCAAAAAAATGATCATATTCCTCTTCTCACAGTAAGAGAAATCCGTTTTTTTGCCAGAAAAGGGGCGCAGGCATTGAGGACGAGGGGGCATGGAAGAGCGTGTTTTTTTTGTTGTTACGAAAGGTAGAAGGGGAGCAGCGAGGCGAGTTTGGCTTAGCCACAGCTCTACTTCCTTGAACCGGGCATCAACACTGAGAAGACATTGCATAGATTGGAATGTGCGGAAATAGTTTAGAACGAGTTTTTCTTCATCATGGAATGAGTGCGGGAGCAGCTGGTCCATCTGCAATGATAAAGTCGTTTCTCCATTGAACGGGCCGCCTGAGTTCATCCATTCCGTTTCTCGTTCCGTATTCAGAGCTTGTTCTGGTGATCCGTCGCTGTCATCATCATCGATTTCTCCTGATGATGCTGTTTTTGAAAGAGAAGGGGGGAGTGGAGGGTATTCTTCAAGCTGGGGGGAAGATAGTCGAGAAGGGGGCGTACAGATGAGCACCCTGTGTTTGTGTATCTTCCGAAAACTGGGGAGCTTCGAGGTGGGGCTTGGGTGGTGATTGATAGCAAGATCAATCCTGAGGAAGTGGAAATGTTTGCAGACGCAACAGCAAAGGCAGGTGTCTTAGTTCGGATGGCTGGGCAAAGACAGTGATAATTGGCCGTGCAAGACTCGGAGGTATTCCTGTTGCCATCATTGCCGTTGAAACACAAACAGTAATGCAAATGATTCCTACAGATCCTGGGCAGCTTGATTCACATGAAAGAGTGGTGCCTCAAGCTGATCAAGTTTGGTTTCCTGATTCGGCTTCAAAGACAGCACAAGCATTGATGGACTTCAACAAAGAAGGACTTCCTGTGTTTATCATGGCTAATTGGAGAGGTATCTGAGAGGGAGGCTTGTGCTTTCTTCTGCGGGTGGCAAGAAGAACTCAAGGGCTGATCCACTAATTAAGAAGGAGGGGATGATCCTCTCGAACCCAGAGGAAGGGAAAGGCTCCTGGCAGAAGAACAACGGGGACAACAAAGCAAAGATCGATGCGCTCAGGTTGGCCTTATCACTGCTAAACTATACATAGAGAAGGAAGAATAGGTTTATGTCAAGAAAACAAGTAGCTGTATGTTTTAGTGCAGAGGGAGGGGTATTTGCCTTGTGAGGAATTTGTAGATGGAGAGGAAGAAGTTGTAGTACTGGTCATCGCCAAAATGCACATCATATTTCACACTCTTTCCGCAAGAAAGCAGGAGCAGCAGCAATAGCTTATGATTTGTGGTTTCTGATTGATCTCGGCTTCTCCCTCTTCTTTTTCCTTATCTACTGCTTTGTCGAATCTCATCCACGCTCTGTAGATGTGTTAAAAGGAGATATTCTCGTCTCCACTTCGAGTTTCAGTTCTTCTGATGCCTCTCGTGTCCTCTTTATTGTTATGTTGTGATCGAAGCATTCCTAATATGTTTTTTTTTATATATATTGTGTCGTTAACATTTTCAGATGTTTCAAGCTTTTGTTGAACTTTCTGTCTATCCATTTATCCATTTATGCATACACACTCACCTTTGGATGTGGGCCTTTCGATATGTACGTGCATCTTAATTTCTTATTGACAAACTACTAGAGTCCAAGGGCACGCAAGTTTTAGCAGAATAATGTGCATCTCTGCTTTTGAAACTTCTATATGCAATGGTTGGAGGAATTGAAACGCAGATATAAATGTTCATGGGCCACGCTACAACAAACCCACTTCGGAAAAGAGGAGGCAAGTTCAATGTGTGCAGGTGTCTGTTTCCCTCTTTGGAGTGGGTTCCATGAATGGTATTGGTGATGGGTGCAGCTCTAGGAACAGCCCAAGGGTTGGAAACTTTCAGAACTAATATGGGTGAGCTCTTCATACTCATGCAGTAGTGCTCTTTGAAGAACGATGTACAGAGAAATGCTCCTTGAAGAACAAAACAACTGGATAATGCTCAACTTTCAAGTTAGTATCCGCTGCTGTTGTTGGCTGCTGTAAAGGGAGGAAAACCCTCAGAAATGTCTTCATCTAGTGTTAATTCTGATCGGATGAGCCATCTAATAAACAATGCTTCTGACATGCTATTCAGATGATCATAAGAAAATGTTTCGATCATAAGTTTTGTTGTACTAGACTTTCTTTTGCTTGCGCTATCTCAAGCACTGAGATTTGATTACTTCTAAGGAATACAATTCTCGTCTTCAATTCACGAAGAAGACGGTGGATTCCTATGGATCATTTACTGTGCACAGACTTCACGAGTTATGTATTTGATTTTTTCCCTTTTTATGGTTTACTGTTGCATGAAAAAGTGGACTCAAAGCAACATAAAATGACAGTGTGTAAGGAAATTAAGCAAAATATCATTGAGAATATGCACTTTTCCTTGGGCTTAGGAACTTATCATTTTGGTGCGTTTGCCGGGAACATATGAGCTAGTGCATAGACATAGGAAGAATCCATTGCGAGATAATTGTGGGCTCTAGGTAATCAAAGTGGATCAATTGCGAGGGGTTTAAGCAAAATACAGGCTTCCATAATCATCCTTTCCTTGGGCATTTAGACCATATCATTTTGGTGCGTTTGCCGGGAATAGCTTGGTACGTCTCTATAAGAGAGTGCCATAGGTTCGCCTAGCGCCACAGGTTGGCGGAGCTTGCGGACCCCACGATCTAGTACATGAGCGAGGGGAGCTCATCATCAGTAGCAACACAAACTCAAAGAGAGGAACGCGCTCAGAGAAGAGCCCTTGAAAGAGAAAGGAGAAGGTGGGAACCGCCAGGTGAGTGGACCTCGATTGGTTCGAAGAAATCAGTCAAAAACGTGTACTCCTGTAGGAGAGTCGCGAGTCAAGTACGGAAGTTTGAAGGAGGGATCCTGAGGCCACGTGCATTAAATTTCTGGGATCGAAGTGATATCGAAATCACACCTCTGTTCGAAATGGCTCAGCGGATTTCGGTTCACTTGGGGGACTTCACCAAGTTTTCAGGTACTTGGGACGAAGATCCGGATAGTTTTATCCAGTTGTTTGAGGTTACTTGTGAGGCCAATGACGTAGTTGACCAGGATCAAAGGTTGAGAATTTTTTCGGCTATTCTCCGTGATGAGGCAGCCAATTGGTATGGGAATTTGACACCACAAGAGCGTGGAACTTATCAAATGCTCAAGGAAGCCTTCTTGGCAAAGTTTCGGCGACAAGGCTTCCAAGATAGATTGGCCCAACAAATGGATTATTTGCGACAAGGAGTTGACAATGAGAGCATCGATAACTACATTCAGAGAATGGAAACGTTGGTAAGAAAGATGGGCGTGAATGCCCCGAACGATGAGACATTGAAACGAAGATTCATTTCAGGATTGCGAGATCCTACGGCACAGCAGCATATCAGCCTGACAAGACCTGCGACCTTAATGGATGCTAAGGAATAAGCAAGGCTTTGGGAGGAAGTACAATTATGCCAACAAAGGAAGATGGAGCTCTTATACGAGCCTATGGGAGGCCCAGGAAACATACCGATGAAAGATCCTAGCCAAGGAAGTCCCGCATTGACGACCCCAGCTTTTGTAGCTGCCACTAGCACGCCAGACGAGGCAAAGCCTGCGCTAACTGAAGAACGAATATTGGAATTGGTCACGCAAGCTATAAAAGCTGCCACGATAACTCAAGAGACATATACAGTAAAACCAGAGGTCACAACAAACCCGAATCAAGTGTTTCGATCAAATACATGGTGTGGAAAGTGCCATGGTTACGGCCATTTGGCTTCAGAATGCCCTACAGTCTCGAGAGTATTCACAGATAGATCGCCACCTAGGATGCGTTGTACTTTTTGTGGAAGGACAAATCACACAGAGGATCGATGTTACAACAAGAGAGCCTATGAAGAAAGGACCATGAAATCAGGAGATACAAGAGAAAGACCTTACACGGGATTGCCCGCTCAAAGTGTACCACCTACATCTCGTTGGGAAAACAGACCGACTTATGGATATGGTGCTCAGGGTCAAGGAGGAGACTATCCAAGAGGAGCCGCGCGTGATCAAAGAAGAGATGGTCCAATCCAGTGCTGGAGATGTCATGGCTTTGGCCATACTCAATCTAGATGTCCAAACGAAAACAAGCCAATTGATTATACCCCGCTATGTAGGTACTGTAGTGGAGAGGGCCACTTTGATGAAGATTGTCCAAAACGAAGAGCTGCCGCCGGCAAGGAAAAAGGACCAGTAGGGTCCTCAAACTATGTTGATACTCAGATGCATCCCACATCAAGAGCTCAAGAGCACGTTCCTACGATCGGAGTAGTGTTCAAGACACCGAACCCTCAAGAAGGCTCTAGCTCGTCAATGCACTTTGTGGATGCTTATGAGGCCAAGAAACCACACAAAGACCCAACTGTGGAAGTAGTCACAAGGACTCAAGAATATTCGAAGAAGAATCCAGGAGGCGAAGGTGAAGAAGGGAGTCAAGAGAGGATAGCTGAACACGAAGAGGTAGAAAACCAAGTTGGAGGACTTGTTGGGCAGCAAGAGTTTGAGGATGGGGAAGAGGTTGAGATTCTTCCACCAGTGACCAAGGAGTTTGTGCCGGGCATAGCACCATTCCCTGAAAGATTAAGGGCTCCGAAGTGTAGAAAGGAAAGACAAAGTTCGGAAGAAGTAGATATTGTAAAGTTGCTTGCTGACACGGAAGTCACGCTGGATATTGGCACATTACTGAAATGTTCACCCGCCTATAGGAAACAATTCTACAACGAATATATTAAGAAGCCGAGGAAAGCTCGAGATAAAAAGAGACAAGATAAGGATGTCCAAGGAATCATTCAAAGTATTATGACGCAAATCGATTCGAATGCTCCAGCTGTGACGGTCGAGATTAAAGGATATGCAGTTCCCGGTGCTCAGTTAGATAGTGGAGCCGCAGTCAACCTTATGACTGAGTTCATGATGAAAGCTTTGGGCCTCAACCACATGGAAGAAACGCCGATGTCTTTGAGAATGGCAGATCAAACACAAGTGAAGCCTGCAGGTCTTTTGAAGAATGTAAGTATAGTTGTGGGCGGTCTAGAGTTTAAGGTTGATTATCTGATAGTAAGACCAAGGACCTCAGAGGCTACCTTCTCGATCCTACTTGGGCGGCCATGGCTGGTGCAAGCCGAATGTGTGCATGACTGGCGCACAGGCTTTATTTCAATAGGGCCAAAGTCTGATTGAATTCAAATACAAGTATCCCCACCCTCGAGCAACAAGAAGAAGACAATAATAGTCGATGAGATGGAAAAGAAAGAAAAGGAGAAAGCAAGGCACGAGATTGCACGAGCTAGGTTTTCTTTGAACACAGACAACTACAAGAATCTGCTTCAAGACGGGTTCAACTTGCAGCTCTTTAAGAATCAAGACACGAAGATGGGAGAGTATCAAAATCCATTGCTCTATAACGACGATTCGGACCAGGAGTTGCTGGGATGGTTGACACATACAAGTAAATTTGATTGCTACATGTTGAGTATAGACACAAGTAAAAACAAAGCTACTCAATCCCTGGAGAAGAGAACTTCAAGAGAAGAGTTGAAACTAGAGTTAGCTCCGACAATGGAAGTGCAATAGTTGCGAGAAAGAGTTAGAATGCTAGAAGCAGAGATTCTAAAGAGAAGTCGAGAATCGGAAAAAGAAGCGAAGAGTAAGACTAAGGTGTCGGAAGCCATTGCAAAAGCTGAATTAAAGAAATTAGGTTCAATCGAAACAGAACAAAACAATGATTTACTGGCCAACCATGCACGCGTGATCGGAGAGCACATTCCAATCACAGTGTCATCGAGGAATAAGGACTATTCGCGAGAAGCTCAGTTGGAAAAGTGGGAAGTTTTTCTAGAAAAGTTCTTGAGTGTTGGGTCAGAGCTACCAGATGGAGTACGAGACTGCATTAAAACGACACTCAAAAATTTTAGCGAGGCCTTTGCATGGTCATACAGTGATCTGAGAGGAATTGATCCCCGAATCTGCCAACATTATATAGACTTGGAAGAAGGCACACGACCAATATGTCAACGACTCAGGCGAACGAATCCAGTCTACTCGGAATTGATCAAGTTGGAATTGACCAAATTATTGGAGGCAGGATTTATATATCCCATCGCATCTAGCGAATGGGTATCACCAATTGTAGTTGTTCCAAAGAAAAATAAGAAAATCCGTATTTGCATAGATTATCGAAAGTTGAACGAGCGCACGAAGAAGGATCACTTTCCCTTGCCCTTTACTGATCAAATCTTGGACAGAGTGGCTGGCCATAAGTTGTACTCATTTTTGGATGGTTTCAGTGGGTACAACCAGATCCAAATCCATGAAGAGGATCAATCCAAAACTACTTTCACGACAGAATGGAGTACGTATGCATATCGGGTAATGCCATTTGGATTATGCAATGCACCGGCCACATTCCAGAGAGCAATGATAGCTGCATATCAAGACTACTTGCAGGATTGGATGGAGATATTTCTTGATGACTTTGCGATCAGAGGCGACAATGAAAACATGATGGAGAGGATCGAAGCGATTTTAAGAAGAAGCATTGAAAAAGGCATCGCATTAAATCCTGAAAAGTGTACATTTGGAGTACGAAGAGGATTGCTTTTGGGACATGTTATTTCCGAAAAAGGGATTGCGGTTGACGAGGTTAAAGTGGAAAAGATCGGACAACTTCCACCACCGCAAAATTTGCGACAACTCAGAGGATTCTTGGGCCATGCGAATTATTATCGACGTTTTATATTAAATTTTGCATCCATAGCGGCACCACTGGCGAATCTCTTGAGGAAAGACCAACAATACCAATGGACTGAAGAGTGTCAAGTTGCATTCGACTCGATCAAAGAAAGATTGATAAATGCACCGATTTTGGTAGCACCCGACTGGACGAAGGAATTTCATGTACATACCGACGCTTCTCATACTGTGGTTGGAGCAGTGCTATGCCAAGCCGATGAAAAGAAGTTGGACCACCCTATTTATTACGCAAGTCGCAATTTGAATAGCACTGAGAGGAACTATACGACTACGGAGAAGGAATGTCTCTCGATGATCTTTGCGGTGAACAAATATCGGCATTACTTGATGGGAAAGCATTTCACTTTTTATGTGGATCATGAAGCCCTTAAGTATATCATTAACAAACCAGAATTGTCAGGGCGACTGATGAGGTGGATGCTACTTCTCCAAGAATTTCAATTCACAGTGGTAACCAAACCAGGCAAAGCGCATATATTGGCTGACCATTTATCTCGAATTGTTAATGAGGAGCCAATCTCTGGTGTGCCCGACGATGCTCCTGATGGACATCTATTCCAGGTTGATGCAAAAGTACCTTGGTATGCCGATTTGGTGAATTTCTTGTGCACTACTAAATATCCGCCAGGAGCAAGCAAGAGAGAGAAACAAAAACTGTTAGCATTGGCGAAGCACCATAGCATCATTGGTGGGCAACTCTATCGATATTTTGTTCATGAGAGCATTTATCGGAGGTGTCTCGAGGAAGAAGAAGCAAATCTAGTGTTGAGGGCTTTGCATGACGAACCTTGCGGTGGACATTTTGCTGGTGAATTGACGGCAAGAAAGATTTTATTGGCTGGGTATTGGTGGCCAACGCTGTTCAAAGACTCACACACATACTGTAAGAAATGTGACAAATGCCAACGAAAGGGAAAACCCACATTAGCACATGCTGCTCCTCTTACGCCGGTGTTGGCTCTTAAGCCGTTTGAGAAATGGGGAATTGATTTTGTGGGGCCTATTGATCCTCCCTCACGACGAAGATCCAATAGGTATATCTTGGTCTGTACTGACTATGTTACCAAGTGGGTAGAAGCCAAAGCTCTGAAGACTGATCGAGCTGTTGATGTAGCTAAATTTCTGTATGAGCAAATTATCACTCGATTCGGATGCCCGTTGGAAATAGTGAGTGATAGAGGGACACATTTTGTCAACGAACTGATCGAAGAATTAATGGAATTATATAAGATCAAACATAGAAAAAGCACTCCATATTATCCAAGGGCAAATGGACAAGTGGAGGTCACCAACAAAATTCTTGAGCAAATTCTGACAAAGACAGTAGTTGTGCATAGGCAAGACTGGGATGAGAAACTTTTGGAAGCTTTGTGGGCATATCGAACATCCTACCGAGTGACAACTAAGAGCACTCCGTTCTCCTTAGTATATGGCGAGGAAGCCATCTTCCCCATCGAAAAAGAAGTTCCAACATTAAGAGTGGCCATCGAAGCCAGGTTGGGCGAGGAAGAGTCATTAAAGGAGAGGTACATACAACTGGTCAAGCTGGAAGAAAAGAGACTCATTGCACAACAAAGTTTGGAAGCTATTCAGAAGAGACGTAAGGAGAGGCATGATAAGAATCTCAAAACCTATGTGATTCAAGAAGGGGATTTGGTGCTAGTCTATGATAGTAAATATTATAAATTCCCGGGGAAGTTACAGACAAGATGGGCAGGACCATTTAAGGTGGTGGAACTCAATTCCAATGGTTCCATGCAAATTCAAGATTTAGGAGAAGAATATGCTCCCGTGAAGGTTAACGCGCTTCGAGTTAAGCCATATTTCAAGTGATATTAGAACGGGAGAAGCTAGACGATATCCAAGCAAGACGGAGTAGACTCCTTGTACATACATGTATAGTTATATATATATATATATGCGCATAGGTAAGCTATGATTTGTGTGTCAAAAATATTCTTCCTTGCTAGCTCAAGAATCTTGGACTTCTAATTATTTTTCTTATGTTGCGCAGAGACTGTTAGGAGCTAAGTAACAAAATGGCAGACCAAATTACGCAACTCTACTTGTACGAGCTAAGGATATATTTCTCGGACCAAACGTTCGCTCGCATGGACATAGATGTCGACGACTTTGAGACGGAATACGATATTGAGGAAGCGCATTGGCTGGTATGCTTTATAAACCAGGGTTTGGGTGTTGCATTTTACATTGAGTGTTTTGAGGAATACCTAGCTCGACATGTAGGATGGGTGGGAGATCAATACTACTATTTTGATCCTTTGAGGGAAATGCCTAACAAGGAAAACGATATCACATGGGCTTGGGCAGATGTGCTAACGCTAGGAAGTGATGACGGAGCTCCCGAAGTTGAGCCTGATTCGCCTTAGAAAAGTTGTCGGGATTCGAGTAGGATGAGAGACTACATTAGACATTTCGGGGACTCACATTCTAGGACACCTAGCGATAGGTATACAAGGGACTAAGGCATAGCTGGTTGTAGTTACCAAGTGAAAAGTCGAATCGAGGAATACATATGTAGTGTCTGTAATTGAGAGAATGGAGTGAAGAGGTGGTTGATCTGTCAAAGGCTAGAGTGTATATGTTTGCATGTATGTGTGGGAACGGTGGGAAAAGTCCCTTTCTTCCTCTCCCTAGGACCACGAGCCGCAGCTAGTTTCGCCATAGGCTTGGGATGTATGTGATTGTGTCTTAGCTACGCGCCATAACGGGTTGGTAGGTGGGTGGAGCCATCGTGGCTGGGTAGTCACGACCACGAGCCGCATCCAGCTTCGTTATGGGCTAGCTGATATATGTTATGTGTCATCATTGTGTGTTTGGGTGTTGTGCGTTGCATTGCGTTGGTAGATGGGTGGAATCAACCTGATCGGGTGGTCAGGTCCACGGATCGCATCCAGTGTCAATGTAGGCCAACGTGTGAATATAAATAAAATTTTCATACGAAGTTATTCCCCACTCCTGAGGGAGAGAGAGAGAGAGGAGAGGGCGATGATCGCCTGGAAGGGAACGTTAATTGCTTGTGTGATTGGTATGTGTTGGCTTGCGACAGATCAGCTTACTTTGAATCAACATTCTTGAAGGCACGGAGACTCTATATGTATTTATGGATGAGGCTTTAGCGAGGTAATGTAACGGTAGTGCTTTAGAACTTGTGTGCTCTATCTGAGGGTTTTTCTAGTGTGTGGGACACTCTAGGGTTCTGATGTATGTCTTGACTTGCACTCGAGTTTCGATGGCTTTTGTAGGACGACGATGGGGATTCTTTGGGAACGTCTAGTCATGGAATGATTTTACATAGCGAATAGTAGGTGCAATAATGGGGTATGCATTTTGGGTATTTTTGCATCTCCGATTGGATTCATTTCAGTTGTTGTTGTTTATTTCGGTATTTTCTTTTTTGTTTTCCGTAATGGTAGTTGCATGTGTAAAACATGGAAAGGTGTGCATGTATTATTTTGGTTGAGACCATTTTTCATAATGGAATGTATGAGCAAATTGATGCATGGCTGAAATGGAATTGCATATATATGTATGATCTTGGATCATTTTGGAAATGACTGATTTGTATGTATTCATGAGTGATTTTTTTTAGCACTAATAGCTTCGATGAGTGCAGGTTCAGTTGGAGTATCGGCTTGATGGGAAGGTATGCAAACTAGTTGTGCACTGATGTTTTCATGGCTGTTTTGATTAGATTGCAGCAAAAGTGGCTCGTCGAGGACGACATCGCAATTAAGAAGAGGGAAGTATGTTAGCCCTAAAAATGGTTGATTTTTATGCCCTAATGTGGTTTTATTTGGCAGGAAATTTGTTTGATTTCAGGTATTGCAGAATGAATTTGATAATTGATGAGATGCATGCGGAGATATTGGTTGCAGGGATGTGGAGAAAAGGGATTGAGCATGGAGGTGCCTCGCCTGTCGGTCCTACATCTTCTCGAATTGATGAAGGAGCATTGCACAAGTAAACAATTGGTCAGCAGCGCCATGGAGAGGGAAACTCTTAGCTTATTCGATTTGTATGGAATGCCTAGATAGAATGATGTGGTTTCATGAATAGTGCTTTTGAGGTCTCTGATAATCTGGCTGCTCATGATGTGGCTTCATGGACTGCATTAAAATGTGGATATGCTCAACATGAATGTGACAAGGGAGTCGTGTGTTGATTGAGCAGATGAGGTAAAAAGGCCCACCAGCATCTGGCAAAAGTGCATTAAATTATATTCTGTCTAGCAACTTGCATTCTGGAGCATCTGTCCAAGGTTTTGTTACATACAACAATGTACCGTTGCAAAACATTAAAACTCATCACTTGGCTGCCGTCGTGGCGCAGAAAAATGATCATATTCCTCTTCTCACAGTAAGAGAAATCCGTTTTTTTGCCAAAAAAGGGGCGCAGGCATTGAGGACGAGGGGGCAGGGAAGAGCGTGTTTTTTTTGTTGTTACGAAAGGTAGAAGGGGAGCAGCGAGGCGAGTTGGCTTAGCCACAGCTCTACTTCCTTGAACCGGGCATCAACACTGAGAAGACATTGCATAGATTGGAATGTGCGGAAATAGTTTACAACGAGTTTTTCTTCATCATGGAATGAGTGCGGGAGCAGCTCGTCCATTTGCAATGATAAAGTCGTTTCTCCATTGAACGGGCCGCCTGAGTTCATCCATTCCGTTTCTCGTTCCGTATTCAGAGCTTGTTCTGGTGATCCGTCGTTGTGATCATCGTCGATTTCTCCTGATGATGCTGTTTTTGAAAGAGAAGGGGGGAGTGGAGGGTATTCTTCAAGCTGGGGGGAAGATAGTCGAGAAGGGGGCGTACAGATGAGCACCCTGTGTTTGTGTATCTTCCGAAAACTGGGGAGCTTTGAGGTGGGGCTTGGGTGGTGATTGATAGCAAGATCAATCCTGAGGAAGTGGAAATGTTTGCAGACGTAACAGCAAAGGCAGGTGTCTTAGTTCGGATGGCTGGGCAAAGACAGTGATAATTGGCCGTGCAAGACTCGGAGGTATTCCTGTTGCCATCATTGCCGTTGAAACACAAATAGTAATGCAAATGATTCCTACAGATCCTGGGCAGCTTGATTCACATGAAAGAGTGGTGCCTCAAGCTGATCAAGTTTGGTTTCCTGATTCGGCTTCAAGGACAGCACAAGCATTGATGGACTTCAACAAAGAAGGACTTCCTGTGTTTATCATGGCTAATTGGAGAGGTATCTGAGAGGGAGGCTTGTGCTTTCTTCTGCGGGTGGCAAGAAGAACTCAAGGGCTGATCCACTAATTAAGAAGGAGGGGATGATCCTCTCGAACCCAGAGGAAGGGAAAGGCTCCTGGCAGAAGAACAACGGGGACAACAAAGCAAAGATCGATGCGCTCAGGTTGGCCTTATCACTGCTAAACTATACATAGAGAAGTAAGAATAGGTTTATGTCAAGAAAACAGGTAGCTGTATGTTTTAGTGCAGAGGGAGGGGTATTTGCCTTGTGAGGAATTTGTAGATGGAGAGGAAGAAGTTGTAGTACTGGTCATCGCCAAAATGCACATCATATTTCACACTCTTTCCGCAAGAAAGCAGGAGCAGCAGCAATAGCTTATGATTTGTGGTTTCTGATTGATCACGGCTTCTCCCTCTTCTTTGTCCTTATCTACTGCTTTGTCGAATCTCATCCACGCTCTGTAGATGTGTTAAAAGGAGATATTCTCGTCTCCACTTCGAGTTTCAGTTCTTCTGATGCCTCTCGTGTCCTCTTTATTGTTATGTTGTGACCGAAGCATTCCTAATACGTTTTGTTTGATATATATTGTGTCGTTAACATTTTCATATGTTTCAAGCTTTTGTTGAACTTTCTGTCTATCCATTTATCCATTTATGCATACACACTCACCTTTGGATGTGGGCCTTTCGATATGTACGTGCATCTTAATTTCTTATTGACAAACTACTAGAGTCCAAGGGCACGCAAGTTTTAGCAGAATAATGTGCATCTCTGCTTTTGAAACTTCTATATGCAATGGTTGGAGGAATTGAAACGCAGATATAAATGTTCATGGGCCACGCTACAACAAACCCACTTCGGAAAAGAGGAGGCAAGTTCAATGTGTGCAGGTGTCTGTTTCCCTCTTTAGAGTGGGTTCCATGAATGGTATTGGTGATGGGTGCAGCTCTAGGAACAGCCCAAGGGTTGGAAACTTTCAGAACTAATATGGGTGAGCTCTTCATACTCCTGCAGTAGTGCTCTTTGAAGAACGATGTACAGAGAAATGCTCCTTGAAGAACAAAACAACTGGATAATGCTCAACTTTCAAGTTAGTATCCGCTGCTGTTGTTGGCTGCTGTAAAGGGAGGAAAACCCTCAGAAATGTCTTCATCTAGTGTTAATTCTGATCGGATGAGCCATCTAATAAACAATGCTTCTGACATGCTATTCAGATGATCATAAGAAAATGTTTCGATCATAAGTTTTGTTGTACTAGACTTTCTTTTGCTTGCGCTATCTCAAGCACTGAGATTTGATTACTTCTAAGGAATACAATTCTCGTCTTCAACTCACGAAGAAGACGGTGGATTCCTATGGATCATTTACTGTGCACAGACTTCACGAGTTATGTATTTGATTTTTTCCTTTTTATGGTTTACTGTTGCATGAAAAAGTGGACTCAAAGCAACATAAAATGACAGTGTGTAAGGAAATTAGGCAAAATATCATTGAAAATATGCACTTTTCCTTGGGCTTAGGAACTTATCATTTTGGTGCGTTTGCCGGGAACATATGAGCTAGTGCATAGACATAGGAAGAATCCATTGCGAGATAATTGTGGGCTCTAGGTAATCCAAGTGGATCAATTGCGAGGGGTTTAAGCAAAATACAGGCTTCCATAATCATCCTTTCCTTGGGCATTTAGACCATATCAATGTCAGAGATTAGGTATGATATTGGTCAAAACCAACTAAAAAACTATAAAAGGAGATTGAGGGCTCATTTTGAAGCTGACTTTGTAGATGATTTGAAGATTTTGTCTTGTAACAGTTGTAATCTTGTTGACTAATAGAAGTTTCCATTGTTCCACTCTACCCCCTGTCCATTGTGTGTGTGCTATTGTGTATGTGTGTGTGCACTTTGTGTGCTTCTCACCTTCACATTTACACACATCGCTTGCTCATGATCTTCATATCAACTCAAATCTTCACATATTAACAATTACAAAGTGAATCTCCATTGATCTTGGTTCTCACCATTGTTCTATAAGAGAGACACATTTTTCCCATAAGGATTTGGTGGCTACTACTACACCTAAAACACTATCTAAAACCTCCTTTGTAGCATGCCAATTGAACATGATAGGTAGACATGTATTGCCATCCTCTCCTTCATTCTATTCTCGTACCTTGTCAACTAGGTCAATTGGCACTTGCTTCACATTAAAACTATCTAATTTGGGCTTAGATTCTATAATTTTAGTTTGAGTGGAGGCTAGGTCCACATTTTTCTCATTTTTTGCCATAAATGTGGGTTTTCATGCAATAGTTCCTCTATTGTTAATGCACATTTCACCTAGTTATTTTTCAATACTTCCATGCTTGGTATACTCTTAGTTGTTTGCGATGTAGTAAAACTAATGGAAGTTGTATTCTTCATTACATATTTTCTTTCATATCCTCCCATATATTGTGGAAAATCCATGAGATAATTATTTGCTGGAGATCAATTATTGAAGCACTCTCATGCAAGGGATGATCCAAGAACTAAGATCCATAAAAATCTTGAATTGCATTTACTAGTTGTCTCTATATTTCTGATCTTTCTTCCATCTTGCTCCCTGTTGGTGCAAATATCAAGCCTACACATCTGGCTAGAGCTTATGTACAATTGAAGCTCCATGGAAACCATTGCTTATAAGTTTCTCATCTTTTACCATTTGTAAAAGTCACTTCTTGACTTAAGAGAATATTTGTAACCACCACTAAATTCGTGGACTTGTTAGTTGGAAAAGTCACGAATCCACTTGAGGGAATATCTCCTAGATTGGAGGACTACTTTTAGCGAGAGCCAATGGAGGATTCAAATTCAAATTCAAATTCAAATTCAAATATCCTATCTATAAAGGATGTCTAAAAACTTGCGGGATATGTGACTCCATATCCGAGTTCTCCTTGACCACATTGTAAGAGAGTAAGGCTTACATCATAGCTTATACTACTCACAATCATTAGGCATTGTTTATCATGCTAATGATCTTGTACAACATTGTGTTCTAATACAATAGATCAGTACTTCTCATCTATGGTCTCTCTATTATAGTTGCTCATAACACTCAACTTGTACTGCTCATATCTCAGTCCTTTCTTTACCATTTTCAGTGTTCTATAGCTTGTTGGAATCAGCTCCAAGTTTTCTACATGCTCAAAAATTCTAAAGATAATCTATTCAGCAGATTTTGAGAAAAGCGCATCGAAGCACTCACTGGTGAAACTCTGTAGAGGTCGTAAAATATCGAGGGTAATGATTTGATTGCTAAATTGATTGTTCTGTGTATAGTGCATCATTTTAAGTGTATACTTCAACATAATCCCAGAGGTCAAAATAGGAGACATAGAGCAAGGGAACTTAGGAAAGGAGCCAAAAACCCCTCGCGGCAAGTCGGTTCTGATGAGAATTATCACTCCCGAGTTGGTTTCTGAGGACAATAGGAGCATACATCTGCTTGTGAATCGAGAGAGGGATGAGGCTTTTTGGAGGTATAAGCCTGAGAAGCCTAACAAAGTGGGAGCACTTACCATCTATGAATTCAAAGATCCCGATTTCCCAGGCAAAGTGACGTACTTAGATGATGCTTCTAAGAGGATCTTTGTGGTCTCAGAGCATGGAAGACACGCATACACTTGGAAGGGACAATTTGTTTTTCCCCAACCTCGATCCACTGTGTCTTATGGTCACCAAGGAGTTGGAACATCTCAGGCTCATGGAACTCAGTGAGACAGGAGTAGAGATAGACCCGAGGTGAGCTTTGCCAATCCACTTGGGAGAGAAAGAGCGAGGATAGAGACTGATAGGATGGACAGGGAGAGACATAGGGATCCAAGGAATCCAAGAATTATAGATGAATTCCCTCTCTCAAGACCTAGAGAACACGCTAGAACCTTAAGGCCCACACAATTAGTAAAGTCCATGAAGAATTGCTTCGACGACACAGGAGATCCATATGACCATGTAACAGAGTTTAGGCAAGTTTTGAGAGCTGAACAAGTGGAAGACTTGTTCACTCAATACAATGCTTTTGGCCTCACACTCAAAAACACTGCATTGACTTGGTTTCAACCACTTCACCAAGACCAGTACAGAAGTATAGATCAACTTCTGGAAGCATTCATCACTGATTTTTCCAAGAGTGGTATTGGGCATAACACATCCTCCTTGACATATAGCTTCAAACAAACACCTCAAGAGACAGTGAGGCTCGCAGGAAGAAGGTTTAGGCAATACCTAGAGAGATGCCCTGCTCCAGAGTTACCCACTCCAGTCAAGCAAGTGGCCTTATTTCTAGATGGATTGTTAAGTACCAAACTTAGATCATATGTGTACTTGAAGGACCCTAGATCCATAGAAGAATGTGTACGCATGTGCATAGACATTGAGGATAATCTAGGGGAGGAATTAGAGCTCTCAAAGATCTATAAAGATTCAGATAGTTCTACTAGCCTCACTTCCTCACAATCCACATCGATTGAGGATCTAGCAGAAAAGGTGGCTCAAAAATTAGGTGTTTCTAGCAAGAAAATTCCTAGATTTGCCCCAGGAAAACGATGCTACACTTGTGGAGGAGACCATATGGCGAACGTGTGTCCAATCATGGCTCAACCCCAAGTGAACCCTAACAGCCAGTACTGCACCATAGAAAGGAGGTACACCAATCACACAGCACAAGACTACCCATATAACAAACAAGCAGTTAGACAAAATTATCCTAAGCCATATTCACAACAAGGAAAGTACCCTAATCAGTACCCACAACAACAGTATGCGAGGCCCCAACAAACCTATCAACCACCCTATCAAGGGCAACAAAGACCGCAACTAGTCCTAGCGTAGCAACCCCCTGCCCCCACCAATGTGATCCCAGTAAAGTATGCAGCTACAGAAGAAAATTTAAATAGAGCTTTAGTGCCAGTGACATCATCGCTTTCAAAAAGTGACCCAAGTGATCATAGTTTTGACTCTACACATATTGATAGCCCACAGGCTTATTACATGCAATCACCCAAGCATAATGAGTCATACTATTATGAAGAACCGAGTGAATCTAGTTGGGAGCCAGAATACGCAAATGTTATGTATGCAAACCCCAACTCGAGACCCTAGCCTAGGCCGATGATGTTGGAGCAAGTCTATGACAAGCCTAAGTATTGGCTTGAGTCTCACAAAGTCATTAAAGAAGCTTCAAAATGAAGACTATGTAAAGTTCACTTGTGAACTACCTCTTGTAACTTTTGAAGAGTTTACTTAATGTAAAAGTAAGAGAATCTTAAGTGGTTGAGCCCACATGATCAAGAATGGAAAGAGGAGCCACGAATTCGTGATTTGTGGTAGGTAGAGAATCAAATCAATCATTGATTGATTGGAGAGTGATTGAGGGAAGTTAGCCTCCCAAACTCAACTATAAATAGATGGCAGTTTTAGTCGTGGTTAGAGAGACCTATGTGAAGACCTCCAAGAGCTGAGCTTTATGCCATATCAAGGTGTGATTACAAGGCACACATATGTATTAGTAAGTCATTGTATTGTACAAGCAATATACTTTCATTTTCATGATTATTTGAGTTCATCTTTCCATGTTCTTGTGATGTGTACTACTCACTGCCATTACTTCAGTTTTTCTCAGTCAGCTTGCAGAGATTGTTTCTCTGCACTTGATTCATCATTTTCAGTGATTTAACTTGGTAAAATTAGCTCTATAAGTTTACTATATGCTCACAAATTTTCATGTCATTTGGATGTTGGAATCTTCAGTTATGTTCATTTGAAGTCAACAGGGTATGTTCATCTTCACTTCTCTGTCAGGTACCCGACTTTTTCAGTCATCTTGTCAGAGTCATTTCTCAGTGTTTACTCATTCAAATTCAGTGATTTTAAGCTTGTTGGATTCAGCTTACTGTCTAGTATAAGCATACAAATTTTCATGATCATTGGATTCTTACATCTTGAGTTATGTTAATTTTTCTACTCACTGGTCTATTTCTATAGCAGCCCGTGAAAATCGGGATGATGTCATCACTTGTTAAAAGTCATTCTCAGTGTGTGGTTTGTTATTTTTGATGAGATTACTCTCTAAAGTTAGCTCTTTAAGCTACCTAGCCTTCCCCAAGAGGAATTAATCTAATTGCTGCTGTGCTCAGAGAATTATGTAAAACACTGGACAGGTGTATCAACCAAGAATAGCAAGTTTTCACCTCTGAGCTAACTCCAACTTATCTGTTTTGATCTATCTTTTTGAGAGTGATCTTCCAAGGTACATAGGGTGTCTAATACATCCATTGGCAAGCTAAAAGGGCCCAACATCTACTCCTGGAGTTCATTTGGCTGGTGTAGAGCAAAGATTTTGCAACACCTCTTCATCTTCAACACATACCTATCCATCTCTTCACAGTGGTATCAGAGCAAGGTTGGACAACATGGCAGATGGATTTCCTTCATCAATTGACAAATTGGACAGAGGTAACTACTCAGCTTGGTCATTAAGAATGGAAGCTTATCTCCAAGGTAGAATTTTATATGGTTATGTGGCTGGAGATGAAGTTATGCCAAGTTTCAGGAACAAAAGTCAACCAACACAAGAAGAGCAAGAAAGATTGAGCACATGGTGCTCCAAGGATGCACTTGCAAGGTCTTATCTCCTCAACTCTATCTCAGATTTTTTGTTGCCTCACATTAGAAGTTGTAAGACATCTCAGGAAGTGTGGGATGCACTTGAAGCTTTCTTTGCTTCAAGTACTAAAGCTAGGAAGCATCAACTATGGCTAGATTTCACAACTCTCAAGAAGGCTCCCAAACAAAATGTGACTGATTTTGTCACAAAGCTCAAGGACATAGCAGATCAGTTGGGAAGCATTGGAGAGGTAATAGATGAAGAGCAAATTGTAAGGCAGGTCATCAATGGCTTGAAGGCAGATGATAAGTGGGAAGCATTCACCACAGCTATGGATTTGTACATGGACATGCATGTACCTGATTTCAACACACTCATTGGACAATTACTTACTCAAGAGGCAAAGCTTATCAAAAATGGAGAAAGCTCTAAAGGTAATCAATCTTTAGCTTTATACACGGATAAAAGCAAGTCTAAAGATAACAAAGGAAAGGCAAAGAAAGTGGATGATGAAGCAAGTACATATCAAGCTAACTATGCAGGTAGAGGAAGACATGGCAGAGGTAGAGGAAGAGGAGGTAGACAAGGCAGGGGGAGATCCCAAGACTCCAACTCATGTTCTATTTGTGGATTAACTAATCATACAACTGAAAATTGCTTTAGGAATTCCAGGAATCAAAGAGGCAGAGGATACAATAGAGGAAGTTATGGCTACTCAAGAGGAAGGTTCAACAACTGCCATGGCAACTACAACAACTACAATCATTCAAACTATCAAGGAGGCTACAAAGGAAGGAGAGACTACAATAACTACACAGAAGACTCAAACAAAGAGGATTCATTATTGATCATGAACATGGCTATGCCACAAGGTAAATCTGATGAGCATGTTTTCTACATAGATTCAGGTTGTTCAAATCATGTGGCAGGAAATGTGGCACTCCTATCAGATTTAGAAGATCCAAGGAATAAGCATGAGGTACAAACAGGAGATGATACAAAACATCCTGTGGAGAAAATAGGCAATGTCAAAGCACCTGATGGAAACATCAACCTACTCAGTAAGGTACTCTATGTCCCTACCATTACAAAGAATTTGATAAGTGTTGGGCAGATAGTAGAGAAAGGGTTGCAAGTCAGGTTCACAAAGGCAGGAGCATTTGTTGAAGATCCAAGTCAAGGATTCAGAAGAATTGCAAAAGGTGAAAAGACAGGTAGATTGTTCACATTTGAATTACAGGACACTAGAAACATTGCTCTCTTTAATTATGGCAGTCAGACACTCACAGAATTGGAAGTATGGCACAAAAGGTTAGCACATATTGGTGAAAGGTCATTAAAGCAAATTTGCAGGGACCAAAGTGTACTTGGACTCCCTAACTTGTCAAAACAACATATGATTTATAAGTGTAGTGCATGTCAATTTGGAAAGTCTCACAGGTTACCATTCATGAAGAAAGGTTATATGCATGGAGATCTCTTGGAGTTGGTTCATACAGATGTATGGGGACCTAGCAAGGAAGCTTCAATATCTGGATCAAGGTATTATGTTTCCTTTATTGATGATTGCAGCAGATGGACTATCCTATTCTTTATGAAACACAAAGATGAAGTTTTTTCATGTTTCAAAAGATATTTGGCTCTTGTGGGAATCAAACAGGTAAATCACTAAAAAGGCTAAGGTCAGATGGAGGGGGAGAATACTTCTCCCATGAGTTTGATTCTTTTCTTCAAGAAAGAGGAATCAAAAGAGAGGTAACTACAAGGTACACTCCTGAGCAAAATGGAGTGGCAGAAAGGAGGAATAGGACAATTGTTGAAGCTGCAAGGTCTATGTTAAATGAAAAGCATTTACCTAATTATTTATGGGCTGAGGCTGTATCTACAGCCACTTACTTGATTAACAGGTTGCCTTCAAAATCCCTTGATGGGATGACTCCATATGAGGCTTGGAATGGAAGAAGACCAAGTTTAGATCATTGTAAAATTTTTGGATGTATTGCTTTTGCTCATGTTCCTTCACAGATTAGAGGCAAGATGGATCCAAAGGCAGAAAGGTGTGTATTTATTGGATATGACAACAATCAAAAGGGCTACAGGTTATACAACCCTACCAACAAAGGATTCTTGGTAAGCAGAGATGTAGTTTTTGATGAGAACAATTCATGGTATGAAGATTCATGCAGGAAGATCAATTTACCATATGATCTTGAAGAAGATTTTCCAAAGCTTGGTAGAGAACAATCAAAGATTGAAGAACAAGACACCTCAGAGGATGATGAAGAATCTCACATGGAAAAGATCAAAGCATGGAAGTCTAAAGGTAAAGCAAAATTGCAGGAACTTGGACATGAGGCAGAATCATCAAATCATGGCTTAAGAAGATCTATGAGGGAAAAGAAAAAACCAGAAAGGTATGGGTTTGACACCTCATTAGTAACTAAACAGTCTATCTACATAGCACATGACATAAACCAAGAGGAGCCATCATCATTTGAAGAGGCCAAAGCAAAAACAGAATGGAAGCATGCAATGAAGGAAGAGATTGAAGCACTCGAGGAAAACAACACTTGGGATTTGGTGCCCAAGACTTCATCCATGAAGGTAATAGGCTCAAGATGGGTCTATAAACTCAAGAAGAATTCTGATGGTTCCATTAACAGGTATAAGGCAAGGCTTGTAGCAAAAGGCTTTGCACAAACTCAGGGAATTGATTATGAGGAGACATTCTCTCCTGTGGCAAAGATGCCTACTATTAGGGTTTTGCTTAGTATTGCCTCTTCCAAGAATTGGAAGATACTTCAACTAGATGTGAAGAATGCATTCTTGAATGGTTGGATAACAGAAGAGGTATATATGGCACAACCACCTGGTTTTGAGAATCAAGTTTATCCTAATTATGTGTGTAAACTTAACAAAGCATTGTATGGTCTCAAGCAAGCTCCAAGAGCTTGGAATTTCAGGCTTGTTTCATTCTTGCAGGACAAAGGCTTTCAACCAAGCAAGGCAGATCCTTCACTCTTTATTAAAAAGAGTAATTCCGAGGTCATCTATCTATGTGTATATGTAGATGATATTATACTGACAGGAAATGATGCAGATGGTATGAAGAAGATCAAAGATCAGATGAGAGAAGAGTTCAAGATAAGTGATTTGGGTTCACTTACCTACTTCCTAGGTTTGGAAGTTGTCTACAAAGATCATGGTTTGTTTCTCACTCAAAGAAAGTACATTAAGGACATGTTGGCAAAATTCAAGATGCAAGATTGTAAGATTGCAGGTACTCCAATGGAGGTCAATCACAAATTGAGCTCACATGAAGGTGAACTCATAGAGGACATCACATCATATCAAAGTCTAGTGGGTAGTCTCAACTATGCCACATTGACAAGAGTAGATATATGTTACAGTGTGAGTGTGCTAAGCCAATTTATGCACACACCAAGGAAACCACATATGGATGCTGCCAAAAGGATACTCAAATATCTCAAAGGAACCATAAATGAAGGACTTTACTATCCTTATGTATCTGATTTAGGTTTGAAGCTATTTTCTGATGCAGATTGGGCTGGCTCCAAGGAAGATAGAAGGAGCACTTCAGGTTATCTTACCTTTGCAGGTTCAAAGCTTATTTCATGGTCATCCAAGAAGCAACCCACAGTTGCTCTCTCTTCTACTGAAGCTGAATATAGAGGTCTTGCCATAGCTACACAGGAAGCTATGTGGATGAAGACATTGTTCAAAGATCTTGGATTGGAGTTTGGAACTCCAACTATTTTTGGTGACAATATGAGTTCTATTCACTTGGCTGCTAATCCTATTTTTCATGCAAGGACTACACATATTGAAGTTCATTATCATTATGTACGAGAGAAGATCCTAAGCAAGGAGATTCAAATATCATATGTGTCCACTCATCAACAATGTGCAGATATTCTAACTAAAGCATTGGATGGTACAAAGCTTTGCAAATTCAAGGCTATGATTGGTTTGCAGGTAATCTTGGAAGATTGAAGACCTCAAGCATACTTGGCTTGAGGGGGAGCTGTTGGAGCAAGTCTATGACAAGCCTAAGTATTGGCTTGAGTCTCACAAAGTCATTAAAGAAGCTTCAAAATGAAGACTATGTAAAGTTCACTTGTGAACTACCTCTTGTAACTTTTGAAGAGTTTACTTAATGTAAAAGTAAGAGAATCTTAAGTGGTTGAGCCCACATGATCAAGAATGGAAAGAGGAGCCACGAATTCGTGATTTGTGGTAGGTAGAGAATCAAATCAATCATTGATTGATTGGAGAGTGATTGAGGGAAGTTAGCCTCCCAAACTCAACTATAAATAGATGGCAGTTTTAGTCGTGGTTAGAGAGACCTATGTGAAGACCTCCAAGAGCTGAGCTTTATGCCATATCAAGGTGTGATTACAAGGCACACATATGTATCAGTAAGTCATTGTATTGTACAAGCAATATACTTTCATTTTCATGATTATTTGAGTTCATCTTTCCATGTTCTTGTGATGTGTACTACTCACTGCCATTACTTCAGTTTTTCTCAGTCAGCTTGCAGAGATTGTTTCTCTGCACTTGGTTCATCATTTTCAGTGATTTAACTTGGTAAAATTAGCTCTATAAGTTTACTATATGCTCACAAATTTTCATGTCATTTGGATGTTGGAGTCTTCAGTTATGTTCATTTGAAGTCAACAGGGTATGTTCATCTTCACTTCTCTGTCAGGTACCCGACTTTTTCAGTCATCTTGTCAGAGTCATTTCTCAGTGTTTACTCATTCAAATTCAGTGATTTTAAGCTTGTTGGATTCAGCTTACTGTCTAGTATAAGCATACAAATTTTCATGATCATTAGATTCTTACATCTTGAGTTATGTTAATTTTTCTACTCACTGGTCTATTTCTGTAGCAGCCCGTGAAAATCGGGATGATGTCATCACTTGTTAAAAGTCATTCTCAGTGTGTGGTTTGTTATTTTTGATGAGATTACTCTCTAAAGTTAGCTCTTTAAGCTACCTAGCCTTCCCCAAGAGGAATTAATCTAATTGCTGCTGTGCTCAGAGAATTATGTAAAACACTGGACAGGTGTATCAACCAAGAATAGCAAGTTTTCACCTCTGAGCTAACTCCAACTTATCTGTTTTGATCTATCTTTTTGAGAGTGATCTTCCAAGGTACATAGGGTGTCTAATACATCCATTGGCAAGCTAAAAGGGCCCACCATCTACTCCTGGAGTTCATTTGGCTGGTGTAGAGCAAAGATTTTGCAACACCTCTTCATCTTCAACACATACCTATCCATCTCTTCACAGATGAGACCTCCATTTTCTAGAGGGCCATGCTACCGATGTCAGGGAGATCACCTCATTCGTGATTGCCCTCTACCGACGCCTACACAAACTCAATCTGTGACAATTCAAGGCTTTTGCCCAAATTGTGGAAAGGAGCACTTGTTACGAGAGTGTCCCAAGAACCCCGCCAATATGCCAAGAATCGCTCCTATCAACGTTATTGGCTTAGTGGTAGACTCTACGGGAAGTGTGACTTCCACAAACCCAGTGCAAGTCATCACTAGAGCTCAGGCACTCAAGCAAAACCAAAACTTAGGCCAAGAAAAGAATGCAGAGGTTAGCAAGACTGAGAGCCAGAATAAGAAGAGAACAAGAGCTTGGAGAGATAGCCATGAACGTATGAAAAGGCAATGGGCAAGAAAGATGAGCGAACTCAAGGAAAGTCTGCGAGAGACCAAGGCCAAAATCATAGAAATCACATCTCAAACGCACTCCCACACATCAGCCCCACTACCAATCCCATCACCTTCCATTCCTCAACCTTCTAATTCACCATACGTAACCCACCCACCACCCCGGGTAGGATCAATCTTAGCAGATCCCACTCCCGAAGATGTAGATATGATGCTTAGAGCATATCAAGCCAGGATCCAGGAAGGGCCAAATGTAATGGATCATGAAAAATGTTACCCTAGAGTTGACCTAGAGCTTGAACGAACTAAGTTGTGTGCCAAGGTGGTGGAATTGGCTCAAGCCATGTTTGAGGCCAATCGCATCTTCAATTTCTCTAGCTCCACTAGAACACCATTGCATTTTGATGGTCTATTGAATAGATTGGAGATGATAATTGCAAAGTCTGGAAAAGGAGCTAACTCCCAGGCTAAGGAGAAGGCACGTGATAGAATAAGCATCCCTCCCAAGGAAGCTTATGTGCCTAACTCCACTGAACCAGAAACCTCTTCTTCTATGAATCGATATTCACCAGAATTCTTGCGAGAGATTTAGGAAGAGAAATGGGCTAAAGAGAGTGAAGTTCCTCCTCCCATTGAACTTGTGGATGACACACATGATCAATTCCCACAAGAACTTCCTTCCATTTATGGAGAGCAGGAGAGCGCCCAATCTCAAGAGAGATTGGACTTCGAGTCTAATTCTTTACAGGAACTACCCCATTTCACAGGCCCATGGAAAGCAAAGTCCACTTGTATGAGAGCACCTACGGTCATGATAAGAAACGAAGACTCAATCATACCTAAGAACACAGAGGTAGTAAAGAATACTAAAGTGCAGTGCAATCTCACTTTAGAAGAACTACTCAAGGTCAAGCCTGAATTGTGGAAACATGTAGCTAAGCAAGTGCCAGACATGTCAAAGCCTCGTTCCCAGGTAGGATCTCATAGAACAGTACCAGCAATACCTTTGGACAAGATAGGAGACATGAGCGAAGGAGAAGAAGGAAACACCTATCTCCCTATCACTCATCAGTGTTACACAACCAAGGCCATTTTGGACTCAGCCGCAGGAGTTGCAATTGCTACCACTTCCCTATGGAAGCGTTGGGGCAAGCCAGCACTCAAGCCCACCAAAATGAAGCTACAAATGGCTGATGGTCACATTGAAAGACTCCTAGGGCTACTAGAAGGAATAACTCTCACCACTTGTGGGGTAGAGTTTGAACATACATTTGCTATATGTGATTTTAGCAGAAATCAAGCCTATGAGATGATTCTAGGAAGACCATTCTTGAGACAATTGCAAGTAGTACAGGATTGGGGGATGAATGCCTTGTATTTGCAACACTTGGGTATCAGGACCAAAGTGAATCTCAAAGATTTCTCTCATAGAGACGTGCCCCCTATTCAATGGAATCCCATCCATAAAGCCAAGGATGATACCGAGTCAGTGCACTCCATAGGATCAGGATCCTCATGGATGCATGAACATACCCACTTATGGATGTGCAAAGTAGTTGTAGAAGAAGAAAAGAGAGAAAAAGCCAGAGAGATAGGTGTGAAGAAAACTCATGGATCAATTCAAGACCCAGCCTATGCAACTGTAGTATTTCCTCATGAAGAGTTTGAACCTCATGTTTGGGCAGAAATCTTAGCAACTATGGATGTAGCCATTAATGAAGAGCCGTGGACACCCCACTGTGATAAGGATGGCTATGACATTTCAGTCTTCTCAATAGAGCCAATCATGGGAGATGCGGTTTTAGAAGAATGCAAACCTAGCACTGATGCATTCGAGGATGCAAGTGACTTCGATTTAGAGTCAATCATCATGGACCCCCCATTTGCATCAGAGGAAGAATTCTTCTATGAGGTAGAAGTTTACCCTCAAAGACATGAAGAGCTCGCTAATGATGTGAGATTAACCACCCAAGTGACCACAAAAAATGAATGCAAGAAGAGGAAGAAGAAAGAAATCACACCGGAGGCAGAAGAATCTCTATTTGAGGTCCCTGAAAATTTTAAGAAGTATGAGATAGAGGACAGAAGAGTCATGATAAGAATGCCTAAATGCGATGCACAAGTAGGAGAGGCCTATGATAACAAAGAAACCACCAAGAAAATAGTGGTAGCCATAGAAGAAGGAGAGGAGAGATGCACATACATAGGACATGACCTAAGTGAAAAGGAGGATCAAGAGTTGGTAGCCTTGCTAAGAGAATATCGAGATGTTTTTGCATGGAGTTACAAGGACCTAAAAGGTGTAGACCCTGATATATGCTCATACACAATTCCCATGACCTCAGAGGCCAGACCCTCTAAACAGAAGCCATACACATACAATGACAACTATGCTGCCAAGATCAAAGAAGAGATAGATCGCTTGGTTGAAGTTGGATTTATCTATGAAATTGAGCACACTGAGTGGGTATCCCCCATTGTAGTGGTGCCCAAAAAGAATGGCAAATTACATGTGTGCATTAACTTGAAGAAGGTTAATGCAGCCACTATGAGAGATAGTTATCCGCTTCCCATCACTGAGCATCTATTAGAGAGGCTAGCAGGCAAAGAAGTGTACAGCTTCCTAGATGGGTTCTCTGGGTACAATCAAGTAGCCATTGCACCGGAAGATCAGCATAAGATGGTTTTTTCCACGGAGTGGGGCATATTTGCCTTTCGAGTAATGCCATTTGGTCTTACCAACGCAGCAACCACCTTTCAGAGACTGATGTGCCACGTGTTTAAAGAATTCTTGAGGAAGAATTTGGAAGTCTATGTTGATGACCTCTGTGTGCATTCCAACATTAGACAGACACATATACGGGAACTCAGACAAATCTTTAACAAATGTAGAGAATATCAGGTCTGCTTGAACCCAGAAAAGTGTGTTTTCATGGTTAGACAAGGCAAGATTCTAGGATACATAGTGTCAAAGAATGGCATATCCACGGATGAGGAGAAAGTGAGAGCCATAGCAGAGCTACCTAGGCCAAAGAATGTCAAGGAAGTGAAAGATTTCATGGGGCATTGTGGTTACTACCGACGTTTTATATACATGTATGCCATCATTGCAAAGCCTCTTTACAGACTTTTGACTAACTTTGAGTGGACTGAAGAATGTGAGAACTCCTTCAATGAGCTTAAACGGCGATTGTGTTCAGCACCAATCTTGACTACACTGGATTGGAACAAGCCATTCCATGTCCATGTGGATGCATCCAATTATGCTATTGGATGCGTGCTAGCACAACCTACAGGTGAAGGTAATATGGATCTTCCGATTGCCTATGCGATAGACAGTTGAATGTAGCTGAACGAAATTATACCACTACTGAAAGAGAAGGATTAGGCATGGTATATGCGGTTAAGAAATTTAGACACTATTTGCTTGCAAGTAAGTTTAAGTTTTTTTACTGATCATCAAGCACTCTTCTACTTGGTAAACAAGCCATGCAATACGGGTAGATTAGTAAGATGGTTCCTCTTACTAATGGAATATGAATTTCAGGTAGTGGTGAGGAAAGGCAGGACTCACTTGAGAGCAGACCATCTCTCAAGGCTCACATCTTGAGAGGCACCACAAGGAGTATCAGATGACCTTCCTGATGCTTACTTGTTTAATTTAGAGATTGTGCCGCAGTGGGCCAAGACTATAGTGCCAATACTAACATATGGGCCAAAACATCTAGTAGTCAACACTCAAGATAGGGAGGTAGTAAAGGCCCAAAAATACCATATCATGGCAGGAAGTATGTATAAGTACACGGACCAAGGAATATTATCATGTTGTGTGGAAGAGGATGAGTACGCAAACTGGTTGCAATTAGCACATGTAGGTGCATTAGAGCAACATTACTCAAAGCAACGAACCCTACAGACGCTAAGGAGACTCGGAGTGCATTGGCCGATGATGGAAGCAGATGTCCATAAGATGTGCACGGAATGCCCAGTCTATAGCATTAAACCACCAGTGGAACATGCCACTCTTTACCAAGTGTCTTTAGTGCCAAATTGGAGTGAACCATTGGTAGCTTTCTTGAGGACAAAAACATTCCCTCAAGAGATGACTTTGGCTAGGCAAAGAAGTTTAGATCAAGAAGCCCTAGACTACTCACTCATTGGAGATAACTTATACAAACGTGGCAAAGATGGGCATCTTAGAGTATGTGTCCATGAGAGCGAATATCTGAAGATCTTGGAAACTGCTCACCAAGGTGTAGCAGGAGGACACTTTGGACTAGATAGGGTGATCAAAGCAATACTATTTGCAGGTCTTTGGTGGCCAACCCCTCACATGGATGCACATACCTATGTGAAGAGGTGTGATGTTTGCCAACGAACTCAGTATCCTATACGCAAAGATGAGATGCCATTAAAACCCATGATGGGCAGACGTGCATTCTCTAAGTGGGGAGTAGACTTTGTAGGTCCTATTAATCCCTTAGCTAAGGGTTCACATGTTGAATACATCATTGTGGCCACAAACTATCTAACCAAGTGGGTAGAAGTAAAAGCCACAACAAAGAACGATGCTCAAACGACAACAAAGTTCTTATTTGAGAATGTGTTCACTAGGTACGGGTTACCTATAGAGCTAGTTAGTGATAGAGGCACTCACTTCTTGAATGAAGTCATTGAAAATCTTCTCCAAGGATTCTTGGTAGTACATAAGAAGTCAGCCCCCTATCATCCACAAGCTAATGGACAAGCTGAAAGCACAAATAAGATTCTATGCAATGTGCTTACGAAACTAGTGAACAATAAACGCTCTGATTGGGACAAACAGCTACACCATGCTATTTGGGCATACCAAGTCGCCTATAAAATGGTACTCCAAGCCACACCCTTTCAGATGGTATTCAGCCAACATGCAGTGCTACCTTTGGACTTTCTGATACCTACACTGAAAGTAGCACAAGAGCATGACTGGACAGGCCATGAGCTCTCCTCTAGAATCTTCGATCTTGAACGATTAGGTGAAACACGATTGAGAGCTACAGCAGGGATTTATGTAGCCAAGAAGAGACAAAAAGCATATTTTGATGCACATGTGAAGGATAAGGGCTTGAAAGCGGGAGACCTAGTCCTAGTCTACACCTTGAAGCAACATGCACGGAAGTTAGAAAAGAGAGGCTATGAACCAGTGATTATCAATAGGATCTCCACTAGTGGAGCAGTTCAACTAGCCACTCTAGAAGGCGATATCCTACCGAGTTACATCAGTGGATGCAGAGTTAAATTATATCAAGAACCCCTCACGGAAGAAATGTTAAGTCGACTTAATACTGCAAAGAAACGGAAAGAAGAGGAAAAGCGAATTAGAGAAGAAGCACAAGCAGAAGCTTTAGAACGCATCCGACGAATGAAATTGAGGAGACAAGGTAGAGATCAACCTATGCCTGATACGCAAGAATCTCTAGGTTATCACATGGCCATGTGCGAGGCTTCAGGTGAACGTTCCCTTAGGATAGTCGATCGACGACCCTTTCTGACCCTAGAAGTAGGACAAGGAAAGAGTGCAAGGACCGTGAGAGCTTTAATCGACTCAGGTGCAGCCACTAGTGCAGTGCAACTTTCTTACTGCCATGAATTGCAATTGGAGGTAAAACCCCTAGGAGGTGTTGAAACCCCTTGCATGGGAGAGGTGGAGCTTCCCCTCTGCATTCAGGAGGTCCTAATGCCAGCAAAAGTGCTAGTATGTGAAGACAAGGATCTTACCGAACCTCTTGTCTTGGGCCAAGACTGGATCTATGATCATGCAGTCAACCTCAACCTAAGAAGTGGACTTCTTCAGGCTTGGGTAGGCCAAAACCGCATCACGATGGAATTAGAAAATCAAGCACTTAGGCCACTAGAAGAGGCACCAAATCCTGGTCCCTCCAGGAAACCACATGAAGATAATGATGCTATATTTGTCCAAAGTTCTATGGTGCAGAAGATTGTCACTCTTGACAAAAGTGCAGCAGGCAAAGAGGAGTTCCCTTCTTTTCCAAAGAGGATTCGAGGAAAGCAAGCCGGGCAACACACGACACAGAGGAGGCCAATGATCAAGAGGCGTGACCACCAACCTGTACAATCTAGAGTACCTCATGGCTTGAAGCAGATCTGGGTATGCAAGGGTGAACAACCCTCAACTTTGGAGATAGGATCCCAAAGATGCACCAAACACACTACACCGTCTAGGATTACAACGAAGGAGTATCCGAGGAATCAATCTACACAAACCATTTCTATTTGGGTTCCAAAGTGCTCAATGAAGGCAATCCCAAATGCTAGGCAGATATGGGTGCCCAAGACCTGCTTTCGAGCTCAAATAGCATCACCTCCATTCACAAGATTTAATGATTCTCACAAGCACCCCTGGCACATATCCCAGTGCAAACATCTACACTCCACACCTCTAACTCTTTGGTCACACCCAAGAATGTTAGGAAATGGGTACCCAAAAGGTCCCAAATCCAACACAATCATGTCCACAAACCTTCACATGTCATCATCACTAAAAGCTACACTCCGACAATCAAAATTTGGAGACTTAAACCTCATCTCAAACCGCCTGACCCAAATCAGTCCCCTCTAATGTAGGTGCATTCTGAGTACATTGCATATCCAAAGTATGCATCTCGAATGAACACTAACCCCTAACCTCTTGAAATGTCATGTTAGTATTGTGGAGGGAACACCATAACGTCCTGTTTCCTATGCAATGCTAATGTGCATCTCTTCTTCCAACAAATAAGCAACAACAGATACAAGCAGTCTCATGGCAGAAGCAGGAGGTCCGAGCTCATAGGCAGGAGTAAGTACTGCAAGGATTGATGTGGATAGTCTACCTATTGAAGTGCCTCCAACTGAACGACTTGTAGAGCTGCAACACCTCCAGCAAATACCTGTACCGGATCCTCCCACAGGAATAACAGAGAGGGTCCATGCAAATTCTCTGTAGATACCATATTGACCACCCAACCCAAAGAGCAAACCTTCATTTTCTATAGTCCCGCCTCCAGCTCTACTTTGTTTTCCTCCTTTGAAAACCCCCTATATAATACCTCCACCATCATGATTGAATCCTTCATAGAGACTGCCCTCGGACAACCATCCTCCATACCCTCAGCCATAGGCCATCCTGACTCTAGATCCATATTCTTTGGATTCCCTGCTACCAGGCCACCCTTCATAGCCTCCCTGCCTTCAGAATCTCACCTCCCAAACCCCGTCCCTCCAATTCTCCAACCCCTTCATGCCTTTCTTTCTAGAACATTTCAACCTAGGTCTCAACCATTTCCTTTATTTTTAGTTCCCACACCCACTTCTCATTTATTCACCACTCTCACACACACCACCTACCATTCCAATGTACATGGTAGACACCACACTAGCATCCACTCCTGAAAGTATGGACATCTTGCCACCCACAGCACCTCCCCCTCCCCCCACACTTCCACCTTCTCCCATTCCCCCTCCACCAATTTCACCCACACACACATCTCCAATAGACACATCATTCACTCTTCCCATTCCCCAATCCCCTCCCCTTGCATCCTCCATTGTACAAACCACACCATCATCAATAGGCAATGCATTGGACACCATGCTCGCATGTATATCACAGTTAAGGATAGAGTACAATCAGCTCTAGCAACATAACGTACGATTGTAAGAGCACTCGGAGATGCTACAAAATCGTCTTGTTGCAGTAGAAGAGGAGAATGCTCACCTCCATACCCAATTCCAAACTTTACAAGAGGCTCATAGCATATTGGAAGTACAGTTACAGAACATAGACCAAGAAGCAATGCAAGTGGTAGAAGGCCATCTACAAACACAACTAGAACACAATTCAAAACTTCAGTGAAATATGGCACTTCTTAGAAGACACCTTGCAGCTGCTCACAAGGAGAATCGATGCCTACAGCTACAGAACCAAGAGAACTTAGAAGCAGCCATCGAAAGCACACTAGGGGCACCCATCAGTCCCTCAAAGTTTCAAGTTGTGACCCCCAAAAATATCAAGATCATCTTGGAAGACTATGCTATACTACTGGAGGCACATGACCAGTTACCAGAGGAATTGGATCAACTGAAGCAGAAACGATAGGAAGACACGATAGCTTCCTCTCAAACCACCGCCTCCAGTGCTTCAATTCTCAGGGACTCAGAGGCCCTAAAAGATCTCCAGAAACAGGTCACAGAATTGCAAACACGCCTACTACAATATGAAAGACCACCTTCCCCACCTGAGGCTCCCACCAACGAAGAAACAGTACAAATTCCAGTGGACCAGACATTTGAAGAGGATTATGAGCCACAGCCCATCCCAGGGGGATGACAAACAGAAGACGGCCAGGACACTTTCGAAGCACCACAACCTCCGTGGTTAAAACAGGTGGAGGAAATCGGGAGTTCTCATGAAGAGCGCACAGTAGTGCAGAATCAGGCCATGAGAGTCATAGAAGACATTACAATCTAGTTACTTCAAGAACTTGTCATCTAGACGTCTCATCATATCATCAGAACTCCAATACAGACCTTACTATGTTATTCTGGCAGATTACAATTCAGAAATACAGACAGTCACAGGGAAAATTCCTTCCTTCACAACACAGTTTCAACCTGAAGACCTACCTCCAGAAGCACAGAAAGGCAGAATCTTCCAAGCAACATGGTAGCAAAAACTCCTAGAGACATATCCTCAAATGCTTCGCACATGGAACCATGCTCCTTTACATCTACTATACAATCCATGCTACGGCCCGGTTCCACAACGCAGATCATGGAAGGCATTCAATATAAAAGTACAAAATAATGCTCAATGTAAGGAATGTCTCAATTACCCGTACATCACGCCACCACAGGGACCACCGTCAGTAGCGTATATGATGGCAACAATTCGACATTGGATGCCTCGACTAAAGCCCATGCCAGATGTGGCAGCCCAAATGATGCTTAAGATTTTGGATATGATGCAGGTAGTACTCAAAACCTTTAGAAATGCAGCAGCACCATACATACGTCTACCGGGGTTTACTAATGGAAATTACGATTTGGTGTATGACATGAGCACCACCCCCAGCATTCGTGTGGCTTACGCTTGGCATGCACGCATCAAATACCTCCCCGCATGCTATAAACAGACATTTGAAGACATGTTCAGATCAGGTTTCTGGGAGTATCACTCGGAGGTCTTCGCACCGAAGCCTACACACCTGCTTCATCTCTTTGCATGTGAACAAACTATGTACTCCGAGTACTACACGACATCTCAACCCGATGTCCTAGGTGCAACCAATTGGGATGCGCTACAAGCTGATCTAGCACGAGGATTATGGATTGGAGAACATGAGCTCATCACCAACGTAATACAATACTATATTGATCACCCTATAGAACAGAGGTCTGTCAGGGGCAACAGACGCTAGGAAGGCGGGAGTGTTGGCATACAAGTCATATGAAGAGCATACAGGCACAACGGAGCAGTCATGCACAATACGGAAACAAGGCCCAATCTTTTTTTTTTCATAAATAATTTCCAACTCAAGTGATTTTCATCATTACACATACATTGTAAATCCCGTTTTTGATAGCTTAGACTCCATTTTGTTCAAGCGAAGGAGTTCACGAGCTTGAGGAGTATTATAATTAGCTACGTACCAATTTTCATAATTTTTAGACTCCGTTTGAGCCCTCAAATAGGCTCTAGAACCTAATTTTTAACTAGTCCGGACATTAGGTCTGGACAAGGCCAACGCTAGTCAGAAAACTATAAAAAGAGCTAGAGAGCTCATTTTTGGGGTTAGATTGTTTGTGAATTGAGCTTATGTAAGAGACTTTTTGACTAATGCGAAGAACTCCATTGTTCCTCTCCTTGTTCTTGCCTTGTGTGCGCGTGTGTGTATGTGTGTGCATGTTTGTGTGCTTCTCACTCACACACTTGTGCCTTCACTTGCTCATAGTCTTCATACTAGTCATCACGTCTCCACGGATTGACAATTATGAGGTGGATCTCCTCACGTTGGTACTCACCATTGTGCTATAGTGACAACACATCTCACCCAAGGGTACACAATCTTGCAATTGAAGGAAACACAAAGCTAATTTATAGCAATTGAGAACTTGAAGGAGCCAACTAGACAATAGTTATCATAAGAGACTATAACATTTTAGAGCATGTCATTATCTGTAGGCAGCATGATTTGTAGAAGTTGTGGGCAACACATTAGGACCACTCCAATGAACCAGGAACATAATACGCATGAAATGCCCACACCCCATCTATACTCCTCTATAGATCCCCTGATTGGCCACCATCAAGAAGCTGGATGAGCAAGACAATGCATCCCACAAATCTTAAGCACTTAAAGAGCACCATTAAGTGAAGTCCACATAAGTGCAATGTAAGCTGAATGGTATTGATATTAGCAAAGAAGGTCTCGACCTTTATCAAAAGCAACCAATTTCTTATAGACAACATCTTCATAAGAATGTTATTATTGGTAGAAAAAGTCATATTGCAACACAATGTATAGGAAAGAAGTAGCCCCATTACTGTTCTTACTAGTGCTCGACTATGTCGCTGCAAATCTGTCCCTTGTTAGAGCACAAAGTGAGTTTATACAACTGCTCTATGCACTCCTAAATCAAGGATTACGGAATCTCTAAGATTCTGATTGATTCTCTAGTTTACACGATATTACAATTGTGAATTTGTCCCTTCACATAGGCATGAATTTTCTGAACGTTTGTCGTCTGGTTCTTGGTCCTTCTTTTTCTTGTTGATGTCTTCTTATCTTCATGTCTAATTAGTGAGTGAAGCCCCAACAACTCCCCCTCAATCACTAATTAGCACCCTCTTATTTCTTCATATATCCTTCTCCTCTTTTATCCCTGCCATTCCTTTGAATTTGCTTGTCCTCACTCCGTCCAAACTTTTTGTCAGAATATCTGCTATCTGACCTTTTGTAGGAGTATATACTACTTTGAGTTCCTTCTCCATTATCTTTTCTCTTAGAAAATGATATTGAATCTCTATGTGCTTTGTTCTTGCATGAAATACTGGGTTTTCTACAAGATATAATGAACTTATATTATCTCCATGTATAATAGGTATACCTTGATCTATGCCCAAGATTTTGAACAAGATCTGCATCCATATTACTTCTTTAGCTGCTTCTACAAGTCCTTTGTATTCTGCTTTGAAAGATGATAAAGCCACTGTATGTTGCTTCTTTGGACACCAGCTTATGGGATTGTCACCAACATACACCATGTATCCATGCATTAAACTTCTATCATCTTGACTTTGAACCCAATCTGAGTCACTCTATGATTTCAACGTAAAAGAATAATATAATTCCTCTTTTATAGTTCCTTTTATATATCTGAAAACTCTTTGGCCTGCAATTTGTGAAGAGAGATGGTGGATGCAATCTGAGGATGAGTTGGTGCTACTACAACCAACTTCACACAAGCCAACTGGGCAATCTCTAAATTTCATTAACCTAGAAGTCTGTGGTTTGTCATCCTTTACCATTGGACTAAGCTCTATTGGAAGAGCATCTATTGGCACTAGTGCAAACTATAAAATATTCTCTTCATTGTAGTTTGCCATATGAATGCAAAAAAGCATTCCCTTTGAGATTTAGATAATCCCTAAGTACCCATTCTCCTAACTAATGCTCACACATCATCCTCATGATGAAACATCAACTAAGAGTTTGGTACCCAAATAGGTTAGATATATCCCTATCTCCTAGAAACCCTAAAGAGAAGAGTCATACTCAACTCCCAATCTCACTAATGTCAATAACTAGATCATCCATCTAGTCAAGGAACATCACTGGAAATAAACGTAACTACTTCTCTCAAGAGTCTCCAGGTGAGACTCAACCTAACCACCATGATTATTTGATCTCCGTCTTGTCTTTTATAAAAGAGTGCCACTCCTATCTAGACCATCTAAATGAGAAAGTGAAACTCTCTCTCTGTCTCTCTTAGTAATCTCCTCCAGGGAAAAGAGCTCTGGTAGTGGAATCTATTCCACTTTCCTTTTCCCTTTGAAAGAGATTCTATTGAATCCAACTGCACTATTGATCCATAATTGAGAATATGCACATACGTTCTCCATATTTTTCCTTCTCAAATAATGATAATCATACTCCAATGTGAAGGAAAATTACATTGAAAAGTAGAGGAAATGAATTCCTTCTAAAATATAGACTAAGAGATGTTTTCTAAACACCTCTTCTCTCTAAAGGAAAACATACTCTATTCTTCTACTATGAAGAAATCATGTTTTCCTTTCCTTCTTTCTCTCTCAAATAACAGTAGCTAAAGTGAGACCACTCAGCTAAAGTGAGATCTCTCCTTGATCTCTAAGCTAATTTCCACTTTCTCCTTTCCTTACAAGAGAAACTTATGAATTTATTTACTCCTCTGTTCCATACTAATGCATAATCCCTTATTACATACATTCCTAAGAAGATGGAGAATACATATGTCTTAACTAATGAAGGTATATATAATGAAGAGTGGAGGAAATAAATTCCTTATAAGGGTCAAAGCCCTCTACTAAAATAGTCAGCACTGATATGACATGATACCATAAACACATGTGTATCCAAACTAAAGAAAGTTATCTCTGCCAACCATCCTCTATGCATGGATCTATAGGATCCAATCAAACTAATGGAATTATCTTTCTTGAAAATTCAGAATGAGTATGTGATACGAATGGTGATAAAATCACCTATCACATTCCCTACTAGAAGAATAAATCTTCCCTAAACTATGAAGGATAACTCCCAATCCTAAGGAGATGTCTACTAAGAGCTCTCCTTTGATTTAGTGAGACATACCACCATGAATGATGAGTCCTTTTCTCCCTACCCATAGAAAAGGAGTGCTCAAAGGGAAGTCGTTTCCAGCATCCCATACCAGTGGAACCTTTTCCAATCCATGGATTCATACCTACACTAAACCGAATATATATTCCAAACATATGTAATGGAATATGTTGGTGGACTCTAATGAATCCCATATCCTCAACTCATATTTGTGGACTCAAATGAGTCCTATGTCCTCGAGCTAGTTAGTTTGGTTCTAGTCAATATATGACAATGGATATCCCTTTTTGTTCCAAACCAACTTGTTCCTAGGTACCAAGAATAGGTCTTAGTACCTCTCTCTAGATCTCGATGTACATATATGTATTGGGTACCCCAACTATTTCTTACTAAGGGATCTATGCTCTAAATCATAGAGCTAATTCCATACCTCTTGCCTTCCTAAACATCACTCAAATCAAATAAGCACCCATCGATGTTGTCTCGTGTACACTTCGAATCAATAGCTCACTAAGTTAATTTGATACCTCTAAAAGGAATTTTTCTAATTCCTACTGTACTGGAAGCACTGAGCATAACAAGCAGTAGGTGTGAACAAAAATAGAAGGTTTTCTTTGATTCTTCAACTTGGAAGTAGTCTGTTTTGGTTCAATCATTTTTTACATCATTTGCAAAGTACATAGGCACTTGTATAGTGTCATTGGAAAGCTAAGAGGTCCTAGAACTCAACTCTTAAGTAAGAAGCAGCTGGTACAAAGTAGGATTTGGCAGTACCTACTCATTTCTTGGAGTGTCCATCCATCTTTCCCAACAGTGGTATCAAAGCAAAGTTAAGGTAAAATGGGAGATGGTTTTCCTCCTTTCATTGATAAATTGGACAGGAACAACTATCAAGCATGGTCCTTGAGGATGAAGACATACTTGCAAGGAAGGCGCCTCTATGGATACATCTCAGGAGATGAGGAGATGCCCATATTCAGAAGCAAAGGACAACCTACAAGAGAGGAGCATGAAAGACTCAACACATGGTGTGCCAAGGATGCATTAGCAATGTCTTACTTATTTAACTCAATTTTTGATTTTCTTCTTCCACACAGTAGGAACTGTAAGACATCCCAAGAGACTTGGGAGACATTGTCTTCATATTTCTCTTCCAACACAAAGGCTAGGAAGAACCAATTGTGGATTGAGTTTACCACTCAAAGAAAGCAACCCAAGCAAGGCATCTCAGAGTATGTGACCAAAGTCAAAGATTTAGCAGATGAATTGACAAGCATAGGAGAAGAAATTGAAGAGGAGAAGATTGTAAGACAAGTAATCAATGGTATTCAAGCTGTTGACAAATGGGAGAGCTTCACAACTGCCATGGACTTGTACATGGACATGTAGATACTAGACCTTACTACTCTCATGGGGCAAATCTTTACCCATGAAGCCAAGCTCAAGAAGAATGGATATTCATCAAGAGGTAATAGCTCTTCTACCCTATACACTGATAATAGTAAGTCCAAAGAGAAAGGGAAGAACAAGAAGATTGAGGATGAAGGAGCTACCTCCCAAGCCAACTATGCAGGAGAGGTAGAACCTCAAGAGGAAGGGGCAGAGGAGGTAAGCAAGGTAGGGGGAGAACTTATAACTCCTCACCATGTAATATTTGTGGATTGTCAAACCATACTATAGATGAGTGTTACAGGAACTTCAAGAATCAGAGAGGTAGAGGTTATCAAAGAGGTGGATATACACAATCAAGAGGAAGATTCAATCACCATCAAGGATACAATAACAACTACAACAACAACTACAATAGCAACTACCAAGGAGGCTACAAATCAAGGAAAGATTACAAAAACTACACAGAGGAGTAAGAGGATTTTCTTTTGATTATGAATATGACTTCAAAACTAGGTATAAATGATTACCATCTCTTCTACATTGACTCAGGATGCTCAAACCATGTGGCAGGCAATGTAGCTCTTCTCTCTAGCCTTGAGGAACCAAAGAGTAAGCATCAAGTACAAATAGGTGATGACACCAAGCACTCAGTGATTAAAGTAGGAAATGTTAAGACCTTTGATGGAAATAAGAATCTGTTGAGCAGGGTTCTATATGTACCTACAATCACCAAGAATTTGATGAGTGTTGGACAGATTGTGGAAAAGGGTTTGTAGGTTAGGTTCAACCAATATGGAGCATTTGTGGAGGATCCCCAACATGGATTCAATAGAATTGCCAAAGGAGAAAAGACGGGTAGATTATTCACTTTTGAACTTGAGGATACAAGGAATATTGCACTTTATAGTTACAAAGACCAAACACTATCAAAGCTTGAAATTTGGCATAAGAGATTAGGGCATGTTGGTGAAAGAACCTTAAAGAAAATATGTAGAGATCAATGTGTGCTTGGGATACCTAATGTATCCAAGCAACACATGATCTATGAATGTGGTGCTTGCCAATTTGGAAAATCTCACAAGTTACCCTTCTCAAGGAAAGGCTGCATGTATGAGGACTACCTAGAGCTTGTCCATACAGATGTATGGGGACCAAGTAAGGATCCCTCAATTTTTGGATCAAGGTATTATGTATCTTTTATTGATGATTTCAATAGGTGGACTGTCTTATATTTTATGAAGCACAAAGATGAAGTATTCAATTGCTTTAAAAAGTATCTTGCACTTCTAGAGAAACAAACAGGGAGAAGTCTAAAGAGACTAAGGTCAGATGGAGGAGGTGTGTACTTCTCAAATGAGTTTGAAGCATTCTTGCAGGACAGAGGAATCAAGAGAGAAATTACTGTTGAAACAGCTAGGTCAATGTTAAATTGAGGGTATGACTTGAATCAGAAAGGATACATGTTCTACAATCCTTCTAACAAAGGATTCATGGTCAGTAGAGATGTTGTCTTTGATGAGAATGACTCTTGGTTTGAAAATGAATGCAGGAAAGTAAAGCTACCTTATGACTTGGAAGAGGAGTTCCAAGCCTCACTAAGGAGAAGCCTAATTAGAATGAAGACATCAATTCAGATGATGAGGACATCATCAACCTAGAAGAATTCAAGGCATGGAAATCCAAAGGCAAAGTCAAAATGAAGAAGTTGGAAGATATACCTGAATCATCCAACCAAGCAATCAGAAGATCACAAAGGGAGAGCAAGAAGCCAATCAGATATGGGTATGACACTTTCTTAGTTACTAAGCACTCTATTTATCTTGCAAAAGACTTTTCATTAGAAGAGCCATCATCATATGAAGAGGCAAAGACCAAGGCAGAATGGAAGGAAGCTATGGATGAGGAAATTGAAGCACTCAAGGAGAATGATACTTGTGAGCTAGTGCCAAAGAAGGAGTCTATGAAGGTAATTGGTTCTAGACGGATCTATAAGATCAAGAGGAATTCTGATGGATCAATAAGCAGGTACAAAGCTAGACTTGTGGCTAAGGGTTTTGCACAAACCTAAGGAGTTGATTATGAAGAAACCTTCTCACCTGTGGCAAAAATGCCAACCATCAGGGTATTGGTAAGTGTAGTTGCATCAAAGAATTGGAACATGTATCAATTGGATGTAAAAAATGCATTTCTAAATGGCTGGATTTCAGAGGAGGTGTACATGTCTCAACCTCCTGGTTATGAGGATCCAAGCAAGGTAACATATGTGTGTAAATTGAACAAAGCTCTTTATGGATTGAAGCAGGCACCTAGGGTATGGAACCATAGGTTGACTACATATCTTCAGGATCAAGGATTCATCATGAGTAAAGCAGATACTTCTCTGTTTATTAAGAGGAGAAATTTAGAGGTAATATGCCTATGTGTATATGTTGATGATATCATACTCGTAGGTAATTATGCTAATGGCATCAAGTAGATCAAGAATCAGATGATGCAGGAGTTCAAAATTAGTGAGCTTGGATCACTTTATATTTTCTTGGACTTGAGTTAGTCTATACTAACTCTAGAATTTATATTACTCAGAGGAAGTATATACAGGACATGTTGAAGAAGTTTCATTTGCAAGATGCCAAAGTTGCAAGGACTCCAATAGAGGTAAATCAAAAGTTAAGTGCTCATGAAAGTGATGTGCTTGAGAATATTGTAGGTTACCAAAGCATAGTGGGAAGCTTGAACTATGCTACATTGATAAGGATTGATATTGCTTATGGAGTAAGTGTTTTAAGTCAATTTATGCACAAACCTAGGGCACCTCATTTGTAAGCTGCCAAGAGGATTTTGAAGTACCTTAAGGGCACTCAAAATCAAGGATTATATTTTCCCTATACCTTAGATTTGGACATCAAGATATATTCAGATGCAGATTGGGTAGGTTGCAAATATGATAGAAGAAGTACCTCAGGTTACCTATCTTTTGCAGGTGATAAACCTATATCATGGTCTTCAAAGAAGCAACCTGCAGTTGCTTTATCTTCTACAGAGACAGAGTATAGAGGATTGGCCAATGCTACTCAAGAGGCCATATGGATCAGACTGTTATATACAAATTTGGGTTTGCAGACTACATCTCCAATGATTTTTGGAGATAATACAAGTACACTACATCTTGCAGCAAATCCTATTTATCATGCTAGGACCAAGCATATAAAGGTCCACTATCATTATGTGAGAGAGAAGCTATTGAGCAAATAGATTCAGTTAGCTTATGTATCAACTAATATGCAATGTGCAGACTTATTGACTAAAGCATTAGATGGTACAAAACTTTACAGGTTTAAGTCTATGATTGGATTGCAGGACATTCAAGAGGATTGATGAATAAGACCAAGCCAAAATGTTTGGCTTGAGGGGGATTTGTCGATGCAAATATCAAGCCTACACATTTGACTAGAGCTTATGTACAATTGAAGCTCCATGGAAACCATTGCTAGGAAGTTTTTCATCTTTTACCATTTGTAAAAGTCACTTCTTGACTTAAGAGAATATTTGTAGCCACCACTAAATTCGTGGGACTTGTTATTTGGAAAAGTCATGACTCCACTTGAGGGAATATCTCCTAGATTGGAGGACTACTTTTAGTGAGAACCAATGGAGGATTCAAATTCAAATTCAAATATCCTATCTATAAAATATGTCTGAAAACTCGCGGGATATGTGACTCCATATCCGAGTTCTCCTTGACCACATTGTAAGAGAGTAAGGCTTACGTAAGAGCCTATACTAATCACAATCATTAGGCATTGTTTATCATGCTAATGATCTTGTAAAATATTGTGTTCTAATACAATAGATCAATACTTCTCATCTATGGTCTCTCTGTCATAGTTACTCATAACATGCAATGTGTACAGCTCATATCTCAGTCATTTCTTTACCATTTTCGATGTTCTATAGCTTGTTGGAATCAGCTCCAAGTTATCTACATGCTCACAAATTTTGAAGATAATCCATTTAGCAGATTTTGAGAAAAGCGCATCGAAGCACCCACTAGTCAAACTCTATAGAGGTCCTAAAATATCGGGGGTAATGATTTGATTGCTAAATTGCTTGTTCTATGTATAGTGCATCATTTTAAGTGATTCCACTTGGAATCATTAGCTCACTAAGCTTATCTGATACCTCTAAGAGGAAGTTTTCTAATTCCTACTGTACTGGAAGCACTGAGCATAATAAGCATCAAGTGTGTGAACAAAAATAGAAGGTTTTCTTTGATTCTTCAACTTGGAAGTAGTCTGTTTTGGTTCAATCATTTCTTACATCATTTCCAAAGTACATAGGCACTTGTATAGTGTCATTGGAAAGCTAAGAGGGCCTACAAATCAACTCTGAAGTAAGAAGGGGCTGGTACAAAGTAGGATTTGGCAATACCTACTCATTTCTTGGAGTGTCTGTCCATCTTTCCCAACACTTCCTACACCTCATCCCATAAGTACTCTAGCCATTTTTCCTCCACTTTGGGCATTACAACACTAATCTCTACCTCATCATCATTTCAATTTTCTAACTCATCAGCAATAGAATCAAGAGCCAATTCAATAGAATCTAGTACAATCCTAGTCTCAATGGGGTTTTCCTTTGACTCTTTCCTTGTTTTGGGTTCTTCTTGAGATAAGTATATCTCCCAATCCATCATGAAATTGAGGATGGGATTTTGAGCTACAATTGTGTGAGATTCCTTCATAAGAATGCTATCTTTCTCCAAAATTCTATGAAAACACAATGAGTTGTTTGCACATGCTAAGCCTTTTGTTTCCCTAATTGGGCATCAAGGTAGCAATGGCGGTGTTTCTATACATTAGGACCACTTCTCTAAGTCTTGAGCAAGCAGATCTACGAGCACATAATCTGCTTTCATGTTCTTAGAAGTGTTCATTTCCCTAGATGCTATTGATTTTTCTTGAGAAACCTCAATGCATGCCTCTTGAAGTTCTTTCTCCAGGCTTCTTACTTCCTTCTCCCATTTTTTTTATTAATTTTATCCTTGCATTGCTTCCATGTCAAGTTTCTTATCTTCTTCTTCTTCTTTTCATGGCTCCAGGTTGAGGGATTGAGGAGGTGAAGAATTTTCTTCCTCATTTGACTCTTCAATCTCATGGTGCTTAGCTTGTTCTTTAGCTTGAGGTCATGTCATTGCTTGAAGAGAACTTGCCCTTCAAAATCACTACCACTTTCCATGATCTTAACCATTTTGAGTGGGGTTTGAGCATTGATTTGGGGGTTTTGAGGACAGTCTTCAAAAAGTTCTCTTTCCCATAGTCCTCAAAAAATCCCTTGATCTTCCAAGTAGATTTCATTGATGGTTTAGGGAAACCCTTTAGGAAGTGTTCACTGCCACATATGTAGCATGGGCTTTTGGGAGTAGGTGCACCCTTTGTGCATTCTTCTCTTTGAAAGAATCGTTTTCTACATAATAAATTCTTGCACTAGATTGATCAATCCAATTGGGGTTGTCACTAGTGTTTGCATGATAGTAGGCTTCTTACTAATACCATTTACCTTCAGCATATCTATCCTCAAGATACACATTTCTATCATATGGGTACATCTTAGTATATCTAGGGATTGTTTCTATTGAGGCAATAGCCCTCTCTGTGTTCTCTTTTGCACACTTGACTGGAACGACCTTTGGAGGTGGAGGTAGTCGTTGCTCCAAAATTGATCTCATAGGCTCATGGATGCCTTGATTATACCCAAGTTGTCTGTAGTGAGATTCTCTATAGTATTGTTGTTGATCTCCATGAGGATTTCCATATGCATTCTTGGGAGGAAACATAGGCCTAGATTGATACTAGGGTTTGTGTTGATTTTTTTCTTGTTGATATTGATGTTGAGGCGATTTGTTATATTCCAGTAGTGTGTATCTTGGCACTCTATTGCACATGTAAGTGGGATGATCCCCATTACAATGATGACATCTCCTAAGTGGTTGTGGTCTCGGCCATATGGCATGTTACATTTCTATTTTGCATGTTCCATGTGAAGCTCTCCGCTATCAAATCTGCAATTTCTTCAATCAAAAATTCCATTGAATTAGATGATTCACTCTTTGTATCAGACGGTAAACTCTTCAATTTTGTAGCTAAATTATCCTTTAAGCCCATGCACTCTCTAATACATTCATTTAATGTGTTGAGCCTTGGAATCTATACTAAATGAACTTAACTATATGTTAGTCAATCCCTCTAGGAATATGAAAATGAGCTTCTTCTCTAGTGGAATTTTGCTAGGTATACATCCGTCTACAAATTGCTTGAACTACCTTGCTACTACTCGCACAGATTTATGATTAGCTTGCTTAGACTTATAGGTTAAAGAAGTAGAATTATTCTTTGTCACTAATTTGGAAAATTCTCCAATGAAATCTTCCACAAGAGCTTCCAAGTTTATGAACATACCTATTGTCAATGGTTGAAACTATGACAATGGATTTCCAATCAAAGTTAATTTGAATGTCTCATATTGAGTGAAGAAGTTAGTGACTTGTCTAGATCTTAAGACTTGCTTGAACTTAGCCATGTGATCATAAAGATCAGTAGACCCATCATAACATCTCTCCATGCACTTTTCCACTAGGGATGGTTGAAGGTGATGTTACGTGCCTTGCATTCTAATCACAAGGTTTGCAATTTGATGATTAACTTGCTTCTAAGATCATACTACATGAGCATGTTGCTCTCATGGAGGTACTCTCATTTGGAATCTATTTGGAGGTGCCTTCGGAAATCTAAAGTTGACTCTCCCTTCAATAATGTCCAATGGAACATCAAAGGGATTCATACTTATTGTAGCAATTGGGAGGTTTCTTGCTCGTGAATGAATTTGTGTACATGTTTTTTTCAAATGATTGTGGATGTGTATGTGTCTGACTCATCTTGGGGGTGTGTGTGTGTGTGCGTATGTCTACTTTCATGGTGGAAGGTCTTCATTTTGAGAGGTGATGGTAGGTGAGAATAGAGTAGATCATGTGCTCAAAACCTGCTTGGGACCTGTAATTTAACTCTTTAGATATATTAGGATTTTATATCTTGCATTTTAAGCAATAAAAGCACTAAAAGCACTATAATACTTTTTTAAACATGCTTCAAAAGTTTGTGCCAAAATAGATGACTTTCAATGTACACACAATGAAGAGTTCTAACCTCTAGTCCAGTCTAGTGAGGGAACACGACAGGTATATAGGGTTCTTGGGTGGTATAATCCAGTAAATACTAGATCCCTATATTTCACCCATAGTACTCGGCATTGATGATTACTTAACAAATTGTCAAATACAATGGCAAACTTATATTCTACACTGAACTTTATAGATACAGATCAAACTTGAAAATCCATGGAGTCATGCACTCATCAACACTTAGAGATAAAAAGAACAATTATTCACTAAATAGTATCAATAATCAACACTTTGAACACAACAATCAATTAACAATGCACTCTTCTATTATGCCAGAGACTGATAGCCCGGCATATCCAGTACCTGTCTCTTGTTTTGCATACCCTAAGATAGAGTGGGATGTACACATACCTTGCAATGCTAATTTCTTTTAGCCTAATTGAAATTGAGTTAAACCACTTTTCTAGTTCTAATTGGGAAATTATTCTTGCACAAAACACCAAGTTATGGATTCTTTAATAAATAGAAGTTAATATAAACACTTGTAAGTTGTATTCTCGACTTTGAAAAACTTTGAAATATGAGCTCATAGGTAACTTTCACAATGGATATCTTTTCAAATGTTGAGAACTAGACAAATACTTTTGCAAATAAAGTATTAAAATCTCATATCTTGAGGATCCAACAAGCGATTTGTAAAATGGAACCTTGAGCTTCATAAATTATGACTTCAAAGTTAACTATTTTGAGGATTTTGATAGTGAGGGCAATAGAGAATAGCACACGGCTAGCTCAAATTCTTCATAAATTTAATTCAAATGAGTAGTAGAACACTTAGAGAAGGTAGATAGTTTTCTTTCCTTGAAGTCAAAATTTTAAGAGTGATAGAATGACTCTCCAAATCAACACAGTAGACTTGGGAGTTACAATCATATGATTGGCTACATGGAATTAGAAACTTCTTTACAACAATTGGACTATCTTCTGAGTGATTTTCTAGTGACCAATCAATCAACCTTTTTTATTGACGACTCGTGTCCTAAAAAGCATGGAATTTACCTCCATTTTTTCTTAAGTGAGACTTCATAATATTCTATAGGTAGTTGCATGTCAAAAGAATTTACAAAGCTCCATAAAAATAATATGAAGTAAATACAGGTAATTAAATTCAATCACTTGGGCTTCAATAATAAAGTCATACACAGATCAAATGAACACTAAAAATGTAATATAAAGCACTAAGACTTGTCCTTTTCCAATCACTATCCCTTATGGTTTAAGTGCTTGACTTATATGTCTTCATTACATCAATAAGTTTTGGATACCTATCGTAGCTTTGAATCTACAAATATTTTCTCCATTAAGATACTTTGTCACCATGACTTAAAGTTTATCTTGTGTAGATACACAAATGAGTTCCACTTTCTTGTTATTGATATTTTCCCTAATGAAATGATTTCTACACTTTTTTTTTTTGCATAGTACATAGGATTGGTAACCAAATACATTGAGCTCAGATTATCTCCAAAGATTTAAGGTACATGCACTTTGACATCAAAGTCCTCAAACAACCCCTTGATCCATATGGCTTCTTGTGTAGCTATAGCAAGTATCTATATTCTGCTTCAATGGAAGAAAGGATAAGAGTAGGTTGCTTCTTTGACGACCATGAAACCAATTTAGTATTTGCACAACACAAATAACTAGAAGCACTTCTCTTATCATCTCTTGAACTTTCCAAATCTACATCAGAGTATATTCTTATGTTTAGATCATATTTACAAGAGTAGAAAATTCCTTCATTTGATGTTCCCCTCAAGTGCTTCAGAATTTGATTAGTTGCATCCATGTGTAGCTTTATTAGAGAATGCATAAACTAACTGAGAACTCTAGCATAAAATCCTATAACTAGCCCTGTTAAGCTAGCATAATTTAGACTACCTACCAAGTGACTACCTACAAAGCTTTGCTAGTTGTTTTCAACTTCATGTACACTAAGTTTTTGATTGATCTTCATAGGTGCACCTACACTTTTTGCATCTTCCATCTTTTACTTCTTAAGTATATATCTATTAGGTTTACCTTGTGTAAGGTAAATGCATTCATCTCTTTATATGACATGCATCTATAAGAATATTTGAATAGTCCAAGATCACTAATCTTGAGCTCCTTTTGCATCCTAGATTTAATCAATCTCACACCTTCTATCTCATCTCTTTTAAGTATTATATCATCTACATATGCACACAACTATATGATGCCATCACTAAATTTTCTTGATGATGAGAGGGGAGTTAGATTTACTCACCACAAAACCTTGATCATTTAGTCATGTGACCAACCTATAGTTCCAACCCCTTGAGGCATCCTTCAAACCATATAATGCTTCCTTTATAACTACATACTATTAGATATACTCAATATGCCATGCTTAAGTAACCATAAATGATTCTCAATTCTCTAAGCTGTAAGGTCCCCAATATCAAGAGAAGCCATTGTGAGAAACTAACCATTTCTCGAACTCTAATTTCCAGGTTAGATGAGATCTATATGTGATGTTTGATTATAATAGATGTTCTTTGTGAGCTAAGCCACGAGGTTAGCTAGAGCATAAATTTTTTGGGAAACGGAGCTTCCATTCAATTCAAAAATAAAGTTATTGTGGTGCTGCATGATTTACCCATAACCTTAATGGGAGGAGTGAAGAGGGGGGATTGTCCCCTTCTTTAGGTTTGGGGGATGATCTGTGCAAGCCAAGAAGGTATGACTTCTAATCATGGAGATATTGTTAGAAGTTACTTTTATCGACTATTTTTTCTCTCTCAAGTATGTTTTCCTATAGCAAGTTCCCTTGTAAAAGGTATATAAGCATGGCATATGTGAAGCTTTACATACCATTGTGCACTAGTAGGCTATCATAAAGTGGTAGGTAAGAGATGGTTGAACCATGCCCTAAGAGGAAGCATTAGGAGGTAATCCTGTCAACCATGGCTTTTGGGGCAAATGGTTAGCCATCAGACTCCTAACTAGGAGGTCACAAGCTCAAATCTCCTTAGATGAAAGGTGCACATGGAACCTTGAGAAATGTATCCAACCAAGGTGGGAGTGTATCTCCCAATCTCTAGGTCAGATTGAGACCTATAAGGTATCATTGGAAAGCTCTCCAAGTGAACACTCATTGGGTAGCACTTGATTGCAGTTTCTCGATACCAAGCATGGGTGAGAACAAGATTCAAGATACTAAGGTTGAGAAAAAGGGGATCAAGATACCAAGGTTGCAAACAAGAGGTTCAAGAAATTGTGTGAGGGTGAGGACATCAATTCAAGGGCCCTAGGGAGTTCAAGAGCCAATCATTGAGAACAATGATTCATCAAGAAAGGAAGAATGTGATAAATTTACAAGTAGGAGATGGTTGAATCACACCCTAAGAGGGAGGATTAGGAAGTAATCCTCAACCATGGACTTTGGGGCAAGTGGTTAGCACATAAGACTCCTAACCAAGAGGTCATGAGCTCAAATCCCCTTAGATGTAACACAAGCCCTTCATCTATGGTCTATCTATATAGCCATCTAAGTTCCATAGCAAATGTCAAGAGAACACCATCCTTTTAGCCACATTCCTCTAGGAAATTCGAGAATTGTGTTTTTTGATCTCTCAAACTACATCTCTCTCAATCTGGATTTTTCTCATCTCTATCTATTTTTCTATTCCACTTTAGTATTTTTCATTAAACATAAGATCAAGGAAGCATGTATCTTTGAAGCCTAGTGTTTAATCCATATAAAACTCTTCAATTATCCATCGATTAAGAAATGCATTCTTTACATCCATCTAATAGATTCTCAAATTCCTGACAACAACTATGCTTAGCTAGACTCTAATGGTTACCATATTTTCCATACGAGAATATTTCTCATCCTAGTCTAATCCATAAGTTTGGCTGTATACTTTGGAAACAATTCTTGCCTTGTACTTGCTTATAGAACCATCAAAATTCTTCTTTATCTTATATACCAACCTTGAACCTATAACCTTCATATTTGGAGCCTTGGGCACAAGTTCCACAATATCATTACCTTGCAATGATTTTATCTCATTTTCCATGGCTTCATTCCATTTTGGATTTTTGTTGGCTTCTTCAAATGTAGCTACTTCTCCATTTACCAAGTCCTTTCTCATAACGTAATGTTTTTAGCGACAAAAGAAGTATCATATCCATACCTTTCTGGTCTCCTTTTCTCTTTACTTGATATTCTAGTCAAATCTTGTCTTATGATTCTAATATCTCCTTTTACTCTTGGAGTTCGTCCTTGTTGTTTGAAGCCCTACCTTGTGAATCAATGTGAGTAGCCTTTTTTCACACTTTGGTTCACTTACCTTCTTCTCCATTTTAGGGTGTAATGTGAGATCTATATCTAGATCATAAGGTATAACAACTCTTTTTCTTTCATCATATCAAGACATGTTTTCATCAAATACTACATGTCTAGATTAAAGATGACCTTGTTGTTGTATTATACAATGTGTAGCATTTTTCAATTAAATAAATTGATGGAAATATATCTAGATCATAAGGCATGAAAAATCTTTTGATTTCATCATCTCAAGATATGTTTTCATCAAATACAACATATCTATTGACTACAAATGATCTTGTTGTTGTATTATACAATGAGTACCTTTTTTAATCAAATCATAAACTTTCTACCTTGTTAGCCACTTTTCCTTTTGCTTGTGATGGAATGTGTACATAGACAACACAACCAAATATCTTACAATGTTCTAAGATTTTTCTCTTACCATAGCAACATTCATGTTGATAAGATAGGTGGTAGTTGACACCGCATTTTCCCACACATAGCTAGGTGAATTCTTTTCACTCAACATGGACCTGGTTGACTCAACTATCGTCCTATTCCTCCTCTCTTGGGAAGCAATCATGTTGATAAGATAGGTGGTAATTGACACTGTATTTTCCCATACATAGCTAGGTGAATTCTTCTCGCTCAACATGGACCTGGTTGACTCCACTATGGTCCTATTCCTCCTCTCTTCCACACTAGTTTGCTCAAGTGTGTATTTGGTTGTGATTTCTCATTTGATTTCTTCATTCTACAAGAATGGGAGAATTATGCTCCCCCTCCATAAAACCTTAGTGTCCTCAATGTCTTTCTGTAAGGAATTGAACTCACAACCTCTTGTTTAGGAATGTGATGGGCTAACCACTTGCCCCAAAAGTCATGGTTGAGGATTACTTCCTAATCCTCTCTCTTAGAGTGTAGTTCAACCATCCCCTATTTGTCAAGGGTATGGTTCAACCATCTCCTACCTATCACTTTATTAAATTCTTCCCAGTGATCTACTCTTGTATCCCTCTAGCCTCGGTGATCAGCCCCTTGAACTCCCTAGGTACCCTTGAATTGATGTCCTCAACCTCACACAATTTCTTGAACCTTGTTCACAACCTTGGTCTCTTGAACCCTTGCTCTCAACCTTGGTGTCTTGAACCTTCTTGTTCATAGCCTTGGTGTCTTGGGCCCTTGTTCTCAACCTCAGTCTTGAACCTTGTTCTCACCCATGTTTGGTATCTTGAACCCTTAATCAAGTGCCACCAATGGTTTCCCAAGGGTTTTATACTTTCTAGATATCTTGTTAGATTTGGAAAGTTCATTCTGAGAGCTTTCCAAAGGTATCTTACATGCCTCAATCGGACCTAGGAATTGAGAGATAAACCTCAACCTTTGTTAGGCTAACTTGGAAAGCGATGTGTGTTACTTTGTACCCTTTCATATAGAGGATGCCCAAGCGCCTTTTTTAGAGGCCACTAGGTCAATCCACCTTTCCCAAGACCACTTCCTAGGCTCTGCTACCAATGTAAGGAATTGAACTCACAACCTCTTGGTTAGGAATGTGATGGGCTAACCACTTGCCCCAAATGCCACGGTTGAGGATTACTTTCTAATCCTCTCTCTTAGGGTGTAGTTCAACCATCTCCTATCTATCAAGGGTGTGGTTCAACCATCTCCTACTATCACTTGATTACACTTTCCCAGTTTTTTCTCAACCATGGTTAAGTACTTTTGAAAGCATGAAAAAAATTGATCTTTTGTTTCAAGGAAATAAATAACTTTCCATCTAGAGCAATTGTCAATGAAAGAGACATAGTACCTTGATCTTGATAATGATTCCTCAAGCATTCATCCTCATACATCTATATGGACACACTCTAGAAGACCTCCATACATGTATCCACTTCTTGTTAAAGCTTGCCTATGAGAACTAGCAAATGGGCATGCACCACACTTGTAAATGATGTGTTGGGTATCACAAACACAATTTGATCCTTGCTCATTTCTTTGAGTGTTCTTTCATTCATACATGCTAGAATCTTATGCTAAATTTCCAAGTCAAATAAAGTTTGTTATCCATAGCCAAACAAAGTTATATTCTGTGAATCCTACAATTTAGACGTAAATAGCCTGTATCTTTTCTCACCTTTTTCTATCTTCTTGAAGCCTTGAGAAAGTTCATCAACATAGGCTCCATCTCTTGTAAACCTTACCTACAAACCTTTGTCACAAATAATTTTCCCGACACACATAAGATTTTTTGTGATTGCTGGTACATATAATATCCTACTCAACAAGCTAGTATAGCCATTTGAAGTCTTAACATTAACATCTTCTCAAAGAAATGCTTTGTGATATGTCCTATCTACACTTCATACCTAGACCTTGGCTCTTCCAAATCAATTATCAAAGTAATATTTCTCCACATCGTTTGAGCATCCTCAATCAATATAGAACACTCATCCATTTTACCTTCATTCATGTTGAGCTTATGAGTAATAAGGGATCCTCTTTGTTTTTATCATCTACATAATTATTGTAATCTTTACTTCCTCTATAACCCCCTTGTTATCCAGATTGATATTTATTGTAATCATTGTAGTTATCGTAACCATAAAATACATTATAACTTGTACTGTAATTTTAACATGCCTCTTGGGGAGCCTCTACCTCTTTGATTTCTTGGATTCCTAAAGCATGTTTCTATTGTATCATTAGGTAGATCATAAATGGTACATGGAGTGATTGGAATTTCCTCCTACCTTGCTTATCACCTTTGCATCTTCCTCTTTCTATCTTGAGAAGAGGTACCTTCATCCTCTTCATTCTTCATACCTTTACCTTTAAGATTCTTGTATTTACATTTATCTATATAAAGAGAAGAGGTTTGATTACGTTTAAGGGTGTTTGAACTTGATATAAATATGGCCTTATGATTGAGAAGCTACCCCATAAATGTGTTGAAGTGAGGTACTTGAATGTCCAAGTGGATCTCCAAAGTTTTTGCAAACAGTCACCACTTGGAATTTTCCTTTATTTCATTGGTAACTTGTCTTGTAATTTTCTATTACCGTTAGTGTCCATGTGAAAGGCCAAATGGCCACTCAAAAATTTTCTATATTTTCTTTAATAAAACATATAGTGGTCTAGTTAGCCATAGACTATAAGTTCAGTCGCATTTGTAACACCTCAAAAATCTATGTTCATGCTCCTTGTATACTGTGTGTTTTCTATGTATTCTATATGCCCTATGCAGAGTATTGTGTGTGACATCCGCAGCTCAGTTTTCTACTATGAGTATCTTCGTGGAGCCCTTGAGAAGGAGAGCCCACCATGGTGCATCACCATCGCATGATTTCGCTAGTATCAGAGCTTTCTAATGCAAGGCTTGTGACTAAGGCATCAATCAAGGCATAGAGGAGTACCTTGTCATCCGAGTCACTGAAGTTACCGTTGGTGGCATTGACTATGCACGAGGGAGGACCTCAATGATCAAGGAAGATGGAGGTTCCCAATACTTCCCGAGAGGTCACCCATCCAATTTTGTTCCCCTCAAACCTCACTAAACTGGAAATCTCTTGCCATTAAGCTACACTCTTGCAGTGCTTGAGGAAGGGGAAAGACTAAGGTTCACATGCCATTTTGGAGTACTTTCATGCATAGTTCTCTTTATATAGGTTGAAGCACATGAAGAAGAGTGTTCATTGTACTTCTTAGATAGCAAATATTCAAATTTGGAGTTGTGCTTTCATCCACTTTAATAAATATACAGGTTTCTTGAATGTCAGTACTAGTAGTTTTATGAGATTTTGACATTGGTCATATGCTCATTTTGCAGAGGAGACTGACGATATTTTTCTAGATTTTTTGGTTTTGTCAACTATATAGTGGTCGATTTACTCCTTGATACATGTATGGGTGTGAGAACATTTATTCTTACATAACCCTTTTGTTTGGATATTATTATTCATTAATCCATTTTTTTGGGAAGACTTTGTTGAATTTTTCCTAGAATCTGACACTTGTTCATTTTGAGCCTTAGTAGTGTTTGGACTCTTCTAGCTTCATTATCATTCTAGTCAATTATCTATCATCATGGCATCAAAGATCTCAGACATGTCTAATGAATCAAGGTCTAGTGCTAGTGTTCCCATGAGGAGATATAACTTATAGGGAAAATAACATTTTGACATCCAAAAATTTGATGGCACAAATGTGTCTCTATGGAAGAATCAGATTAAAGATGTGTTGATTCAAAGGAGGCAATGGAAGCCAATAAATAGAAACTCAAAGAAGCATGATGATGTGGATGAAGATGACTAGGATGAGTTGGATGAAGATGATTGGGATGAGTTGGATGAAATGGCTAGTTCTACCATTCAATTGCACCTGGCAAATAATGTTTATTTTATAGTATTAGACTATGAAAGTAAAGAGGAGCTTTGGAAGAAGTTATGCACTACATATGAAAAATAAATGGCATCAAATAAAGTGTACTTGATGAGAAAACCATATAAGCCTTGCATGGCAGACATAAATAGTGTTGTTGCTCATCTAAATGAGTTTGATGCTATATTCTCTCAATTATAGGCTCAGAAAAATGGAGATGGAAAATGAAATGAAAGTAGCCCCGTTGTTATGCACCTTGCCATCATCATGGGATACATTTTGCACTGCTATTAGCAATAGTGCACATGTGGTAAACTTGTCTATGATGACATATGTGGAGCACTCTTGAGTTATGAGATTCATAGAAAATCTATGGTTAGCACTCAGAGTGGAGATGCATATAATGTTAGTGATTCATACCAAGGAAAGAATCAGCAATGTGGCAGGAGCAAGAAGAAGGAAAATAATGGTCAACAGAATAAGAGTAGAAGTAAATAAAGGAACAGGGATATTGAATGCCACATTTTTCATAATAAAGGACACATGAAGAAATATTTTTATGCATTAAAGAATGTTAATGTAAAGGAAAAAATGTTGATGGTCATGTTAAACCACTACCTGCACCATCTGCTTCGATTGTGAAGATTGAAGAAATTAATGCAATTTTTTATGATGCTGACGTGTTGACACTTGACATGGTTGTTTGGGCCGCATATCTTGTAGTGGATTGGAGAATCTTTCTTGTTCCGATTACTTACCTGTGTTATCTTTCTTTAATCTTTCGTTTGTGATCACTGTCAATGTGAAAAGCAAACTAAGAATGTGCATAAGATGTACATTGACTCTTCAACTCAACCTGTAGATCTCAATCATAAAAATGTGTGTGGTATTATGCCCACAAGGTCATGGGGGTTCTCTTTATTTTGTCACTTTCATAGACAATGCCGCTAGAAAAATCTCGATATATCCTATCAAATCAAAGGATGAGGTATTCCCTACCTTTAAAAAATGGCACTACACTTGAGACAGAAAAAGGAACTAAGCTCAAAGCTTTACGTTCAGATCATGGGGGTGAGTATACCTTACACGAATTAATTCTTTTCAATCAGTTTAGAGGAGTTTTTAGAGATTTTACAGCCCCTTATACCCCATTATAGAATGGTGTAGCTAAAAGGATGAATAGAACTATTGAGCGTAGATTCATAAGCATGGTACTTGGCATTTAGTACCTTTTCCAAAGGGCAAAAAAGCTTGACCATGTAAATGGGTATATAAGCTGAAATTCACATCAGATGGTGCTTCTCCAAAGTATAAATCACCACTTGTTGCAAAGGGTTCTAAGCAACTACATGGCATTGATTTTGAGAAAATCTTCTCTCCCATAGTCAAGATGCTACCCTTTGCATGTTGCTTGGATTCGTCGCAATGCAAGACTTAGAGCTATTCCAAATGGATGTGAAAACTACTTTCTTCCATGGAAATTTTACAGATGGGATCTATATGGAACAACCAGAGGGTTATGTAGATCTTGTCAAAGAAAGTCTAGTTTGTAAGATAAAGAAGAGATCATATGGACTTAAACAGTCCCCTAGATGATGGTACCACAATTTTGATGCATTTATGAAGTTTGAAGGCTATTCTCGAAGTAATGAAGATCATTGTCTCTACACAAAGAGATGATCAGATGGCAGCTTGATATGTTTGATACTTTATATTGATGATATGTTGATTGCTATGAAGTCTTCTTATGAGTTTTCATTTTCCAAAAAGAAGTTGAGTGATACATTTGATATACAAGATTTGGGGGATGCCAAACATATTCTTGACATGCGCACAAGACCATAGATTGCATTTGCAGTGGGATTTGTGAGTAGATATATGTCTAATTCTAGAAAGAAGCATTAGGAAGCAGTCAAGATGATTTTGAGATATCTGAGTGGCACTAAGGACAAGTTTCTATGCTTAGTAGAGGAAAGGGATCCATTATTGGTTACATTGATTCTAATTATGCAAGTTGTGTAGACAATCAAAATCTACATCAGGGTACATTTTTCATTTTTTTGGAGGTTCCATATCTTTGAGATCTCGTCTTCAAGAATGTACAACTATTTCAATTAGACTTTGAGGTCTACAAAAGTATGCGAATGACACAAGGAACAAGAGGAAGCTTAGAGCACAACACATAATACTAAATCTATTACCAAGTGAAATGTAAAAAGTTAAGTAACCCATTAGGGTTATAGGCATATATAGAAGCCACGGGCAAAAACCTCCTAAAGAGGGAAAAAAGTTCCCTTGTGTCCTTAAGTGTGTTCATACACATCACTACTGAAATATATCAACAAATCCCCCCTCGGAGTGATGTGGTGAACAAGAAGTTGGCACTCATGTATAAGGAAGTGCCAAGCTATGTGGAAAGAGATCAATCCACAAAAGTAAGTAAGCCTAAAGCTTTTTAGAAAGCTTCAAACTTCTCCCAAGGTAGAGCCTTTGTGAAAAGATTTGCAATGTCATCCTGTGTGGGAACATATGCCAAACTGATCTCTCCAATAAAGAACCTCTCCTTAACATAATGATAATGCACCTCAATGTGCATTGTGCAAGCATGGAACATAGCATTCCTCACAACTACCAATGTGCTCTAACTCTCAGTGAAGATGGTGGTGGCAAAGGATTGATCAACACCCAAATCTATGGTTGGCACTCAAAGTGGAGATGCATATAATGTTAGTGATTCATACCAAGGAAAGAATCAACAATGTGGCAGGAGCAAGAAGAAGGAAAATAATGGTCAATGGAATAAGAGTAGAAGTAAATAAAGGAACAGGGATATTGAATGCCATTTTTTTCATAATAAAGGACACATGAAGAAAGATTTTTATGCATTAAAGAATGTTAATGTAAAGGAAAAAATGTTGATGGTCATGTTAAACCACTACCTGCACCATCTACTTCGATTGTGAAGATTGAAGAAATTAATGCAATTTTTGATGATGCTAATGTGTTGACACTTGACATGGTTATTTAGGCCGCATATCTTGTAGGGGATTGGAGAATCTTTAATGTTCTGATTACTTACCTATGTTATCTTACTTCAATCTTTTGTTTGTGATCAATGTCAATGTGAAAAGCAAACTAGGAATGTGCATAAGATGTACATTGACTCTTCAACTCAACCTTTAGATCTCAATCATAAAAATGTGTGTGGTATTATGCCCACAAGGTCATGGGGGTTCTCTTGATTTTTTCATTTTCATAGACGATGCCGCTAGAAAAATCTCGGTATATCCTATCAAATCAAAGGATGAGGTATTCCCTACCTTTAGAAAATGGCACTACACTTGAGACAGAAAAAGGAACTAAGCTCAAAGCTTTACATTCAGATCATGGGGGTGAGTATACCTTACACGAATTAATCATTTTCAATCAGTCTAGAGGAATTTTTAGAGATTTTACCGCCCCTTATACCCCATTATAGAATGGTGTAGCTAAAAGGATGAATAGAACTATTCAGAGTAGATTCATAAGCATGGTACTTGGGATTTAGTACCTTTTCCAAAGGGCAAAAAAGCTTGACCATGTAAATGGGTATATAAGCTGAAATTCACATCAGATGGTGCTTCTCCAAAGTATAAAGCACCACTTGTTGCAAAGGGTTTTAAGCAACAACATGGCATTGATTTTGAGAAAATCTTCTCTCCCATAGTCAAGATGCTTAGTCAAGATGCTACCCTTTGCATGTTGCTTGGATTCGTTGCAATGCAGGACTTAGAGCTATTCCAAATGGATGTGAAAACTACTTTCTTCCATGGAAATCTTATAGATGAGATCTATATGGAACAACCAGAGGGTTATGTAGATCTTGTCAAAGAAAGTCTAGTTTGTAAGATAAAGAAGAGATCATATGGACTTAAACAGTCCCCTAGATGATGGTACCAAAATTTTGATGCATTTATGAAGTTTGGAGGCTATTCTCGAAGTAATGAAGATCATTGTCTCTACACAAAGAGGTGATCAGATGGCAGCTTGATATGTTTGATACTTTATATTGATGATATGTTGATTGATATGAAGTCTTCTTATGAGTTTTCATTTTTCAAAAAGAAGTTGAGTGAGACATTTGATATACAAGATTTGGGGGATGCAAAACATATTCTTGACATGCGCACAAGACCATAGATTGCATTTGCAGTGGGAGTTGTGTGTAGATATATGTCTAATTCTAGAAAGAAGCATTAGGAAGCAGTCAAGATGATTTTGAGATATCTAAGTGGCACTAATGACAAGTTTCTATGCTTAGTAGAGGAAAGGGATCCATTATTGGTTACATTGATTCTAATTATGCAAGTTGTGTAGACAATCCAAAATCTACATCAGGGTACATTTTTCATTTTTTTGGAGGTTCCATATCTTTGAGATCTCATCTTCAAGAATGTACAACTATTTCAATTAGAGTTTGAGGTCTACAAAAGTATGCGAATGACACAAGGAACAAGAGGAAGCTTAGAGCACAACACATAATACTAAATCTATTACCAAGTGAAATGTAAAAAGTCAAGTAACCCATTAGGGTTATAGGCATATATACAAGCCACAGGCAAAAACCTCCTAAAGAGGGAAAAAAATTCCCTCGTGTCCTTAAGTGTGTTCATACACATCACTACTAAAATATATCAACAAATCCCCCCTCGGAGTGATGTGGTGAACAAGAAGTTGGCATTCATGTATAAGGAAGTGCCAAGCTATGTGGAAAGAGATCAATCCACAAAAGTAAGTAAGCCTAAAGCTTTTCAGAAAGCTTCAAACTTCTCCCAAGGTAGAGCCTTTGTGAAAAGATTTGCAATGTCATCCTATGTGGGAACATATGCCAAACTGATCTCTCCAACAAAGAACCTCTCCTTAATATAATGATAATGCACCTCAATGTGCATTGTGCAAGCATGGAACATAGCATTCCTCACACCTACCAATGTGCTCTAACTCTCAGTGAAGATGGTGGTGGCAAAGGATTGACCGACACCCAAATCAACCAAAATCTAAACCACAAGCACTCAATGGTCATTCTGAAAGCTACCTTATACTCAGTCTCACAACTAGATGTGGCCACACTAGGTTGCTTCTTGCTCAACCAAGATATGCATGAGCTACCAAGCATGAAGACACCACTAGCGGAAACATGAGTGTCATAGAATCCAGCACAGTCATAGTCAAAAAAAGCATGCAAATCTAGGAGTAGTGATCCCCCTTGGGATAAAACAATCCAAGTAGCTAGGTACCACCCAAGTAGCAAAAGATGTGCTTAACCACCTACGCATGCTTGACACATGGGCAATGCATAGACATGCTCGTCTGTGAGAAAGAAAAGTGAATATCAAGCCGAGTCATGCATAATTAAATCAAGCATCCAACATCCTACTAATAGATAATAATATCAAATGCATCTCCAATATTATGGAGACACAACCATAAACCTATTTCCATAGGAGTGGCAATAGGTTTACAATCTTCAATGCCAAAATGTTACAATAATGTGTTTATATATTTTTTTTAGCACAAAGCTATTTCACCATCAATTTGCATAAATTGAGTGCCCAGATAATGATGCAAATGCCCCAAATCTGACATCTCAAATAAGGCATGCAAATCAGCCTTAAAATCATCATTATGCTTCTCATTAGAACCATTGAGCAGTATATCATCAACATAGACAACAATGATCGGAAGCACATCATTTGCGCACTTAACATATAAGGTGCTCTCAGTTTGACTATTCTCAAAACCATATGCAATCAAGTAGGCATGTATCTTTTCATACCGAGCACGTGGTGCTTGCTTCAAACCATATAATGCCTTTTTTAGCCTACCATGGGTTTGAAAAACATACACTTCTTCATGTAAGCCGCCATTCATAAATGTAGTTTTAATGTCTACTTGATGTACATTCCAACCATGATGGGTTGCAAGTGCACAGATGCTATGAACAATAGTCATTCAACATGTGGGTGCAAAGGTCTCATCAAAATCAATACCTCTTTCTTGAGCATAACCTTTTGCAACAACCATAGCATTATACTTGTCATTTGTTCCATCAGGTTTATGTTTCAACTTCTATACCCATTTAGTGCCAATGGCCTTTTTGCCTTGAGGCAAATCACATAAAAACCAAATACCATTCTTCATAATAGCATCATATTATGATTGCTTAATAACCATCCAATTTTTTGAATTTTTCGCTTCATCAAAAGAAATAGGCTTGTTCACATCACAAAGACTAGAGGAAGCTATTGCATAGCAATTTGACATTAGGGGAAAAAGTGAGCCCTCTTTGGGCCTTGTAAGGAATGGGATTAAAATGCTTAATCCAAGAGATTAGAGAACCATGTTGAAACCACTAGTGGTTTTGCAAAATAAAATAATGCATGTAAATATTTGAGCATCCATGACCCTTGGATTTTCTAGATCAATGGTTCATATTTGAATGCGTGAGAGTTTGGAGAGAGAAGGCATTAAATGTTGTGGGAGGTTGGACACTCTCTACAAGAATTTCATCCCTTAGATCATGTTGAATCCAATGGACAAGCACAAATGGACTGTCATCAATTTTCAGAGTCTTTAGAGCCCTTGGATCTCATCAACATCCGATGATAGGCTCTGAAAGGTTCATTTTTGCCATGGGGGAGGCTTAGGGCCATTGGATGATCTGGGGGATCCAATGGAGGAGATGAAAAGGCACCAATCTACTTTGGGGAGAGCTTATCGCCATTGGATTCATGCTTAACCTAAGGGAGGAGATGCAAAGGCACCTTTATTTATGAAGGTCCATCAAGGCCATTGATTTCCAAGTGCATCCAATGGCTAGGAATGAGGTCACCTCTTTTCAAATGAACTCCATTGATATCCGTTGGATTTCGATGGAGTCCAAGGGCCAAAAGTTAATGCTGCCTTGACTTTTGCATCTTAAGCTAAGCCCTTGCATCTTTGGGCCCATCTAAGGTTTGTGGTTCATTCACGTGAAATCTCAAGGCACTAAAGCCAAAGAAACCACCAAATGAAGGTAGTTTTTATCCCTTTGACCAAGGAAAACCAAGGGAAGCCTATGCCTACCCTAGTTGATTAAGGCACTAGATTGTGGCCATTGCTCTCTTCCTATTGGTGGATCACTAATCACTCCTTGAGCTAAAAGGCCCAAGGAGGGCTCATTTTTTCCCCTAATGATGCACAAGAAACATTGTGAGAGTCTAAACGAGCATGATATGATAGAGGTGCATCTAATTTTCTATCTTCCAAAGTCTGCACCAACCATTTACACATAGTCTTTGCCTCCTCTATATCAACCCTCTCATCAACAAGTGCATCATGTAAATCTATATAAAGAATGGAATGATCTGGATCATCATGTGGAAGCTGTAAAGGTTGAGAAATTTCTTGATTTGGACCAGCACTTGAGTGTCCACCTATAAAAAGAGGCAACAAAGTGTCATACGTATCTCTATAACTAACCGATGTCTCCTTAGTACATGAAAGTAATGGGTGAATTGCATCTTCCACAAAACAACATCACAACGAACCAAATGAGTTTAATCTGTGGATGGTACAGGCGATAGCCTTTGCTTTCAAAACTATACCCAAAAAAAATACATTTTGCTACATTATCATCCAATTTTCTATGTTGTTGTTCGGGCATGAATGCATATGCCAAACAACCAAAGATACGCATATGAGCAACAGATGGCTTGTGACCATGTCAAGCCTCATATGGAGTGATGTACTGCAATGCTTTGTTGGGACACCAGTTAAGTACATATTCTACACACATAATAGCCTAAAGCAAAAAACTATTTGGTAAAGCCTGACTTTTGACCATACACCTTGCCATTTCCATGGGAGACCTGTTCTTTCTTTCAACAACACCTTTTTTTTGAGGTGTATATGGCATTGTACATAGATGTTTTATCCCACGCTTGACCAAAAATGCATTAAAATCAAAAGACATGTAGTCCCCCCTCGATCAAAATGAAGGGTGCACATGTTACATGTTGACAGAAGCACATAAAAACTTCGGACTTTGCTTTCAATGGATACACCCATGCATGCCTAGAAAAATCATCAATAAAAGTCACCAAGTAAAGGTAGTTCCCAAAAGAAGGTGTCTGCATATGAACACCGACATCACTATGAACAAGTTGTATCTTTTTAATAGTTGGAATTGAACCATCTTTTGGGAAGGAGGAATGTTGCATTTTTTCCAAATACAACCTTCAGAGACATGTTTATCAAGTATCTCAATTTTGGGCAGAGAGGACACCATTTTAGATCTTTGTAGGCATAGCAAACTATTAAAATTTAGATAACCAAAGCATGCATGCCAAGGCTTTGCATCTTAGATAGCCTGAGGATCTTGAACTACACATGACGAATCATTGACAAATTTTTCATAGTATATTAGCTTATATAGCCCATGACATAAAATGTTAGAAGCAATAATAACATTGCCATGTGATAGATCATGATGTGTACATCTATCATCAAAAAAATTGACAACCAAGCCGATCTTAGCTAATGCTAAAACTAACAATGTATTTTTCTTGATCCCTCGCACAAACAAAACATCTGACAATGTAAAATAACTATCATCAATAGTAGTCATAATGATCTTACCAACTCCCATGACTAGATAAGATGAGTTGTTGGCACGTGTGACAGTATTCCCTATAGGGGCAGACTCAAGTGAACTGAACCAACTTTTTTGCAAGGTAATATGTTTGGTTGCCCCAATTTCAAAGTACCAAACTTCTCAGTCTATTGTAGACATACACTATTCATGAGAAGATGGATCATACCTACAAACAATAGTAAATGGTCATTCTTCATTCTGCATAAGATTAACAGACTGTTTTGGGTGCACAGGCCTCTGCAACAACCATTCTTTGCCTCCTTTTTCTTTAACTCTTTTGCAACCAATTTTGGACAACTCTTTATGACATGATCATTTCCTTTACAATATTTACAAAACAATTTCAGCTTTTCTAATTTCTTCTGCCTTTATCTTCTTTTTTTGAATGTGCAAAATTAGTAGATTTCTGCTTACTAGTAGATGAGCTCTATTTACCTTTGCCTTTCTAACTAGCTAAGAAACCTTGATCTGCTACATGCATAATGGACATGTTTTGCCTAGATTTATCTTTTTGCAACAAAATAGAGACTAACTCATCAAATGTTAAGGCATTTGGATTGCCTTCCATCATCAACCAAAGAGTAGAAGCAAAACTTTAATATGAATCTGGAATATCATTCAGAATAATCTGCACAAGTGAACTGTCTGGCAAGACTTCATCAATAGATATCAATTGTTCCTTCAAATCTTTGATCTTTGTTAAAAAGTTCCATAGAATCTCCTTCATTCATATGCTCACTCTCCAATGGTTTTCGAAGGTAAGGAACACGAGCCTCATTTCTTTCCTGGTATAAGGTGGTAAGTGTGTATCTTAAGCATCCTTTTCTATTTTGCAAGAGTGAATATAAGGGATAATGGGATGTTTGAGAGACAAAGCTATCAATGCATGTGCCTGAGCGTCTCTGCCATCCCATCAAAGTTGCTCTACAGTAGGTGAAGAAGGAAGCGCAACACGAATAGGAATTTGAAAATCATCATCTTCAATGCCATCTACATCACATTCAATAACTATATTTGGAGGTGTATTAGGTCATTTTTCAACACCCTACATAATATTCAACAGTCCTTTCATGATCAATACATGACACATCATATATGCCCATAATGGGTAATTGGTACCATCCAACTTATCCTCAACAACCAACATACGGAATGCATCATTGCTTTCAACCATGGCCATTGACTAAAATACCTTGATGCAAAAAAATGATTGTATAAATTTGAAGAGAACTACCCTATCAAGTTCTATTACATGTGTAGTAGACTTTGAGACGCTTGTACTAGCGAACGGAAACGTGTATATATGTTTGGCACAAAATGATGAAATTGCCTGCATAAGCACTATAATAGTGCATTCGGAGGCCGAAACAATTTCATATTAAAATTTTGGCACCACAAAGCAAAGATGTTTTGAACTCCTAATCACATTGAGCATGCTCATCAAATTTTGTGCAATTTTGAGACTATGATCAGAGGGGTGTTGACGATGCCCTAAATGAGGTGGTGACTTGCTCTAATACCAATCGTTGGAGTTTGAGGTCTATAGAAGCATGCTAACAACACAAGGAAGAAGAAGAAGTTTGGAGCACAACACATAATACTAAATGTGTTACCAAGTGAAATATACAAAGATAAATAACCCGATAGGGTTACAGGTATATATACAATTCAGGGGAATAAAACCTCCTAAAGAGGGAAAAAAGTGTCCTAGTGGTCCTAAGTGTTTTCATACATATCACTACCAAAATATATCAACAGTTTCCACCATAGAAACAGAGTATGCTGTAGCAAGTGAGGCATGTAAGGAAGCATTGTGGCTTTCTTGTCTTGCTTGTGACACTACATATGTATTCATCGATTTGACTTTTCACTTGGTAACTACAACCAGCTATGCCTTAGTCCCTCGTATACCTATCCTTAGACGATCTAGAATGTGGGTCTCCGGGATGTCTCATGTAGCCTCACATCATACTCGCATCCCCACGACTTCCCTAGGGCGAGTCAGGCTCAACTTCAGGAGCTTCGTCATCACTTCCTATCGTTAACACATCTGCCCAAGCCCAAGTGATATCGTTTTCTTCGTTAGGCATTTCCCTAGAAGGATCGAAATAGTAATATCGATCTCCCGCCCATCCTACATGTCGAGTCAGGTATTCCTCAAAACACTCAATGTAAAATGCAACACCCAAACCCTGGTTTATAAAGCATACCAGTGTGTGTGAACACTCTAGGACCGCCGGGGCACTTTTTTCCCTCTTTAGGAGGTTTTTTTCCCCCGGCTTGTATATATGCCTATTGCCCTAATGGGCTACTTATCTTTGTACATTCTCTAGTAATACATTCAGTCTTGTGTGTTGTGCTCCAAGCTTCTTCCTCTTCCTTGTGCTGTTCGCGTGCTTCCGCAGACGTCTAACTCCAACAATTGGTATCAGAGCAGGTCGTTGATTCTTCTAGGGTGCCGTCGACACTCCTCCGTTTGCAGTCTCAGATTCGCACAAAATTTGGTGAGCATACTCAGGATCTGAGCTCGTTTCGGCCTCCGAACGCACTATCGCAGTGCTTGTGCAGGCTATTTCGTCCTTTTGTGCCAAAGGTATATACCAGTTTCTGTTCGCCAGTTTAAGCGTCTCGAAGTCTGCTACAGGTCTAGCAGAACTCGTCTGGGCAGTTCTGTTCAACTTTTTGAGATACAGTCAATTTTCTGCATCAAGGTATTTTAGTCACCGGCCATGGCTGAAAGCAGTGATGTATTCCGTATGTTGGCTGTTGAGGATAAGTTGGATGGTACCAACTACCCATTATGGGCTTATATGATGCGACATGTACTGGTTGCAAAAGGATTGTGGAACATTGTGCAGGGTGTTGAAAGACGTCCTGTTACACCTGTAACGACAGGTACTGCAAATACAGGTGTTGGAGCTGATGAAGATGGTGTCGAAGATGATATTCCGCAGATTCCTGTTCGTGCTGTTGTTTCTGTTGCACCTACTGCAGAGCAGATTCGTTGGGATGGCAGAGATGCCCAGGCACATGCATTGATAGCTTTGTCTGTCAAACGTGCCATTATTCCTCACATTCGCTCTTGTAGAACAGCAAAGGATGCTTGGGATACACTTACCACTTTGTACCAGGCTAGGAATGAGGCTCGTGTTGCTTACCTCCGAAAACAGTTGGAGAGTGAGCACATGAATGAAGGTGATTCGATGGATAGTTTTCTTACAAAGATCAAAGACCTGAAGGAACAATTGATTTCTGCTGATGAGGTTATACCAGATAGCTCACTTGTGCAGACCGTTCTAAATGGCCTTCCTGATTCATATCAGAGTTTTGCCTCTACTCTTCGATTGATGATGAAAGGCAATCCGAATGCCTTGTCATTTGAGGAATTAGTCTCTGTTCTGTTGCAGGAAGATCAGTCCAGGCAGAACAGGTCCATTATGCGTGTTGCAGATCAAGCTTTCTTGGCTAGTCAGAAGGGCAAAGGAAAATGGAGCTCTTCTACTAGTAAGCAGAAATCTGCAAATGCTGCACAATCGAAGAACCAGGATAAAGATGAGAAGAAATCAGAAAAGCAGAAATTGTTCTGCAAGTACTGTAAAGGAAATTATCATATTATAAAGAACTGTCCAAAACTGGCTGCTAAAGAGGCAAAGAAGAAAGAGGCTGGAATGGTTGTTGCAGAGGCCTCTACACCAAAAACAGAGTCTGCAAATCTTGTGCAGGAAGAAGAATGGGCGTTTACTACTGTTTGCAGTTTTGACCCATCTTCTCATGATCAGTGCATGTCTGCAGTAGACTCAGATGTTTGGTACTTTGACAGTGGGGCAACCAAACATATTACCTCGCAGCGCAGTTTCTTCTCTTCACTCGAGCCTGCCCCTACAGGGAATACTGTCACATGCGCCAATAACTCCTCTTATCCTGTTATGGGAGTTGGTAAGATCATTCTAACTACTGCTGATGGTAGTTCTTTCACTTTGTCAGATGCTTTATTTGTGCCAGGGATCAAAAAGAACCTGTTATCAGTTTCTGCATTAGCCAAGATTGGCTTGGTTGTGAAATTCGTTGATGACAGGTGTACAGTCCATGATCTCTCAAATGGCGATGTGATTATTGCTTCTGGCATTTTATGTCGTGGGCTGTATAAGCTCATAGACTATGAAAAATCTGTGAATGATTCGGCATGTGCAGTTCATGATTCTCAGGCTATGTCAGATGCAAAGCTTTGGCATGCACGCTTTGGTCATCTGAATTTTGCTAGTTTGTTACGCCTGCAGAAATCTGAAATGGTGTCCTCTTTGCCCAAACTTGAGGCACCTGGAAAACATGTTTGTGAAGGCTGTATTTTGGGCAAAATGCAGCGTTCTTCCTTTCCAAAAGATGGTTCAGTTCGGGCTATGCAGAAATTGCAGCTTGTACATAGTGATGTCTGTGGTCCTATGTAGACACCCTCTTTTGGAAATTACCTTTACTTCGTGACTTTCATTGATGATTTTTCCAGGCATGCATGGGTATATCCACTCAAAGCAAAGTCCGAAGTGTTCATGTGCTTCAAACAGTTTTTGGTTTTGGCTGAAAATCTGTCAGCATGTAAAATGGGCACCCTCCATTCTGATCGAGGGGGGGAATATATGTCTTCAGATTTTAATGCATTTCTGGCTGAACGTGGGATAAAACACCAGTGTACAGTGCCGTATACACCTCAACAGAATGGAGTTGCTGAACGAAAGAACAGGTCACTCATGGAGATGGCAAGGTGCATGGTCAAAAGTCAGGCTTTACCACATAGTTTCTGGCTTGAGGCTGTCATGTGTGCAGCATATGTACTGAACAGGTGTCCCACGAAAGCGTTGCAGTCTATCACTCCATATGAGGCTTGGCATGACCGCAAGCCATCTGTTGCTCATCTGCATGTTTTTTGTTGTTTGGCATATGCATTAGTGCCTGAACAACATCGCAGAAAATTGGATGATAAGGCAGTAAAATGTATTTTTGTTGGGTACAGTTCTGAAAGTAAAGGCTATTGTCTGTATCATCCATAGACTAAACGCATTCTGGTTAGCCGTGATGTTGTCTTTGTGGAAGATGCTATTCAGCCATTGCTTTCATGTACTAAGGAGACATCTGTTAGCTCCAAAGACATGTATGATACTTTGATGCCTCTTTTTACAGGTGGACAGGCTAGCGCTGGTCCTAATGAGGCAACTTCTCAGCCTTTGCAAGTTTCATATGATGATGCAGATCATGCCATTTCTGATGCAGATTTACATGATGCACTTGTTGATGAGAGAGCTGATATTGAACAGGCAAAAACTATGCCAAAATGGCTGGTGCAGACTTTGCGTGACAGCAAATTAGATGCACCTTTGTCATATCGTACTCGTTCAGGCTCTCATAGTACCTCCTTTGCATCAGATTGCTATGCTATGGCTGCATCTAGTCTCTGTGATGAGAATGAGCCTGTTTCTTTTGATGAAGCACAAAATTCAGAAAATTGGATGGCTGCTATGCAATCTGAATATGATGCTATAATGAAGAATGGTACATGGTCTTTATGTGACTTGCCTCCTGGCAAGAAGGCCATTGGCACTAAGTGGGTATACAAGCTGAAGCGTAAACCTGATGGTACAGTTGACAGGTATAAGGCTAGGCTTGTTGCAAAGGGTTATGCGCAGGAAAGAGGCATTGATTTTGATGAGACCTTTGCACCTACATGCCGTATGACTACTGTTCGGAGCATTTGTGCACTTGCAGCCCATCATGGTTGGAATGTACATCAGTTGGACATTAAAACAGCATTTCTGAATGGTGACTTGCATGAAGAAGTGTATGTTTTTCAGCCCCGTGGCTTTGTGCAGAAAGGGCATGAAAACCAGGTGTGCAGGTTAAAGAAGGAGTTATATGGTTTAAAGCAAGCACCACGTGCTTGGTATGAGAAAATACATGCCTATCTGATTGCACATGGTTTTGAGAACAGTCCAACTGAAAGCACCTTATATGTTAAGCATGCTAATGATGTGCTTTTGATCATTGTTGTCTATGTAGACGACATGCTGCTCACTGGTCCTCTTGAGAAGCATATTGCTGATTTCAAGGCTGATTTGCATGCCTCATTTGAGATGTCTGATTTGGGGCATTTGCATCACTATTTGGGCATTCAGTTTATGCAAGTTGATGGTGGAATGGCTTTGTGTCAAACAAAATATATTGACACATTATTGCAGCGTTTTGGCCTTGAAGACTGTAAGCCTATTGCCACTCCTATGGAGACAGGTTTACGATTGAGTCTTCATGATGCTGGAGATGCATTTCATGCTGTTCTCTATCAGCAGGCTGTTGGATGCTTGATTTACTTATGCATTACTCGGCCAGATATTCAGTTTGTTGTCTCACAGATGAGCAGGTTTATGCATTGCCCAGGAGTCACGCATTGGAAAGCGGTTAAGCGCATCTTTCGCTACTTGAGTGGTACTCGACTACTTGGGTTGTTTTATCCCAAGGGGGGATCACTACCGCCAGATTTGCATGCTTTTTCTGACTCAGATTGGGCTGGTTGCTATGATACTCGTGTGTCCATCAGTGGTTTTTGCTTCATGCTTGGTAGCTCATGTATATCTTGGTTGAGCAAGAAGCAGCCTACTGTGGCCACTTCCAGTTGTGAGGCTGAGTATAGGGCAGCTTTCACAGCAACTGTTGAGTGTGTGTGGCTCAGACGCCTTATGGCTGATTTGGGTGTTGGCCAGTCTTCTGCCACCACCATCTTCACTGACAGTCAGGGCGCATTGGCAGTTGCGAGGAACCCTGTGTTCCATGCTCGCACTAAGCACATTGAGGTGCATTATCACTATGTCAGGGAGAGGTTCTCTGCTGGGGAGATCAGCTTGGCATATGTGCCCACGCAGGAGAACATTGCAGACCTTTTCACGAAGGCTCTGCCTAGGGAGAAGTTTGAAGCTTTCCGCAAAGCTTTGGGCTTACTTCCTTTTGTGGAGTGATTTCCACATAGCTCGGCACTTCCTTATACATGAGTGCCAGCTCCTTGTTCACCGCATCACTCCCAGGGGGGATTTGTTGATATATTTAGGTAGTGATGTGTGTGAACACTCTAGGACCGCCGGGGTACTTTTTTCCCTCTTTAGGAGGTCTTTTTCCCCCGGCTTGTATATACGCCTATTGCCCTAATGGGCTACTTATCTTTGTACATTCTCTAGTAATACATTCAGTCTTGTGTGTTGTGCTCCAAGCTTCTTCCTCTTCCTTGTGCTGTTCGCGTGCTTCCGCAGACGTCTAACTCCAACAACCAGCCAATGCGCTTCCTCTACATCATATTCCGTCTCAAAGTCGTCGACATCTATGTCCATGCGGGCGAATGTTTGGTCCGAGAAATATATCCTTAGCTCGTACAAATAGAGTTGCGTTATTTCGTCTGCCATTTTGTTACTTAGCTCCTAACAGTCTCTGCATAACACAAAAATATTAGAAGTCCGAAATTCTTGAGCTAGCACAGGATAATATTTATGACAACAAAAATCATAACTAACATATGCGCATATATATATATATATATATATATATATATATATATATATATATATATATATATATATATATATATATATATGTATGTACAAGGAGTCTACTACGTCCTTTCGTTGGATCTCGTCTGGCTTCTCCCGTCCTAATGTTACTTGAAATATGATTTAACTCGAAGCGTGTTAACCTTCACGGGAGCACATTCTTCTCCTAAATCTTGAATTTGCATGGAACCATTGGAGTTGAGTTCCACCACCTTAAACGGTCCTGCCCATCTTGTTTGTAACTTCCCCGGGAATTTATAATATTTACTATCATAGACTAGTACCAAATCCCCTTCTTGAATCGCATAGGTCTTGAGATTCTTATCATGCCTCTCCTTACGTCTTCTCTGAATAGCTTCCAGACTTTGCTGTGCAATGAGTCTCTTTTCTTCTAGCTTGACCAGTTGTATGTACCTCTCCTTTAATGACTCTTCCTCTCCCAGCCTAGCCTCTACGGCCACTCTTAATGTCGGCACTTCTTTTTCGATGGGAAAGATGGCTTCCTCGCCATATACTAGAGAGAACGGAGTGCTTTTAGTTGTCACTCGGTAGGATGTTCTATACGCCCACAAAGCTTCCAAAAGTCTCTCATCCCAGTCTCTCCTATGCACAGCTACTGTCTTTGTCAGAATCTGTTCAAGAACTTTGTTGGTGACCTCCACTTGTCCATTTGCCCTCGGGTAATATGGAGTGCTTTTTCTATGTTTGATCTTATACAATTCCATTAACTCCTCGATGAGTTCGTTGACAAAGTGCGTTCCTCTATCACTTACTATTTCCAATGGGCATCCGAATCGAGTGATAATTTGTTCATACAAAAATTTAGCTACATCAATAGCTCGGTCAGTTTTCAGAGCTTTAGCCTCTACCCACTTGGTAACATAGTCAGTGCAGACCAGAATATACCTATTGGATCTACGTCTTGAGGGAGGATCAATAGGTCCCACAAAATCAATTCCCCATTTCTCAAACGGCTTAAGAGCCAACACCGGCGTAAGAGGAGCAGCATGTGCTAATGTTGGTTTTCCCATTCTTTGGCATTTGTCGCATTTCTTGCAGTATGTGTGAGAATCTTTAAACAACGTTGGCCACCAATACCCAGCCAATAAAATCTTTCTTGCCGTCAGTTCACCCAGCAAAATGCCCACTGCAGGGTTCGTCATGTAATGCTCTCAACACTAGGGTTGCTTCTTCTTCCTAGAGACACCTCTGATAAATGCTTTCATTTACAAATATCAATAGAGCTGCCCACCAATGATGCTATGGTGCTTCGCCAATGCTAACAGTTTTTGCTTCTCTCTCTTGCTTGCTCTTGGCGGATATTTAGTGGTGCACAAGAAATTCACCAAGTCGGCATACCTGTTAGCTCCGAAAATGGTTGGTTTTGATGCACTAATATGTTTGTATTAGGCAGGAAAATATGTTTGATTTCAGGTACTTGAAGAGTGGAATTGATGATGGACAGGGTGTCATGACAAAGCTTGTTTCGCCTTCTTGGCCCTGATGATTTTGCTGCACGATATACTTGCCATAATGGATTCTCCTCTGATTTGTACATTGTTTCAGAAGATAACAATAAAAAGAGGTACTCATGCGTTCATGGAGGTTTGCAGCTGGAATTGCTCATGGCGTAAGGAGGACTCCTCGGATGAATAGGCCATTAAAAAGAAAAAAATTATACAAGGTTACCATGGGCCCTAAGGGTAGGAATGTGCTCATTGAACAAAGACCTGAATCACCGAAAGTTACAAAGGATGGTGTTACAGTGGCTAAGAGTATAGAGTTTGGTGATAAGTTAAAGAATCTGGGTGCAAGTCTTGTGAAGCAGGTTGCCAATGCAACAAAGGATGTAGCTGGGGATGTTTTAGTTTCTATTCTCAGGGACCACATGTGCAACGGTTCTTGCTAGATGAATCTACACTGAGGGGTGCAAAGCTATTGCAGCTGGTATAAATGTGATGGATTTGAGAAAGGGTATTGATATGGCTGTCGATTCTGTTGTTATTTATCTTCAAGGTAGGCCGTTTTTGGCAGCTCTGACGAAAAAAACCGAAAAAGGAGGAGTGGGGGGGGGCAGGTCCGTGTGTCGCAGGCCTGACGAGCGCAGAGGAGTGGCACAGTGGCTGACTTAGCATGTTAGTGTGTTGTGTGTCCTTTTCTTGCAGTCTACAAATGGCTTGACTGGTAACAAGATGCGGGGGGGGGGGGGTGTTTTGGAACCACACATTTGATGCGTGGAAGAGCTGGATACTAGAGGGGTCTGTCCTACAAGATTGCAGACTTACAAATAGCAAGTTTCGTACAGTTTCAAGGGAGGTGGCTGTGGAAATTTTGGCAGTGATTAGTGAAGAAGATGGAGATGGCCGCCCGCGGAGAATTTTTCAATGGGAAATAAGGGGGGGGGAGAGGAAGAAGTAGTGGTTCCTACTGTTGGTCGAGGGAGATGGCGTGCTTGAGTGGCCGAGCAATTCTGGATTTGGATTCATGTTATACTGCTCAAAGTGGATTTTCGTTTTCATCTGAAGGTTAGCTGGAAACAGTTTGCCGATAAGATCGTCGGGACTGTCAACTTGTAATCATGGATAACTGCACGCATGTGTTTTCTCTGACTTTTGACATATTTGTAGTTGATTCATTCATGCGGTTGTGATGCATATTCAGTCTTTTTTTCCCCTCCATTGCACTCGGCAAACACGTGACCTGCTAAGAAGCACAAGGAATATGTGAAATGATATAAACATTCTGTGCCTAAGATATACGAAATGACATTCTGCATTTTCAGACTTGCACATTTCAAATTTATACGGGTAGCTTAATGTTGATAGAGGGGCTTAACCGAGATGACGGCTGAGTTTCAAGTCCTTTAGCTGAGTCTCTGCAGCTAAGATTCGGCACAACCTTCATCATGTTGCATTATGTTTAGAAAAAGTAGTTGGGATTCCCATTTCTGCACAGGGACTCAGGAAATGCGCTTTCAGTATATTTTTGATGTGTAATAGAATGCCTTGGCACAGTGTAAGAGGGGGATAGAGCCTCTGGTTTTGTATCGTGACATAAGATGTCCTTCTTTTCCGGTTAGTTAATTGCTACCCATGTTGTCCCTTGCAAAGTCTTGTGGTGTTGGCCTTCCATTATGCTGTGGTCGACGACATTTGTACGTATCAGCATTGAAGTGCTTCAATCGTTCTCATGGTCTTCTCCCTGATCCGAACGTTAGATTTCAGGTTCAAAACTCGACAATTACAGTCTGTATTAATCGCCTTCATCTTTTCGCTCTCATATACTGGTAGGATAACGAGGAACAATCGTAGTCTTTCGTTTCTGGAAGATGCTTTTATTTATGTGTATCTCATTCCCTTTACCCTCGCATTATGGCACTTTTCCTGGATCTTCATTGAGCTGCAGTTTTAGGCTTGAATGAAATGGGTACTAGCAGTGAATTTTGACAGTGCTTTTCAGTGGTTTTAATCTCCTTTACTTTCTTATCTTTCTGGCACAATGCTGTAATTTTTTCCTTTTCTAGAAGGAAGTGAATTATGCTCCTGGTTTGAGAATCCATCCATTAATTATGCATATCTAAGTGGGTCTGCTCAAAATTTCAGCAATTTAGTGGTCTGTTCCTAGTATCACCTACATGTATTTGTTGGAACATCACTCATCTGGACTAAAGATGAGTTAATAGTTACATAATTGCTTAAAAAAATAAAGTATGAGATTTGATGAAGAATTAACTGATGTCCTTCATTGTCTCATGCTGGCCAAATGGTGAGGGCATATTGGATTTGAGCTTGCAGGGAAGGCAGCCTTTGCGTCTCACTCGTTGCTTCATATTCAAATTCCATCAAGTTCATCAAATTCCATTACATTCACTTTGACAAAAGCTGGACTCAAATTACGAAAAGTCAAGTAGAGGCATGTATTAGGGGCCCTCAATAGTTTTGTTCTATTTCAATGTGAGAAAGTGTATTTTGCGTCTCTGATGAGGTCAGCTTCAAATTTGTGCGAGTCTAAAAAAAATTCAGATGTTCATGCGGGTTTCACTGGACTGAAGAGGGGCAGATGTAGATTTGTTTCACAGGAGAAGTTTCACATTTTATGTATTCAGGGCTTCGATTTATGTTTTGGACTATCCAGTCTTGGCCTCAAGCACATAATTGTCAGCTTGTCCTGGAATCATTCTACGTGTGAATTGAGCTTTGACACGTTGATTTATTCAATCTCATAAGACAATCTGTTTTATATTGCTAACAGCGGAACCTGTATATTGTTATAGCAACAGGGTTTTGAGTGAACCTGTATATTTTTATTGCAAACGGATTTGCCATTGTATCAGACTTCAGTAGTGTAGATTTGAGTGACATTGTTCTATGACAGTCTCAGATGAACATGGAGATTCAAGTTCACAGGCAACCTATCACTGTAAACATGCAGTTTAGGTGGGCCTTCTTTGTGTCACATTGTCCTTGGGATTTAGAACCAAACATTTTGGTGCGTTTGTCGGGAACATATGAGCTAGTGCATAGACATAAGAAGAATACATTGTGAGATAATTGTGGGCTCTAGGTAATCCAAGTGGACCGATTCCGGGGAATTTAGATCGAATAAAGTCTCGTAAAACCACTTTTTCCTGCGGCATTAAGACTTGTTCATTTGGTGCGTTTACCGGGAACATATGAGCTAGTGCATAGACATAAGAAGAATACATTGTGAGATAATTGTGGGCTCTAGGTAATCCAAGTGGACCGATTCCGGGGAATTTAGATCGAATAAAGTCTCGTAAAACCACTTTTTCCTGCGGCATTAAGACTTGTTCATTTGGTGCGTTTGCCGGGAATTTATGAGCTAGTGCATAGACATAGGAAGAATCCATTGCGAGATCATTGTGGATTCCAAATAATCCAAGTGGACCAATTCCACGGGGTTTGAGCAAAATAAGGGCTTGTATAAGCATCTTTTTCGTGGGCATTAGGACTTAACATTTGGCGATCCTACTGGGGATTGGCTTAGCACATCTCATCGAGAGTGCTACGAGTTCGCTTGGTGCCCCAATCGTGTGGCACAGCCAAGTCGGTCCCAGATCTTCTTTGACCTTCATTAAAGAAATGGCCCCACAAAAGCAAGCATGTGGTTTGGAGAATGCCAACATGAGGCAACCGAATTTTGGACAAAATAGGAGATGGATATATTCTGGTCCGACCATGAGACATCATGTGAACCGAGGGTGGCGATTTGGCCCGATATCAAATTATGTAAGATGCTGGTGTTGCGAGCAGATTGGGCATATAGCCAAATATTGCCCTCGTGTATGCACCCCGTTGGATTTTGTCCCCACATGTGCGGACTGTGGGAAAAAGAGACTATGCGAGCACGTGTGTGGCTCAAAAGAGGTGACTGGCGTAAAAGTCACAACGAATCAATCTGATAGGTGTTTATCCTCCTTGTATGTGGAAGTTGACAAGGGTGGAGTTACTTCGTCAACGGAGACTGCGAGAGCAAGTGAAAGCAAGGACACTGGATCTCATGATCGAGACTTGGTAGAACTTGTGAAGAGCTTGGAATGTCAAGTCAATTGGTTGCAGGTGGAGCGAGATAACGAGAGGATCAAAATAGAGAAATTAGAGGAAAATCAAGTGAAAATGGCCGAGGTCCTAGAAACTTGGGAAAAGCAAGTACGCGTGCTGAAAAATGAAAACAAGGAAAGGAAAAAAGTAAACAAAAGCTGGAGGCAAGATCTTGTGAAGCCCGAGAGTGAAAACGTGGTCTGGGACTTGAGATCCGGTTTGATGGTAGCCGACTGCTTTGGAGTTTCGATCGAAGAAGAGCTCTCAAGAGACGAGGATGACCTAATGAGGAGAGTCGAAGGAATGGAGCATGAAATTGAGAAGGTACAAAGCATAATCCGTCGATACAGTGACCAAGTGGGTAAGGCATGTGACGAGTTCCACTTGGAGTTAGAAAGAATGAAAAGTGCCCAAGTAGAGAGTGATGAGAAAATGAGACGGGTAGAAAAAGAGAATGCAAAGCTGAGTAGCAAGCTCGGTAGGTGGATGAATCGGAAAGACGACGAGATGCGAGGACAAGTGGAGGATCCGAGAGCGAGGAAAACGGAGGAAGAGCTGAAAGCGGTGTTGGATAGGTTGGATGCGTTCGGAGCAGAGTTAGAAAGAACGAAGAATGAATTGTCGAAAAAAGTGGATGATCTGGAAGTGGAAAATATGAGTAGAATCTGGGAGGAGAGGTCGATTCGAGAAGAGGTTGAAAAGTTGTCTGGCCAAGTCGGGAGGAGCGAGGAGGTTCCTTTGGAAATAGAAAGAAAGATGAGCCATTTAGAAGAGGAGAAGAAGAAAATGTGGGTTCGGTTCCATCAAGTGGATGATGAGATTTTTCGACTCCAAGGCAGTGATGAGCGAAAAGAAGAAGGGATAAGGGATTTAGCTTTGAAGCTCGAGGCATTAAGAGGTGTAGTAATGAATGGTGGCCTTCCAGACCGTATCGCCTGGCTAGAGGACAAAATCAGCAAACTGTCGAATCATGTGGAATCTCTGCGAGGCAGAGGTTGGAGATGAAAAAAATAGACGAGGCAATGGATGTTTGTGAGGACGGCTGTAGTCTGATTAGGGTTTGCTTTGCGGATTACGAGTCTGAGATGTGAGGACGGATGGACCAAGTGTGTTGTACACTTAGGAACTAAAGTGACACTTTTTGAGATTTCAGGTCGACAAAGTGGTTAGTATGTGCGGGTTTTGCGAGGACGGGTTGACCATAGCATTAGTGGCTGAATTTTGGCTTGAGTGGAAGCAGAGAGGAGATATGTCTCATCGGGATGTCCACAGGGAATCTATATGTGTGTGTTGTGATCGGGATGGTTGGGAAAAAGTCCTTTCTTTTGTCTCCTAATTCTCGAGATGCGGGAATGAAAAGAAAATGAAAAAATATATGTTTGTGTATGTGTGAGTGTGGCTACGTGCCTATGTGGGCCGATAGGTGGGTGGACCCACTTTGGCCAGGTGGTCAAAGCCACGAACCGACGTCGGTTTCACATAGGGCTAGTTGTCTGTGTGTCGCGCGCTACGTTGGGTTGGTAGATGGGTGGAACAAACTCGATCGGGTGGTCGAGTCTACGAGTCGCATCCAGCTTCGGCGTAGGCCGGCAAGTGTGAGTAAATATGAAAAAAAAAAATGATGAAAAAATTGCGAAAAAAAATGAATGAGGAGAATTCCTCGCTCGAGGGGGGACATAAGAGAGGTGAGAGAGCATGATGCTCGGATGGGAATATATGTGTTTGTGTTGTGGGGATTTGGGTTATGTGTGGGCTCCCGATGAAACATGTCAAATTGAAGCTTAAGCTCGGCTAGGGTTTTGGTTGCGATGTGTCTATGGAAAGCTTGGACTTGAGGAATCCAATCGTTCTAGTTGCATTGTTTGTCTGCAAACCTTCCGGAAGTGTTCAGTTTGGCTCTTAGGTGGTGCAATGACTTGTGAAGTTCGGAAGCACGTTGATGATGAGCGGTCTTGTCGAGGTGACCCGACGTTAGACTTGAGTGGTCCTTATCGTGTGTCCATCAATTTAGGAGTGGTGTGGTGGTGACCTAGCATCTGATCTAGATGACGAGCAAGAAAAACAGAGAGATAGACAGGAAGGCAAGCGGGTAGTGGAAACCCTAGGTAGAAGGGGAATGAACAATCGGCGAGAGAACCCAGCTAGAACCGAAAAATAAAAGTGGGGAATGGTTTTGATTATATATGGTGTGTGTGGAAAGTGTGTTGAGTATGCATGTGGAACAAGGATTTGTGATGTGTTGAACGAACAGTCGAGAAGAGTGACGAGAGCGAATGTGGACATGTCTTCTGTTTGTATGCATATGGGTTGTGACGAGCTTGCATGTATGACGACGATGTGTGATGTGATTTCCTGATGTGTGTTTGCTCTTTCCATTTTGGTTGTAAATGTTATTGGGATTTGATGAAAAAAGGTTCTAATGTTTTAATGAAGTTTGCAGACAGGTGGACATGTCGATGAAGATACGAGAAGATGGACAAAGATGGTAAGTGAAATGATTGGATTGTGGTACTAGCAAATGATTGTATGAGTATGATTTCAGGTGCTACATTGAGGAAGAAGAGTATGGTCATGCAAGGTAAAGATTTGTATTTGATTGAGTGATGATCACATATTGGGTGATTTGAGCGCAGGAACAATTTGGCTCGTCGAGGACGACTTCGCAAATAAGTAGAGGGAAGTATGTTAGCTCCAAAAATGGTTGGTTTTGATGCACTAATATGTTTGTATTAGGCAAGAAAATATGTTTGATTTCAGGTACTTGAAGAGTGGAATTGATGATGGACAGGGTGTCATGACAAAGCTTGTTTCGCCTTCTTGGCCCTGATGATTTTGCTGCATGATATACTTGCCATAATGGATTCTCCTCTGATTTGTACATTGTTTCAGAAGATAACAATAAAAAGAGGTACTCATGCGTTCATGGAGGTTTGCAGCTGGAATTGCTCATGGCGTAAGGAGGACTCCTCGGATGAATAGGCCATTAAAAAGAAAAAAATTATACAAGGTTACCATGGGCCCTAAGGGTAGGAATGTGCTCATTGAACAAAGACCTGAATCACCGAAAGTTACAAAGGATGGTGTTACAGTGGCTAAGAGTATAGAGTTTGGTGATAAGTTAAAGAATCTGGGTGCAAGTCTTGTGAAGCAGGTTGCCAATGCAACAAAGGATGTAGCTGGGGATGTTTTAGTTTCTATTCTCAGGGACCACATGTGCAACGGTTCTTGCTAGATGAATCTACACTGAGGGGTGCAAAGCTATTGCAGCTGGTATAAATGTGATGGATTTGAGAAAGGGTATTAATATGGCTGTCGATTCTGTTGTTATTTATCTTCAAGGTAGGCCGTTTTTGGCAGCTCTGACGAAAAAACCGAAAAAGGAGGAGTGGGGGGGGGGCAGGTCCGTGTGTCGTAGGCCTGACGAGCGCAGAGGAGTGGCACGGTGGCTGACTTAGCATGTTAGTGTGTTGTGTGTCCTTTTCTTGCAGTCTACAAATGGCTTGACTGGTAACAAGATGCGGGGGGGGGGGGGGGGGGGGGGGTGTTTTGGAACCACACATTTGATGCGTGGAAGAGCTGGATACTAGAGGGGTCTGTCCTACAAGATTGCAGACTTACAAATAGCAAGTTTCGTACAGTTTCAAGGGAGGTGGCTGTGGAAATTTTGGCAGTGATTAGTGAAGAAGATGGAGATGGCCGCCCGCGGAGAATTTTTCAATGGGAAATAAGGGGGGGGGAGAGGAAGAAGTAGTGGTTCCTACTGTTGGTCGAGGGAGATGGCGTGCTTGAGTGGCCGAGCAATTCTGGATTTGGATTCATGTTATACTGCTCAAAGTGGATTTTCGTTTTCATCTGAAGGTTAGCTGGAAACAGTTTGCCGATAAGATCGTCGGGACTGTCAACTTGTAATCGTGGATAACTGCACGCATGTGTTTTCTCTGACTTTTGACATATTTGTAGTTGATTCATTCATGCGGTTGTGATGCATATTCAGTCTTTTTTTCCCCTCCATTGCACTCGGCAAACACGTGACCTGCTAAGAAGCACAAGGAATATGTGAAATGATATAAACATTCTGTGCCTAAGATATACGAAATGACATTCTGCATTTTCAGACTTGCACATTTCAAATTTATACGGGTAGCTTAATGTTGATAGAGGGGCTTAACCGAGATGACGGCTGAGTTTCAAGTCCTTTAGCTGAGTCTCTGCAGCTAAGATTCGGCACAACCTTCATCATGTTGCATTATGTTTAGAAAAAGTAGTTGGGATTCCCATTTCTGCACAGGGACTCAGGAAATGCGCTTTCAGTATATTTTTGATGTGTAATAGAATGCCTTGGCACAGTGTAAGAGGGGGATAGAGCCTCTGGTTTTGTATCGTGACATAAGATGTCCTTCTTTTCCGGTTAGTTAATTGCTACCCATGTTGTCCCTTGCAAAGTCTTGTGGTGTTGGCCTTCCATTATGCTGTGGTCGACGACATTTGTACGTATCAGCATTGAAGTGCTTCAATCGTTCTCATGGTCTTCTCCCTGATCCGAACGTTAGATTTCAGGTTCAAAACTCGACAATTACAGTCTGTATTAATCGCCTTCATCTTTTCGCTCTCATATACGGGTAGGATAACGAGGAACAATCGTAGTCTTTCGTTTCTGGAAGATGCTTTTATTTATGTGTATCTCATTCCCTTTACCCTCGCATTATGGCACTTTTCCTGGATCTTCATTGAGCTGCAGTTTTAGGCTTGAATGAAATGGGTACTAGGAGTGAATTTTGACAGTGCTTTTCAGTGGTTTTAATCTCCTTTACTTTCTTATCTTTCTGGCACAATGCTGTAATTTTTTCCTTTTCTAGAAGGAAGTGAATTATGCTCCTGGTTTGAGAATCCATCCATTAATTATGCATATCTAAGTGGGTCTGCTCAAAATTTCAGCAATTTAGTGGTCTGTTCCTAGTATCACCTACATGTATTTGTTGGAACATCACTCATCTGGACTAAAGATGAGTTAATAGTTACATAATTGCTTAAAAAAATAAAGTATGAGATTTGATGAAGAATTAACTGATGTCCTTCATTGTCTCATGCTGGCCAAATGGTGAGGGCATATTGGATTTGAGCTTGCAGGGAAGGCAGCCTTTGCGTCTCACTCGTTGCTTCATATTCAAATTCCATCAAGTTCATCAAATGAATACTTACATTCACTTTGACAAAAGCTGGACTCAAATTACGAAAAGTCAAGTAGAGGCATGTATTAGGGGCCCTCAATAGTTTTGTTCTATTTCAATGTGAGAAAGTGTATTTTGCGTCTTTGATGAGGTCAGCTTCAAATTTGTGCGAGTCTAAAAAAATTCAGATGTTCATGCGGGTTTCACTGGACTGAAGAGGGGCAGATGTAGATTTGTTTCACAAGAGAAGTTTCACATTTTATGTATTCAGGGCTTCGATTTATGTTTTGGACTATCCAGTCTTGGCCTCAAGCACATAATTGTCAGCTTGTCCTGGAATCATTCTACGTGTGAATTGAGCTTTGACACGTTGATTTATTCAATCTCATAAGACAATCTGTTTTATATTGCTAACAGCGGAACCTGTATATTGTTATAGCAACAGGGTTTTGAGTGAACCTGTATATTTTTATTGCAAACGGATTTGCCATTGTATCAGACTTCAGTAGTGTAGATTTGAGTGACATTGTTCTATGACAGTCTCAGATGAACATGGAGATTCAAGTTCACAGGCAACCTATCACTGTAAACATGCAGTTTAGGTGGGCCTTCTTTGTGTCACATTGTCCTTGGGATTTAGAACCAAACATTTTGGTGCGTTTGTCGGGAACATATGAGCTAGTGCATAGACATAAGAAGAATACATTGTGAGATAATTGTGGGCTCTAGGTAATCCAAGTGGACCGATTCCGGGGAATTTAGATCGAATAAAGTCTCGTAAAACCACTTTTTCCTGCGGCATTAAGACTTGTTCATTTGGTGCGTTTGCCGGGAACATATGAGCTAGTGCATAGACATAAGAAGAATACATTGTGAGATAATTGTGGGCTCTAGGTAATCCAAGTGGACCGATTCCGGGGAATTTAGATCGAATAAAGTCTCGTAAAACCACTTTTTCCTGCGGCATTAAGACTTGTTCATTTGGTGCGTTTGCCGGGAATTTATGAGCTAGTGCATAGACATAGGAAGAATCCATTGCGAGATCATTGTGGATTCCAAATAATCCAAGTGGACCAATTCCACGGGGTTTGAGCAAAATAAGGGCTTGTATAAGCATCTTTTTCGTGGGCATTAGGACTTAACAATACCAAGGTACTTTAGCATCAACCTGGACTAGATGTCCATCAGGAGCATCATCGGGCACACCAGAAATTGGCTCCTCATTAACAATTCGAGATAAATGGTCGGCCAATATATGCGCTTTGCCTGGTCTGGTTACCACTATGAACTGAAATTCTTGGAGGAGTAGCATCCACCTCATCAATCGTCCTGATAGCTCGGGTTTATTAATGATGTATTTTAGGGCTTCATGATCCACATAAAACGTGAAATGTTTTCCCATCAAGTAATGCCGATACTTGTTTACCGCAAAGATCATCGATAGGCATTCCTTCTCTGTAGTCGTGTAGTTCCTCTCAGTGCTATTCAAATTGCGACTTGCGTAATAAATAGGGTGGTCCAACTTCTTTTCATCGGCTTGGCATAGTACTGCTCCAACCGCAGTATGAGAAGCGTCCGTATGCACATGAAATTCTTTCGTCCAGTCGGGTGCTACCAAAATCGGTGCATTTATCAATTTATTTTTGATCAAGTCGAATGCAACTTGACACTCTCCAGTCCATTGGTATTGTTGGTCCTTCCTCAAAAGATTCGTCACTGGTGCCGCTAAGGATGCAAAATTTAATATAAATCGTCAATAATAATTAGCATGCCCCAAGAATCCTCTGAGTTGCCGCAAGTTTTGAGGCGGTGGAAGTTGTCCAATTTTTTCTACTTTATCCTCGTCGACCGCGATTCCTTTTTCGGAAATAACATGTCCCAAAAGCAATCCTCTTCGTACTCCAAATGTACACTTTTCAGGATTTAATGCGATGCCTTTTTCGATGCTTCTTCTTAAAATAGCTTCGATCCTCTCCATCATGTTTTCATCATTGCCCCTAATTGCAAAATCATCGAGGAATATCTCCATCCAATCCTGCAAATAGTCTTGATATGCAGCTATCATTGCTCTCTGGAATGTGGCCGGTGCATTGCATAATCCAAATGGCATCACACGATATGCATACGTACCCCATTCTGTCGTGAAAGTAGTTTTTGATTGATCCTCTTCATGGATTTGGATGTGGTTGTATCCACTGAAACCATCCAAAAATGAGTACAATTTATGGCCAGCCACTCTGTCCAATATTTGATCAGTGAATGGCAAGGGGAAGTGATCCTTCTTTGTGCGCTCGTTCAACTTACGGTAATCTATGCAAATACGGATTTTCTTATTTTTCTTCGGAACCACTACAATTGGTGATACCCACTTGCTGGATGCGATGGGATATATAAATCCTGCCTCCAATAAATTAGTCAATTCCAGCTTGATCAATACCAAATAGACTGGATTTGTCCGCCTAAGTCGTTGACATATTGGTCGAGTATTTTCTTCCAAGTCTATATAATGTTGGCAGATTCGGGGATCAATTCCTCTCAGACCACTGTATGACCATGCAAAGGCCTTGCTGAAATTTTTGAGTGCCAATTTAATGCAATCTCGTACTCCATCCGGTAGCTCTGACCCCACGCTCAAGAACTTTTCTGGAAAAACTTCCCATTTTTCCACCTGAGTTTCTCGCAAATATTCTTTATTCCTTGATGACACTATGATTGGAACGTGCTCTCCAATCGCGTGCATGGTTGGCCAGTAAATCATTGTTTTGTTCTTCTTCAACCGCACCCAATTTCTTAAGTTCGGCTTTTGCAATGGCTTCCCACACTTTAGTTTTACTTTCCGCTTCTCTGTCTGATTGTCGACTTCTCCTTAGAAGCTCTTCTTCTAGCATTCTAACCCTTTCTCTCAACTGTTGCACTTCCATTGTCGAAGCTAGCTCCAGTTTCAACTCTTCTCTTGAAGTTTCCTTCTCCAAGGATTGGGTAGCTTTGTTTTCCTTTGCGTCTATACTCAACATGTAGCACTCAAATTCACTTGTATGTGTCAACCATCCCAGCAACTCCTGGTCTGAATCATCCTTGTAACATAGAGGATCTATGTACTCGCCCACTTTCGCATGTTGGAGGTTGGCCAATTGCAGATTAAATCCATCCTGTAAAAGGTCCTTGGAAGTCTCCGTGCGCAAGGCAAATCTTACGCGCGCCATTTCTTGTCTAACTTTTTCCTTTGCTTTTTGCTCCCTCTCCTCAGTCGTTGTCAATTTCTTGCCGGTCAAGTTTGGGGACACTTGAAGTTGTATTCGATCAGCCTTCAGTCCAATTGTGATAAATCTTGTGCGCCAATCGTGCACACATTCGGCTTGCACCAACCATGGCCGTCCAAGTAAGATCGAGAAGGTAGCCTCTGAGGTCCTTGGTCTTACTATCAGATAATCAACTTTAAACTCTAGACCGCCCACAACTGTGCTTACATTCTTTAAAAGACCTGCAGGCTTCACTTGTGTTTGATCTGCCATTCTCAAGGACATCGGCGTTTCTTCCATGTGGTTGAGGCCCAAAGCTTTCATCATGAACTCAGTCATGAGGTTGACTGCGGCTCCACTATCTAACTGAGCACCAGGGACTGCATACCCTTTAATCTCGACTGTCACAGCTGGAGCGTTTGAATCAATTTGCATCGTAATGCTTTGAATGATCCCTTGGACATCTTTATCTTGTCTCTTTTTATCTCGAGCTTTCCTCGGCTTCTTAATATATTCGTTGTAGAATTGTTTCCTATAAGCAGGTGAACATTTTAGCAATGTGCCAATGTCTAACGTGACTTCCGTGTCAGCGAGCAGCTTTACGATGTCCCCTTCCTCCGAACTTTGTCTTTCCTTTCTACACTTCGGAGCCCTTAATCTTTCAGGGAATGGTGCTATGCCTGGCACAAACTCCTTAGTCACTGGTGGAAGGATCTCAATCTCTTCCCCATCCTCAAACTCTTGCTGCTCGGCAAATCTTCCAACTTGGTTTTCTACCTCTTCGTGTTTGGGTATCTTCTCTTGACTTGCTTTTTCGCTTTCGCCTTCCGGATGCTTCTTTGAATACTCTTGAGTCCTTGTGACTTCTGCCACAGTTGGCTCTTTATGTGGTTTCTTGGCCTGGTAAGCATCTACAAAGTGCATTGACGAGCTAGAGCCTTCTTGAGGGTTCGGTCCTTTTTCCTTGCCGGCGGCGGCTCTTCGTTTTGGACAATCTTCATCAAAGTGGCCCTCTCCACTACAGTACCTACATAGTGGGGTATAATCAATTGGTTTCTTTTCGTTTGGACACCTAGATTGAGTATGGCCAAAGCCATGGCATCTCCAGCACTGGATTGGACCATCTCTTCTTTGATCACGTGCGGCTCCTCTTGGATAGTCTCCTCCTTGACCCTGAGCACCATATCCATAAGGAGGTCTGTTTTCCCAACGAGATGTAGGTGGGACACTTTGAGCGGGCAATCCCGTGTAAGGTCCTTCTCTTGTATCTCCGGATTTCATGGTCCTCTCTTCATAGGATCTCTTGTTATAACATCGGTCCTCTGTGTGATTTGTTCTTCCACAAAAAGTGCAACGCATTCTAGGTGGTGATCTATCTGTGAATACTCTCGAGACTGTAGGGCATTCTGAAGCCAAATGGCCATAATCATGGCACTTTCCACACCATGAATTTGATCGAAACACTTGATTGGGGTTTGTAGTCACCTCTGGTTTTACTGTGTAGGTTTCCTGGGTCATTGTGGCAGCTTTTATAGCTTGCGTGACCAACTCCAATATTCGTTCTTCAGTTAGCACAGGCTTTACCTCGCCTGGCGTGCTAGTGGTAGCTACAAAAGCTGGGGTCGTCAATGCGGGACTTCCTTGGCCCGGATCTTTCATTGGTATGTTACCTGGGCCTCCCATTGGCTCGTATAAGAGCTCCATCTTCCTCTGTTGACATAATTGTACTTCCTCCCAAAGCCTCACTTGTTCCTTAGCATCCATTAAAGTTGCAGGTCTTGTCAGGCTGATATGCTGCTGTGCCGTAGGATCTCTCAATCCCGAAATGAATCTTCGTTTCAATGTCTCATCGTTCGGGGCATTCACGCCCATCTTTCTTACCAACGTTTCCATTCTTTGAATGTAGTTATCGATGCTCTCATTGACTCCTTGTTGCAAGTAATCCATCTGTTGGGCCAATCTATCTTGGAAGCCTTGTCGTCGAAACTTTGCCAAGAAGGCTTCCTTGAGCATCTGATACGTTCCACGCTCTTGTGGTGTCAAATTCCCATACCAATTGGCTGCCTCATCACAAAGAATAGCCGGAAAAATCCTCAACCTTTGACCCTGGTCCACTACCTCATTGGCCTCACAAGTAACCTCAAACAGTTGGATAAAACTATCTGGATCTTCATCCCAAGCACCTGAAAACTTGGTGAAGTCCCCCAAGTGAACTGAAATCCGCTGAGCCATCTCGAACAGAGGTGTGGTGTCAATATCACTTCGATCCCAGAAATTCAGCACACGCGGCCTCAGGATCCCTCCTTCAAACTTTCGCACTTGATTCGCGACCCTCCTACGGGAGTACACGTTTTTGGCTGATTTCTTCGAGCCAATCGAGGTCCACTCACCTGGCGGTTCCCACCTTCTCCTTTCTCTTTCAAGGGCTCTTCTCTGAGCGCGTTCCTCTCTTTGCGTTTGTGTTGCTCCTGAGCTCCCCTCGCTCATGTACTAGATCTGGGGTCCGCAAGCTCGGCCAACATGTGGCGCTAGGCGAACCTATGGCACTCTCTTATAGAAACGTACCAAGCTATTCCCGGCAATCGCACCAAAATGCTTAGCTTCTTAGCCCAAGAGAAAGTGCCTATTCTCAATGATATTTTGCCTAATTTTTCTTACATTGTCACTTTGTTTCACAACTATCCTCGAATCTATCCACCCTGGGTTTCCCGGCAAACGCACCAAAATGTTTAGCTTCTTAGCCCAAGAGAAAGTGCCTATTCTCAATGATATTTTGCCTAATTTTTCTTACAAAGTCACTTTGTTTCACAACTATCCTCGAATCTATCCACCCTGGGTTTCCCAGCAAACGCACCAAAATGTTTAGCTTCTTAGCCCAAGAGAAAGTGCCTATTCTCAATGATATTTTGCCTAATTTTTCTTACACTGTCACTTTGTTTCACAACTATCCTCGAATCTATCCACCCTGGGTTTCCTGGCAGACGCACCAAAATGTTTAATCTCTAGCCCCGAGAAAAGATGCACATGGAGGCGTAATACAATGTGCTCTAATCACCTCAAACTAATCAACTTGTGTTGCTTAGGCCTAAATTGTACCTATGATTTCACGATATCGGACACAATCATGCATACGCACTATAGCTCTCCCAATCCCTCTTACTCTCATGCACTCTCTTTTTTTTCTAACTTTCTCACTCACAACCCCACTCTTGTACTCACGTCCTTAGATATGCATATTAGTCACCACACTTCTCATAGTTTCTCAAATAGTGCACAAAGCAACCATCTACACCATATGCACATCCGTAGTTAGTTACACATACGCATACCTACACTCGAACACATGCATTGCTTCATTTATCTTCCCTCCATACATATTCAGGGCACGAAAGTACAATAGGCTACCGTTTTCCCTCAAAGACTACCATTGCTTACTTGATGCAAATGTATACCTGCTTACATACATAAGAAACATCGTGCTTCCATAATAGAGAGATCAACCTATACAAAACCTTGTTAATCGAACCTACCCTTGAGAACGGAGGTTGACTGTATGTGATGCCGACTGCCACAGACCTCCTTCGGTAGAGAAACAACTTTTCTCTAATGATGCCTTTACTCTGCAATTTGACTTCCCCCAATCTTTCTTAAATGATCATGAAAAGAATGTTATTCCTCTACAAGTACCGTGCTCTGCACATGTTAAAATGAAGAACTGACATGAAATGCATCTTAGAGTCATGGATTAACACTTGACGATTCCAACACTGCAAAGGTGTTTTATTCGACATACACTATCTCCCCTTTGTCCAATCACATCAGCATCAGGTTCTCACGTCTTGGATGTTAGTGTGCATGTGGGCTAACGGCCATCTTTACTCATCGTTGTGACTACACTTCACATAAAAACACAATTCACACATACCAATATCCAGTCAGACTCCTATCGGCATCTACCCAAACTATGTGCACACAACACACCAGGCATGATCCCTTTGCCATACTGAAAAATAGACGAATTAAATGGAACTCTGCGCTAAATGCAAATCAACACGACTGGTTCAATGCACCTTTTTCTAAATTTCTTTTTGACTCAATACTAGCACCGTAATTGCAAGGATTCCCTTCATCATGTTCTACATATTATACGGGCTTAAATTATACTAACTTGGCATGGATGATAATCTGAACAGTCCAAGGCAACTCGAGAATTTAAGGCTTAATGAGAATATAAAGCTAATCCTTCCAAAGGGTTAAATTCATATGTAGTCACTCTGTTGCAGATAGGAACAATGTATATCCTTGTGGTGACTGACTATAAGTCATGACTAAAAACACCCTTGTCAATAGTACAGACATGATTCAGTGGACTCACCGATATTTTTGGGGGATCTCCACAAGAAATGTGGGTGTATCAAAGCTCCGTTGAAACACATGCATCATTCAAAGTTCATGGTGAACCAGAATTCGCTTCTCTTTATTCCTCCAACTCAGGAACGGCCCCTAGAAGTGCCTCTGCTCTGCCACCTTCACCGTTAACAAAACGAGAGGAAGCCAGCTGACCTCTTCTGATCTGCCTCCCTCTTAGTCACCTTGCACATAGAGGTAAAAACACCCCCCACTTGCCCTTGAATCCCTTGTCAAAAGATTCTGCCCGCAAAAAGCCTTCACAGAGCAACTCCCCTCAAAGAACTCCTCAGCTTCTCAGTCCCCGAAAATGAATATGATGGCTTCCCCGCTTTGATATGCATTGTGTTCCCCAAGCCAATCCTCCCTCGATCTCCTCTCTTGTGCCCGTGCACACCCGTTGTAGTTTTCTAGAGTCTCTCCCCCTTCTGCTCGTGTTCGGGCCCCTCCAATCTGAGCGCATAGGAGCTCCTCCCTTCTCGGATGATTAGCAGCTGCTACACCAGCCGTTTGGTAAGCAGGAGGTGGGCTGCCAATTGCAGGTTTCGATACGACGGAAGCTGCAGCTGCCGTTAACTCCTTCTCTCCCCCTTTAACAAGGTCTTCATTCTCCTTGACAAACTCCTTTCCCTCTGTACCTCCCCTTTTTTGTGGTCTCAACCTGCACACGAAAAAAACAGAGAGAGAGAGCTCAAAAATGACAGCCCCCCTTGAGGATCCACAACAACTGGCAGCAGCCCCCCCGTCAGATAAGAGCAAACTTCCCTTCTTATTCTCCTGCGAGCCTCATCACCACAACACTCATATCCCAACTTTTTTCCGAACTCTCCAGTAAAGCATGCTTGCCCCCAAAACAGTAATGACTTTTCTCCAATTACATAGAGCCGCCGTGTGCAGAGAAGCAGACCTCCCCCCTCCGGGACCCCCAGCCATAGACGGCGCTCTCCCGTTATACTCCTCAGAGGTTGTCCTTACTCCCTTTTTTTGTTTTTCCCATCAGAACAACGGAAAAACGGACCTGGCCCCTCTCTTTCATCTATCCTCTCAATAATAAAACTGCCAATAATGACTAAATAGCTATGGCCACCGGAAGTAGGTCCCAGACAAGTCTTGCATCATTGGGCTTTAAATGCTTAGTGTTTCTTAGTGTGACCACTGATGCTACGGTTGGTCCATCTGTATAGCTTCTTTGGTAGCAAAGCTATAGTCGTGGATAATATTGCAACCAATGACACGAACTGTAAGAGTGTGTATGGAGGAAGATCATCGACAAACCTCCAATATATTACGCTTATCAAACCTTACCACTATCTAAAATTGGTGCCAAATGAAGAGTAGCATTACATTAATCCTTAGGAGCATAGGAAGCTTAAATAATCAAGTAAACTCACAGATTGATAAGGATTTCTGCCTTTAAGGACTCAGAATCACTCCTTTATAAGGAAAGATGGTCGACTGCCTCACTTCTCTTATGTCCAGATGTTAAAAGGTGGAAATGGTTGTGCTTCATCATTTGTTTCTTAAATCCTCAAGAAATAGCTGTGTTCATGGAATCTGCTCTTAACCCTTTCCATCCATAGATCGTGCTTAATCTAAGTTGTCAACACCCATAGCAGCGATACAACATCAACAGCTTTTAATCTTTCCAGAAATCTCTGTTTATCGAAGCAAGGCACTACATCCTTTCTCTTCAATCTCAGCCTCTCCCACAGTATTGTCCGTCCAAAGCAAACTAAGAGAGCATGGAAGAAAAACACAGTTCCCCCTTCGTAACCGAATCTCCCATGCACAGCAAAGCATCCATTTACATGGAAACTTCTCCACAATAGAGCATAATCGCTTTTTCAAATACTACAGCTGTAGACTTAAATCAACAAAAGCTTTTCATGGTACTGTGTGCTGAAAGGACCCTTGATGATCAAATATCCTCCAACTTTAAAAGCACAATGGCCTGTTTCAAATGAAACCTTTTTTCCACATCCCTGCAATCTGCAAATAGAAGATCCCACCATCACTGGAATCCTCCAAATCGAAACATTTTTCACCGTTTCTTCTTGTTCGAGTTCTTGTCCTTTCCTGTTCAAACAGCCCATGCTTGACTTCTCACTATAATTCATAGTCGATAGCCCTGCTTTCCTTTACCAATATCCCCAAATACTTCTCATCAATCATTGATTCAACTCTTCAAGTACCTGAAATCAAACATATTTTCCTGGCCAAATAGAACCGCATTAGTGCATAAAAACCAACCATTTTCTGAGCTAACATACTCCCCTCTTCTTATTTGTGAAGTCGTCCTCGACAAGCCATTCTTGCTGCAATAAAATACAAAAAACCATGAACATGTCAATTTACAACTGGTTCGCATACCTTTTCATCGAGCCATCATTCCAAGTGGACCTGCACTCATTGAAGCTATTAGTGCTAAAAAAATCACTCATGAATACATACAAATCGGTCACTTCCAAAATGATCCAAGAGCATGCACATATACACAACTCCAATTCCCATACATCAAATTGCTCATGCATTCCATTATGAAAAATGGTCTCAACCAAAATAACACATGCACACCTTTCCATGAATTACACATGCACTATCATTGCGAAAAACAGAAACGGAAATACCGAAATAAACAATAACAACTGAAATGAATTCACTCCGAGATGCAACATACCCCAAAATGCATACCCCATTATTGACCTACTATTCGCTATTTACACATACTTCTATGACCAGACACTCCTTAAGAATCCCCATCATCGTCCTACAAAAATAATCACGATTCGAGTACAAGTCGAGACCGATATAAAAAACCCTGGAGTGTCCAACACACTGGAAAACCCTCGGATAGAGCACACAAGTTATAAAGCAAGACCGTTGCATTACCTCGCTAAAGCCTCATCCATAAGTACATATAGAATATCCGTGCTTTCAAGAATGTTGATTCAAAGTGAGCTGATCTGTCGCAAGCCAACACATACCAATCACACAAGAAAATAACGTTCCCTTCCAGGCGATCATCGCCCTCTCCTCTCTCTCTCTCCCCCTCAGGAGTGGGGAATAACTCCATATGGAAAAAAAATTTTATTTATTTTCACACATTGGCCTACATTGACACTGGATGCGATTCGTGGACCTGACCACCCGATCAGGTTGATTCCACCCATCTACCAATGCAATGCAGCGCACAACACACAAACACACAATGATAACACATAACATATATCAGCTAGCCCATAACGAAGCTGGATGCGGCTCATGGTTGTATATATTTTTGCAAAAAGGATTTTCTTCAAGTAGAAGGAAAATACAAAAACGAAAAATAGAAGCATTTACTTCAACAAGTAGTGGAGGCCAAAAGAGAATCATTCAAAAGAGAATCAAATCCAAAAACTGAAATGTAAGAGGAGTGGTTGTCCAAAGTAGTGGAGAAATGATGGAGAAGAGCTCTCAAACTCATCATGAGAATTTTTGGTCACTTGGATATAAAAGAGGCAAGGGAGGACACTCAAGAATAGAGGAAGAAGGCGTGGAACTCCCCTTGTAACTAGTTCATTTGTTTTGAGTCATTTCGTTAAGTTCACTCTCATAGAGTATGTCAAGCCGCACACCCATTTTTGGGTAGTCTACTTGTAAGAGTCATATCTCTCAACATATGTATCCAATTTTAGTGTTTAAACATTCGTTGGAAATATTATCTTGAGTACTTCCTCTATCTAGAATAGTTTTATGAAATTTTTTATGGTCTGTGAGTTACTCAGGTTTTAGTGAAGTCCAGTTTTCAACCTAACTGAGTGGACAGGTAGTCTATTTTGAATCAAAGATTTTCCAACCCAAATCTACTCCAAATTGAGTGTTTCATAGCTCATTTGAAAGCTCTAGGTGTCTAGTTTGAGTGACCAAAGTTTCAAGTTCATTGCATTTTTTAGTTGGTACCAGTTTTCATTTGAAGGTTCAGCTGGCAAGAGTCTTGATCCTGAGAAGGTCTTCTACACTTTCCGCATATCTGGTCTAGAGTTGGCTAGGTAAAGTAAGGATCCAACAAGGTGTCGATAAGTATGTACATCCACAAGTGATGATGAATCTGCTAGGGTGAGCTTGATGTTTGGTTCAAGTGGTCTAGATACTGAACGACATTGTTCCATGTTATATCTAGAAGGAAGATCAGAGCAGTACTTCTATGATAAGAATATGCCTTCTTTTTCTTGTCAAACTTCAATACCTAAGAAGTAGTGAAGTAGACCAAGATCTATCATAGAGTACTCAAGATGAGGCTATGTGATGATGAATTGGATGCATTCTTTAGTAGAACCTATCAAGGTCAACTCATCTACATAGAGGATGATTATTGTAACTAAGGACTCTTTTTTATAGATTTATAAGTTAGCATGGGCATGCTCCTTTGAAATCCTTTATCTTCAAAGAACTTGTGTATCTTTTCATGTCAGGCCTTGGGAGCTTGCTTAAGTCTGTAAAGTGCTTTGTGAAGTTTGTATACTTGATCTTCCTTTCCTTTGATCTTGAAACCTTCACATTGTTCAACATATACTTCTTCCTAAAGATTCCATTGAGGAAGACACTTTTGACATCGAGTTGATAAATGGGCCATTTGAAGTGCGCACTTAGTGCAAGAATGATTCTTATGGTTGTAAACCTTGTAGTAGGGGCAAAGGTTTCTTCATAATCAATGCCATGTTTTTGCTTACATCCCTTAGCTACAAGTCTTGTTTTGTACTTGTCCAATGTACCATCTGAGTATAGCCACTTAACTCCTATGACTTGATGATTTGAAGGCTTTAAAACAAGTGTCCAAGTGTTGTTCTTCTCAATTGGATCCATCTTTGCTTGCATATATTCTTCCCAGTTAGCTTACCCTTGAGCTTCTAAATAGTTTGAAGGCTCTAGAATCTGTTGAATCTAATGCATAAGTGCATAATTCACATAGTGAATTTGTTCAAGTAGTTGCTATTCAATGAGCCTTTGGGATATTCTTTGTTGATGAGAAGTACTTTCCTCTAAAGTGTTCTTAGAAAGGACTATTTTCTCCTCTGAAGTGTAAATGGGTGGACTCAAATGTGAACTTGTATCTTTAGTTGAGTATGTTAAAGCTTCATTAAATATGACATCTTCTGATATTTTGATGGAGTGGTTCTCGAGACCATATAATCTATAAGCTTTAGATTGTTCACTATAGCCAATGAAGATATGTTTCTACTATAACTTGTTTCAATCTTCTTTTGGCACATGTACAAAAGCTTTACTTCCAAATACTCTAAAGTAATTGACATTGGACTTTTGTCCATAGTAGGCTTCAAACGGTGTCTTTTTGTTCAATGCACTTGTGAAGCCTCTATTGATTATGTGCACTGCAATGTGTAGTGCTTCTACCCAAAGCTTGAATGGTAATGCTTTGTTGTGAATCATGGTGCTTGCCATTTCCATTACACTTCGAATCTTTCTCAACTACTCCATTATGGGATGGAGTGTGAGGTTGAGTAACTTGTCTCTTGATCCCTTTTTGTTTTAATAAATTGTCAAAGTCGTGATTGAAAAATTCACCACTGCCATCTAGTCTAGTACTCTCAGTGTCAAGACCTAGAAGATTCATTCTCAACTTGAGATATCCATTCTTGAACTTGGAAAAGGTATTTGCCTTTGACTTCAAAAAGTATACCGATATGTATCTTGAGTGGCCATCTACTAGAATAAAGAAGTGATGGATCCACTAAGTGAAGGGGTATTCATGGGTCCATAGAGATCCATGTGGACTAGGGCCAGAAGACTCCGAGCTCGGGTGGAAGCCTCCTTGAGAATGGGAGCCTTGTGTTGCTTGCCTTGGGTGCAAGCTTGGTAGATATCGTGTACTTGCTCGATCTTGGGCAATCCCTTAACCATCTATGATGCAGAAATTTTGGTGAGTGTATGAGGTATGCCCATACCTTTGATGCTAGAGGCTAGAAAGGGACCACTTAGTTAGAAAACACGATAGGTTGCATAGCTCTTTGTCTTCTACTCCTTGTGCAATGATGTCTTTAAATGTAGGGTCAATCACCTTTACAAAAGTGTTATCAAATAACACTTGTTTGTCATGGTTGGTGATGGTGTTAACTAATAGTAGGTTCGTGCACAAGTTTGGGACAAACAATACCTTGGATAATGCTTCACATTCACTGCAATGGTTGGTGATTTGAAATTTTCCTTTGCCTTCGATTCATGGTACTCGGGATTTATTTATTAATCATCCACCTTAAAATGCACATCTAAAGGAGGCTCCAAACATCGTAATCTAGATAGAGGACAAGGTCAATGTCCTTTAATTTTATCCATTGATTCTTTTTGTAGTTCCAAAGATGCCTCTCGTTGCAAAATCCCTTGGGCCATGACTTCATGGACCTTAAGATCTCCATATGACTAATGTGATTTATTTTTTATATTGGAAACCATATTGAATTGTTTTTCTTACGCTTGCAACCCACCTCCAAAGCGTACTTGAGGAGGATATGCAGCTATGCCCTGTTCCAAGCCTTTTAGAGGGATCTCACCAATCCAGATCTTTAGGGATCACTTGCACAAAAGAAAAGGAATTCATAGCCATGTTTGCAATCTCTTCAAATACACATAAATGTCAGGGTTCTACCTATGGTCTATATCAAATAATAATTGAAATCCTACTTAAGATGTTTCTTTTTAAACTAAGACCCTTGTGTTCTAGAAGGAACAACTTTTGTAGGTAAATAAGAAAAAAGAAGAATCTAAAGAAGCTCACGTAGTACGACTTTTTAGAGTCAAATATATATGGAATTTCTAGGTGAAATTCAGGAAGTACTAAAAAAATTTAATGTTGGAAGAATATTAAAAGCTATATGGAAAGTACAAAGGGACCCCTTTTAATTTCCATTTTCCGGGAGCTAACGTGGGACCGATGTATGAATTTTGTTTTATATAGATAAATGGCTTCAATTGGTTTTCTTGCCCAAAGGTGCAACGATCCCCACCATCTCACCACACATATGGTGAGAGATGCTCCAATATAGCCCAAAGGGTTGAACCCCGCCCCCAACCTAAAGAGGCAAAGGCCCAACCAAGCGAGCTAAGGTATGTACTTGGAGTTTCATTTTCCCAGAGTGTAGGATTGATGACTGAAAGAACAAATACATATACATCTAAGCACCCTTCTGAAGGGTCTCAAACTTTAGGTCACTTGTAAAACATTCAAGGTTTTCCTACACCATGTCCCCTCCAAAATTTTGAAAATTTGATTTCAGAAAAAAAAAGTTAGCATCTCTTTTGGCATCAAAGACCTACAAGAGATTACACCAAGATTGTTGAAAGTGAAACTCCATGCATGTTTAAATGTGTGCGTAATATCCTTTGGGAACCAAAAACCTATAATAGATCGTTCTTAACAATTGATTCAAAGACAAACATGCCCTCTTAGGTCAATGGATTTTTCCTCTATTCTCTTCATTTCACTCATAGAATCATAATTTAATTAACTCGGTCCAAAATCCTCAATACATCTAAAATTGCTCATCAACCAACACTTTTTTGTTGACAACCAAAATTATATTGTGAAAATTTTGATCTCCTTGCGCACTAGTTTGTCCAATTGCATTAAATTAGATAGGCTCCACAAATCTCCTTTGAGAGCTATATGGATTTCTATGTTCATAGATAGTAATGATTGATTTATTCCAATATTTGCAGGCTTAGGGACCTTCTAGATATGGACCTATGTCTAAATATCACCTTCTTCAAGAATCCCAATGTAGAGGTTACTTTGATAAGTCATGCACTTTTATCCTTTTTACTTTTATGAGATGGCAGGAAAAGAGGCAAGGAGTTATCTTGATTCTAAGCAAGGAATAGAAGAAGAAGAAGAGAGGAATAAGATGGAGAAAACAAAGAGGATCCAGTTCATCAAGAAGGGAGGAATCAACAAATCCCAAGTTGCCCAATTTCCAAGTTACCCATTTTCCAAGTTGCCCAACTTTCCAAGTTGTCCGAGTTCCAAGTTGACCAGCTTTCCTAGTTGCTCATTTTCCAAGTTGCCCAATTTTCCAAGTTGCCCAATTCCCAAGTTTCTCGATCTAGTTTTCCAATTTCCAAGTTGCCCAACTTTCCTAGTTGCCCATTTTCCAAGTTGCCCAATTTCCCGAATTGCCCAATGTCCAAGTTGCCTACTTTGACCCAAAATCGACCAATTTTATAAGTTGCCTACTTTAGAACCAATATCGTCCAATTTTATAGATTACTAGACTAAGTTCTAGAAGTGTCCAAAAGTTTCCTACTTTTTGATACCTTAAATTTACTCGATCAGGTTTTGAAAAAAAAATTGCCTACTTTGTGAAAGGTGATTAACTTTTTCCAACACACGAGGTGGTTACGTTTTGCATGCCGATTGCTGATGGACGGTGTGTGGATTTTTTTTTAATAAAAGGAAGTTCAGCCTTAGCCTATTCTCCCGAACTTTAATTAAAATAAAAAAGAAAAATTACAAGTGAATGGGACTAGTGCCCATGGGACCCCCCAAATCCCACAATGCAGGGGAGGAGTACGGCAAGCTAGAGGGCATTACAAATGAGGTGGATAAAGCTAGCATCACCCTCATGTGGGACCCATTTAGGTTTCAACTTGTTGTTTTCGAGGAGATAAATACAGTGATGTCTAAACGGTGGGGATCTCTTATCTCGGGAGATTCTTTTACGTAGGAGAAACAATGATTTCTCGATCGACCATTGCTTAGGATTTTGGCCAAAATTGACAGCACATTGCTCCCTCCAAATCTTCCAAAGAGTCTCACCCCTGATGGCATTCCACAATCTCGATGAGCAGCCGACCGCCTCACCCAACAGCACTTGTTGCCAATTGATTTGGTTCGTGAGTCTCAATATCCCAGTCACGTGATGCCAGATAACACAGGACTTGGGGCACTCGAAGAACAAGTGAACAAAAAATCTTCAATGCATCGATGGCAACGCTTGCACCATGGCGGCACACCACAGATTTTGTTAGCCCTTGCATTGGACCAGATACCTTTATGTAACATCTACCACATGAGAACGAACTTTTTGATCTCAATTAGGGGGTGCCAAATAGACATGAAGTTTAGTTCCCATCGAAGTTTGGTCCAAGAAAGGCACCATCTCTTGTTGAGAGTGTGATGAGCATCTAAGTTCTCTTTGAAGTTGGGGATTTTGGATAGTTTCTTTCCATTGCTCCATTTGAGGCCCTCCAGGCAAGGAAGATCCTGACCGCAGAGAAGGCGGGTAGTTGAGCGGTCCCATGCTAAACATCTTCCTTGAAGAAGAGTCCATTCCTCTAGGGTAACTCTAAGTCTCGGGTCCAAGTCTTCAAACCTAAGCCACTGGCTGGTCTCTTGATTCCAAAGTTGTTTCCACTGTTTGAACCGCTTGTTCCATAGTTGCTTTGCAGTTTGGAGGACCCAAGACTCCACCCCCCTAGTGCCGCCGATCGAGAACCAGATAGAGTCATTTTGTCTTATCCCAGCTGCCCACTTCCACTCATCAGTGATTCTGATGAATTGTTTGGCCTTGTTCCAACTCTTCCATAAAGAACACATGAGGCTAGAGCCTTTAGGGGACACCGGGTGGGGGGAGAACAAAAGCGTGAGAATCCCTATGTCCTTCCAACCAGGATGTCCAACCAAGGTAAGGTCTTCCATGTTTCTGAAGATCAATTTAGCCCAAGAGGACTCACTATTGCTCGAAGCCTTGATAAGCCACTTTGCTGCCAGCTTGTCAGCCAATCCAGCGATATCCAAAATTCCCAAACCCCTTGTCTTTTGGGCTAATGCAAGTTTCACATTTGATTTTGGGAATCCCCCTCCTGTTGGGGTCCCCATTCCAAAGGAAATTTCTACAGATTTTTTCCACTTTGGCCAAGTCTTTCTCCTTAGGTCTCCAACACGAGATAAAGTAAATAGTTGTCAATAGCATAAATGTGTCAACAACCATAGCACGCCCTTCCAAGTTGACTTGCATACCTTTCTAATGATTTAGTTTGCTATCCAACCTGGATAGCACCCAGTTCCATCGTTGGTCCATTGAGATGCCGAATCCCATCGGAATGCCAAGGAGACGAAAGACTTGACCTCTAGGGATAACTTGACACCCCCGATCTAACAACAATTGGGGTGTAGGTCCACTGATTGCTCTGAAAGCAGTTTTAGCATGTTTGATTTTCGAACTTGATGCCACATAGAAGGTGTCGAGGCACCACCAAAACACCTCAATGCTGTTTATATCGTTATGCACAAAGGCATTCATGTCATCAGCAAAAAGTCTCGCAATCATTTGGTCGTGATTTAGAGGTAGGGAAAGACCCTTTAGATTGCCAGCGTCCATGTGATGCTTTAATAGGCGACTGAGTCCATTCGAGGCGATAGCGAAAAGTAATGGAGCTAGAGGGCAGCCTTGCCTAATTGATCTTTTTAAACGAATGTGCTCAGAGAGCTTACCGTTGATATTTATTCTAGTTGAAGTGTTTCCAAGAAGAGTGGAAACCATCTTCGTGAAGTTTTGGCTGCATCCAAGGTCTTTCAATGATTGAAGAATAAATTCCCATTCCAATCTATCATATGCTTTGTCGAAGTCGATCTTAATGAATACCAGATCTTGTGCAGTCTCCTCAGCAAACGCAAGGCCTTCCCAAATATCGACAATTGCTTCAAATATAGATCTACCTTTTATAAAACCTTACTGGTCCTCACAAAGCCATGACTTTAAATGAAAAGAGACGTAGTGGGGTGGCCACCACATGTTTGAAGGACTTGAAAAAGTCATTGGTGAGGCCGTTAGGACCCGGACTTTTCCCAGTGGGTGGATTGTGGATGGAGGGGCTGACCATCATAAAGGCACAAGAAATACCTCTTCTTCTCCAAAAATCTTTGCGAAATACTAGAATTTGGAACATACTGGCCGTGGAGAAAATGACTAAATGAACCAAGTGCAAACTTGCCGATAGTTTACAAAGGGAAGAAGATAATTTTGTCCTTTTTTTTTGTTAGAAGCCATTCCGTAAAAGTCCCAAAAAATTGTATAATTGGATCTCTCCATCAAAGGGGGAGAGACACACAAGACAGACGAGACATAAAACATAGTGCGTAGGGGGTGCACATCATGAGTATCCACCATTATTGAAGGGAGTACAAGAACCAGCAAAGAAGTTCTCAGCACAGTTCAAGGGGTGGAGGGGGGAGGTCCTTCCAAATTCTCCAAGGCTTAGATGGTAGATTAAAGCATGGAATTGGGAGCTTTGTAAGGAGGATGGGGGGACACTTGACTACAGTAGGACGAGAGGGTAGCTGCAAGTGCCTGCATTACAAGTTCTAAGGTTCATAGGACGAAAATATGTCTTCCATTAGGTCCTTCCATTGTATCTTATCCACGTAAATAATCATCAAATTCTTGCATACTCAAAGAAATGCCCTATCCTTGTCGATGTAATGTTGCTTTTCAATTCATTTTTTGTTGTTGGAATGATTTCTACAAATAAGTTGGTATCATCTCATGTGATGTTTTTTGAAGGAGTCCTAGACTTTGTGTTATTCTAAATCTTAAATTACAACGACAACAATCCAAATACCTTTTCTTTTGGTGTGCCTGAGAGCACAGGGTATAATTCCCTAAGGAAAACCCCTCTTAAGTAGAAGGTGCCCTCAAAGGTGGAGCATTCATTTTTTCCTCTTGCAAAATGGAGTCATGGGGTCTCTCTTCTATAGATGGCACAAGTGATGGGACCCTTCTCTCTAAGGTGTAGAGGTGGAAATATTTTCTTGGATTAAGTACCGAAATTGCATCTCCAACTATCACTTTACTTTCCAACTTTGCAATTTATTGATGATCTAAGACATGACCTTCAAATTGCTACAACTCCAATACTTAAATCGAGTCAAGTTTTCTTTTGAGATAACTTAAGCGCAACATGGTTCATGCCACACTCTTGGTCGATTATGCCTTCAGACTCCCTTTCTATAATGTAAAAGTTCAACTATGCATAGAACTGCAATCATCTTCTATATTATTCATAGTAGCACAACATCTAGAAATAGGACACTTGGAGTTGCAAGCCACACGTAGCTCCACAGCTACAAAAATATGGGTTCTAAAGTTTTCTCTAAGTCAATTAAATGTTGAGATATCAAGCTCAACATGTGATGATCCAGGATGACATGTACCAGTTTTTCGTTTCTATAACATGTATAGTGGTTACACCGGTATATGTCAGGGTTACTTCATTGAGCTTTATTAGATTTATCTATCAAGAGTGATGTCAAGTTTGTTCCTTGCTAGCTCACTCATTCACAGACATTAGGTTTTTCCTTATGTACTGATCTTTATATATTGCACTTGTTGTATTCTTGTTTTAGGTCATTCTTGTACATTCCTTTTTATGTAATAGAAGAAGAAGAAGATCATTCTTCCTTGCCTCAATCTGTTTTTGTGCTTCTCCTTGAGAGTGAGAGTGTGTGTATGAGCTCTCTTCCTTATCCCCTTCCTCATGACATGGTATCAGAGCCAGCATGGCTGTAGAGAGCTCGTGGAGAAGGCGCCGGTGAAGAGTACACTACAAGGGGTGGAGAAAATGCGATTCACAAACAACCTCCATTTGCTACAAAAATTGGCGTGAAGGTAGAAGACCTCAAAATATTTTTGGGAGTTATCCCTTTAGGGTCACTTGTTTTTGTCAAATCAAAGTTTCGAAGCCATCTCAACCTCCGTTTCGAGCCCGCAAGGTGGGGCCTACCGAAAGACCATGTCAGTTTTAGAAACTGTAACTTGTCTTGTGTTCGACAGCACTCATATATTCCAGATCCAGAATTTCAAGCGATTCCGTGTACTGTTGATACACGAAAATTGTGTTTTTCTGAGATATAATTGTCATATCATAGTGCGACAGTTTTCAAGCAGAAGTGCTGCTTGTAGTGTTTTGTAGTGTTGTGAATTGTTGTAGAAATGGCAAACGCAGATGGAATGAGTCAGCTTATGAGTGATAAGCTGGAAAAGAACAACTTCCATGCTTGGAGATTCAGAATGATGAATTTCCTGATGGGAAAGGGCTACCGAAAGTACATCGAAGGAGAGAATGAAAATGTAGTGCAGTTACCAGAAAGGAATCGGACTGCAGATCAGGTAAGAGCATATGAGGAATGGAATCAAGGAGCACAAAAGGTAATGTACTAGCTATCCGTTAGCATAAAGGATAGCATGATTGGACACATACAGGATGCCAAGACTCCAAAAGAGGCTTGGAATAGTTTGGCCACATTGTATGAGACCAATACAAAGGCACAGAAATTGCAACTCAAGAACGAGCTGCATACATTGGAGAAGAAGAGCATGTTGGTAAGTGACTACACCTTGAAAATCAAAAGCATATGTGATTCACTTGCATCTATTGGTGTGAATGTAGATGATGATGATAAGGTGGAAGTGTGTCTTCGTGGTTTAGGAGCTGCATATAAGCAGTTCAGAACTTCCATACAGACCAGGGAAAATATTTTGAATTTTGTTGATCTGGTATCTATGCTAATTATTGAAGAAAAGAATCTTGATGAGGATTCAAACTCCCAAGGAAAGCCCAATTCTGAGCAGGTATTCTACTCTGGCAGAGGTAGAGGCTTCGAAATTGGAAGAGGAAACAATAACCAAGACCAAGGTCAACAACAGAATCATGCAGGAGGAAGAGGACAGTTTCGAGGCAGGGGATCCAAAGAGGTCGTAGAAATTTCCAAAGAAATGATTCAGGTAATGATAGTAAAGGATTCTGGAATTGTGGTAAACTTGGACACATTGAACGTGATTGCAGGTTGAAAAATCAAAATAACAGAAGGCAGCAAAACAAATATGCATCCACAAGTGCAGACGATTCTAAGAAGTTGTTCATGGTTCAACATCACATAATGAATACGATGTCTGTTGGTATTTCAAAATCGAATGATAATGTCTAGTATGTTGATTCAGGTGCTTCAAATCACATGACCAGTCATGCAAAATGATTTAGTAGTTTGCAAAAAATGCCAGTTCCTGGATATGTTGAAACAGGTGATGATAAATCGCATCCTATTGAGCATACAGGAAACATAGCATTGACTATGGAGGATAAAAAGGTAAAACATCTTGCTGATGTGTTGCATGTTCCAAATATAACAAAGAATTTGGTTTCTGTTGGATAAATGGTTCACCAGGGATTATAAGTTAGGTTCAGTGCTGATGGATTATATGTAGAAGAGTACAAGCAGGATGGACGATTGGTTGCCAAAGGAAACAAAGTGGGTAGGATGTTCACCTTAAATGTGAAGATTCCTGAAATGAATGCAGCCATGTTTGCAAAAGGTGCAGGAGTTATTGCAGATATAGAGATGTGGCACAAATAGATTAAATGTCCTAGAAGTAGTACATACAGATGTTTGGGGTCCAGTAAAGACCACATCTACGGGTGGTTGCAGGTTTTATGTTACTTTCATTGATGACCATACACGCAAAGTATGGGTATATTTCATGAAAGAGAAGAGCGAGGTGTTCACTTACTTCCAAAATTTTAAAGCTATGGTGGTAAAGTAGATAGGGAAGTACATTCAGACATTAAGATCTGTAGGAGGTGAATATATGTCAAACGAGTTCAACAATTTTCTAAAAACTCATGGAATTTGGCGTCAGTTTTCATGCAGGTACACACCACAACAGAATGGTGTTGCTGAATGAAAAAATAGACATATTGCAGAAATAGCAAGAGCATTGATGGCTGAGAAGAATATGTCTAATTGTTATTGGGCAGAAGCTGTGCATATTGTTGTATACATCATGAACAGAACTCCGACTACTGTTCTACATCAAGTTACACCTGAAGAGAAGTTTACAGGTAAAGCCAAACTTATCACATCTGAAAGTTTTTGGCTGTATTGCATATGTACATGTCCCAGATGAATTGAGGATGAAGCTTGATCCAAAAGCAGAAAAGTGTGTCTTCATTGGATACTCCCTTGAGCAAAAGGGATATAAATGTTATAACCCACTTACACGATAGGTAAAGGTGAGAAGAGATGTGGTATTTGATGAAATGTCAAGCTTCTATGTGGATGGCAAAGAAGGATTGAGTCTTGAACCAAATGACAAAGAAAATGCTGAAAGATCAAGTGCAGAATCTCAGGTTTTGAGTGGACCGGATGCATCACCAAGCAATAGTTCCAACTCAAATCCATGGAGTGGAAGATTACGTGGAAATTTTAGTCCAGCAAATTCATCAAATACATCCAAGAAAGGTAAAGAAAAGCTTTCTACTGGTCATAAAACATGTGCAGGTTTTGAAGACGTTGATGGAGATTCAAGCAGTTCAGAAAAGAGTCTTGATGAGGAACTTGGATTGCCCTCTATGAAGACTCCATGAGTAAGAAGGGCACACATAGATGATACAAGGAAAAGTTACCCAGGTCCAAGAAGATATGGGAGGATGCGGAATTCAGTGCAACAATTGACGTATGATAGTTATATGGCTTATCATTGTGCCTTTGTGACAAAGGTAATACAATATGCTGAACCTTCTTGCTTTGAAGATGCAATTGGAATTGTAGATTGAGAAAAAGCTATGGATGAGGAGATGGATGCACTTTATGGAAATGACACATGGAAGCTGGTTCCATTGCTGCAAGGAAAGAAACCCATAGGTTACAAATGGGTTTACAAGGTAAAGCATAATGCTGATGGTAGCATAAGATGGTATAAAGCACGATTGGTAGCTAAAGGATATGCACAAACATATGGCATTGATTATGAAGAAACATTCAGCCCTGTAGCTAAAATGTCTACTGTCAGAACACTTGTTGCATAAGCTACAACAAAAGGATGGACTTTGCATCAGATGGATGTGAAGAATGCTTTCCTACATGGTGAGTTACAAGAAGAAGTATATATGGACCAGCCACTAGGATATGAAGATTCAAAGCATCCAAAATATGTTTGCAAGTTGCAAAAGGCTTTGTATGGGCTGAAGTAAGCCCCTCGTGCATGACATGCAAGGATTGTTGATTACTTAACCAGCATTGGGTTTTCTATGTGTGATGCAGATCACTCACTATATGCAAGGAAGGTTGATGATGGCATCACTATTGTGGCTATTTATGTTGATGACGTGATTGTAGGTGGTGATAATGAAGGAAGCATCAAAGAAGTAAAGCAACTTCTTATGCAAGAATTTGACATGAAAGATCTTGGTGTGTTGTGCTATTTCTTGGGCATTGAGTTTATACATACAAAAACAGGTATATGGATGTCGCAAAGGCAAAATGCCTTGAATATGCTGCAAAAGTATGGTATGGATGATTGTAAGCCAATTTCTATGCCATTAGGTTAGAATTTGAAGTTGGATACTACATCAGGTGAAGCATTGGAAAATGATACTATGTACAGGAAAATTGTGGGACGTCTTATATATCTCACCATTACAAGGCTTGATCTAAGTTATACTGTTGGACTTGAAAGTCAATTTATGTAGGTTCCCAAGAAGCCACATTTGGATGCTCTGAGGCACACTCTACGTTATGTGAGTGCTGCTTTGGATTGTGCATTGTTTTATGAGGCTAGTTTAGATTTGCAGATTTATGGATATATCGATGCCGATTGGGTTGGTAGCATTTCGGATAGAAGATCTACCAGTGGTTTTCTATTCTCACTTGGGAGTGCAGCTGTTACATGGAGCAGCAAGAAGCAACCCACTGTTGCTTTGTCGAGTACATAGAGTATAGAGGTGCTACAATGGCAGCATGTGAGGCATCATGGTTGCAGATGCTACTTGCGGATTTAGGTGTGGAAGTGCAAAAGCCTATCACCATTTATTGTGATAATCTTAGCAGCATACAATTAGCATGGAACCCTGTTTTCCATGCTAGAACAAACCATATTGAGGTACATTATCACTTCATCAGAGAGAAGGTATTAGTAGGTGATATTGATCTTGTTTATGTGAGAACAGATGAGCAGGTTGGTGATATTTTCACCAAAGCACTTGGAGCTGAGAAGTTGAAGAAGTTTCGAGAGATGCTTGGATTACAGGATATGACATTGAGCTTGAGGGGGAGTGTTGAGATATTAAGCTCAACTTGTGATGATCCAAGATGACACATACCAGTTTTTTGTTTCTCTGACATGTATAGTGGTTACGCCGGTATATGTCAGGGATACTTCATTGAGCTTTATTAGATTTATCTACCGAGAGTGATGTCACATTTGTTCCTTGCCAGCTCATTCATTCGTGGACATTAGGTTTTTCCTTATGTACTGATCTTTATATACTGCACTTGTTGTATTCTTGTTTTTAGGTAATTCTTGTACATTCCTTTTTATGTAATAGAAGAAGAAGAAGAAGATCATTCTTCCTTGCCTCAATCTGTTTGTGTGCTTCTCCTTGAGAGTGAGAGTGTGTGTGTGAGCTCTCTTCCTTATCTCCTTCCTCGTGACATTAAAAAGGTTCTAGTCACATGAATTGTATGGTATTGTGTGTATTTAGTCCAAGAGGCTACTCTTCCAACAAGTTGGACAAACTTTGCACACACATTTCTTTCACCCCATCATCATTGCCGTCATTGTGCTTTATTATCTCTCTCTCTCTCTCTCTCTCTCTCTCTCTCTCTCTCTCTCTCTCTCTCCCTCTCTCTCTCTCTCTCCCCACCATCAACTCAGTAGAAGTCTGGCTAATTCAATGTTTCACTATGTGCAAACTAGGCATCCATAGCATAAACATATGAAGTAGGTGGATTCTAAGACTCTCCAACTACTTTGCTATGTGGGTTCATTTCTATGCATCACTTGTTCAAGGACCTAGCAAAATAGATTGATCTTTGACTAGTTCAAGACTTTGAGAAGTCTCCATAAGTTGAGGTTGATCAAAACATATAACTTTAGATGTTCTTTACTATGGTCCACTTCTTAACCAACATCCACTCATATCTTTTTCCAATTACAAGACTATCATGTCCTATTAGGCTCTAGAGTCCAAGGTAGAATGCAAGAAAGAAGAGTTTTCATTTCTTTGGGAAACCAACTTCACAACAATTTACCCTAGGATACATCCTCAAATATTTGACTTTTTTGGAATTGTTAGAACTAGAAACAATCCCTAACTCTTTTCTCTTCAAAAGTTTACTCAAACTCTTTGAGAACTTTAAATTCTATCATGTTCTAGACGGATGTGGCATAGCAAGCAGCAAGCATGAAGGTAGATCATTGTCATGCCATAGAAAGACATGGAGCAAGAGAGAGATAAGGTAGAGAGGGAAATGAGATTCTCTTACCTTATGTATATGCACATATATGAAAAGGAGATGTGCTTTGCATTTTTTTAGAAATGAGTCTTTCTTATACTTCATATGGCTCTTTTTCCAACCAAAAAAGGAGATACAATAGGGATAATGTTTCCTGCTTTTAGAGAAGGTTCATATTAAAGCTCATAGCCAACAACCCCCTCTTTGAGCTTGATTATACATAGTTCTTTATGGGCACTATTCCTTGCCTACATCCAATGAGAGTGGTAAAGATCCTTCCCATAAAAAAAGAGTGGTACAATATTTTGGCTTCCTTCTCTCAACAAACTAATGGGTGGATCACCCTAGGGTGGTACAATGTATTTTCTTCCTTCCCTAAGAAAAAGTAGAGTGGTAAAATACAGATTGAGGACTAGCTTATAACATTGCTTTGTTGTTGTTCTCATTGTTGTTGTTGTTGATTGATGTTGTTGTTATTTCTCCCTTTTGATAGCCTCCTTCTGTTGACGATGAACCATCATTCTACCTCATTCATATATATATATATATATATATATATATATATATATATATATATATATATATATATATATATATATATATATATATATATATATATATATATATATATATATATATGTATGTGTGTGTGTGTGTGTTCATTCATATGGAAAAAAAGAACAAGAGAAAGGTCCTTCTCTTTTATGAGTTGAGGGGGTGTCTAGTTCCCATACATAGAGTAAATAGAAATGTCATGCTTAAACCTACATGTGTAGGATTCATACGAAGCATCAAATGTTTTTGAATGGATATGATTTTATCTTGTGATGATTGTAAAAACATAGAACTCAAAACTCTATGATAGTTACAAGGCCCAATATATCAATGTATCAATGTTTCTACTATTGCTTAATAGAACATATTTAATCATACTTCCATAAGCCAAAGAGTGAAAGCATTCTTCAATACTAAGTTTGAAATTCACTAAGATACATGCAACACACAAGATTGCCAGTATTGTTCTTCAAAATCCGTGTTCCTTCTCACCTCTGCAAGTCTAATGAACTTGACGTACACCATAGAGTTCATATGAACGTAGCATCATAGAGAAATACTTTGAGAGCTTGGACCAAGCAACATCGTTCATCTTCCACTATGTTCTCATTTTTTCCATAATATTATATTCAAAATGGAAAGCAATATAAGTGATGAATCCTACTACATATGTGTGCAATTTTTTTAGGCATAGGATTTATCTTTGAACATCTTGGTAGTAAGCTTTATACCATGTACAAGATGATTAATCTAGGTAATGGTGATAAGATAAACCATTATTGGATGATAGCCCACGATGTGAGAATGGAGCTAGAATAAGGAGGGCAAATATTTCCAGGTCACTACAACACACTATAATTACAAGTCCCTCCCTCCATCTATAGACATGAAAGTGGAATTGCAATCTCTCTGTCCACAATTGTGTTCATCAATGTCACTCCCTCAATCCATCTACAGTGCAATCTTCTATAGAGGAAGTTCTTGTTTGAACATTGATCCCACGTAGCACCAAAATGCAAGAAAGCTCATTGACATCAAGCTTTTAGGCTTCAGCTGTTGCGCATAGAATCAGAAGAGTAGAGGGAAACACTTGAAACCGTTTTTGCAATTCCTTATTCTCTAAAATTTGTGATTGACAAAGGATAATTGCATAATCTCTCCATGTCTTTAGGACTATAAAAAATATACAAAGGTTGTGCCACTATTGAAGACTCTTCTTTGGAGATCAGCTATTGTGCATAGAATCAGAAGAGTAGAGGGAAATACTTGAAACCGTTTTTGCAATTCCTTATTCTCTAAAATTTGTGATTGACACAGGAGAATTGCATAATCTCTCCATGTCTTTAGGGCTATAAAAAATATACAAAGGTTGTGCCACTATTGAAGTCTCTTCTTTGGAGATAACCTTGATACCACTTTTTTGAGAAGGATGTCTCCATCGATAAGATCAAGTCTATTCTCCTTTAGATCCCTTCTTCAATGAAATTTACCCATGGGATTTTCATGGGATCTTTAACTCATATGTTCATGAGTTTACATTTTTTCTTAAGTCTTTAACATCATTCTCCTTTAGATCCCTTCTTGAATGACATTTACCTATGGGATTTTCATGGGATCTTTAACTCATATGTTCATGACTTTACATTTTTTCTTAAGTCTTTAACATCCTATGGATGTTCTCAAAACTTCTAACTAATCTTCTTCTAGAGATAGACAATTTTATGTCATACCTTTGACTTAAGCAAATTTTCATGCTTACCAATCCAAACTTTTGATCCATCTTATCCATTCTCTAGTATCTTACCACGGATATGCTTCAAGTCTTTGGCTAGCTTACCTTGGAATTCTTCAATGAATTCCCTTCTTGCATATCTAGTTCTTACTTTGTTTTGAGATTATATGAAACACACTTGGGTACTTGACATCCAATGTACTCCTTATCTTTCAGGAAAGAGTTAAGGAATGCATTTTTTGCTTAAAAGTATCATATTGATGATACCTTTCTTCCCCCCTTTAAGGATTTTTCAAATAAAAAACTATGAACTTTTAGAAAATTAATGTTTCTCCCAATTTCCTAAATCCAGGTAGAGCTTGCTCCATTTTTCATTTCTTTCGCGATGAATAAGCAAGTCATTTAATATCCTTGAGTTCAAGATTCCACTATCTTTAAATCCGATGTCCCATACCACCAAATCCACTTAAGAGATAGTGTAAACTTAGATGTCCGATACCATCCAGTTTACATTCTCACCTTAGGGTAAACTTTAGCTTTTACTACAGGATTACTTATCATGAAAAATTTGTTCTTCTAATTCTAATCAAGTACAAGCAAAATCTTTGTAAGTTATACCCTTATTAAATCATGATTTATTCTTGAAAAGACTTTGAAGATTGAGCCTTCATAGAACTATTTCTTTGATCAGATGCAACTGAAAGTATCTTTGTTTATGTCATATGATAATAGAGATATTATCTTTTGACATGGCTTTGCATCTATCATAAAGGAAATACTAATATGCCAATCATTGACTTAGCCACATGGTCATATCCTTAACCATATTGGAAAGTTGTTGCTTATCGGTTTTTAGGGTATCTTACAGCCCTTTACTTTTCCTTTTCCCCAAAATTATACTCCTAAAGCAACTCTGCTAAAGTTCTGAGTGGATCATACCTCTTATGAATAAAGGGAGAAAATTATTGGGGAATAGATGAATGTTAAAGGGATAACATGGTTACATCATGCCATTTTTTATCAATTTATGACATTGTCTTCCCCCTTTTAGTGTGATCATTCTCCTGAATCATTAGCTGTTGAAGTTCTTTAAGGCCTTTCTATGACATCTTTCATGATTTTGAATGGTTAACCCTTCACTATATGTAGCGTCTCATGTAGCCTTTACTTTCTCTTTTGGATGCCTTTTAATCCAAGTTCTTATTACCAATAATTTATGGCTAATAAGAAAAGAAATATTGCTTGACTTATAGCTAAAGTTCATGGCCTTGCTAATCAGGCATGTTGTGGGTATTATGGAATTTGATAGTCCCATAAGTAGGACTCGATGCTTAAGGTTTTTCTATTTGTGTTGAATTTTGTTGGCTTTTGGATTAAGCCAACATATAAAAAGAATAAAATTTAATAGGCATTGAGTCTCATAATCTCAACACACCATTAAGCTTTTATGCTTTTGACTTCAAATGAAGAATTCATTTTTCTGTCTTAAACCTTAAACTTACATAATTTCTCTCTCATGTCCCATCAACCCATGCATATGTGATTCAATTCATGCATACATAGTAATGCCAAAAACATATATATCTTCCCTTGAAGATGTTTAGCATGCATAAGGTTCAAAAATTGAACCTCCCTTTAAAGCATGCTTGGAGTTCACATATTTAGAACTTCATTTATTTTAGGAATATACCTCAATTACATGCTTGTGACCTTTATTTTTCATGCCAAGATAAATTGAACCTTTTATGTTCAATTTCTATTCATCTTGTATAAGGTGCTTCAATTCCATGCTCATGCAAATCATTTTGTTATTCATATATTTCTAAGTGCAACACTTAGATGAATCAATCTATGCATTATTAAATATGCATTAGGACTTCATCTATTCCTTTTGATATGAACTTGCAAAGAAAAAATAAATAAAAATGGAAAGGGTACTTATCTTCATCCTTGCTACATCAATCCTTTGAGTGCTTGCATGAAGAGGCTTATACATTTGGATACTTTGAATTTGGGGTTGCAAGGTTGTTCCATTCCGTCTCTTCTACTTATAAGGTTCTTTCTTGTTGAAGAATCACTCACAAATTTGGCATACAGACAGACATAAAGACAAAGAGAAGCCGAAACAAAGTCAGTCAGAAAATCAAGCCTTAGTGAAGGGACAAATTCACGACTGTAATATAGTTCATAGAAACTTCCAGAAATATGAGTTTTGAATCTCGGAACAAAATGTTATATATGAGAGAAAGGAGAAAGAGAGTACAGTGAGAGTGCATAGAACCAGAATAGAATAGCGCATATAGAAACTGAGGATAGTGATATAGAAGACATCAGAGATTGCGTATGTAGAGATGAATAATAGAACCTGAACTGTCGGGTATTCATCTGAGAGAGATGGTAAGGAATAACTACTCAGAGTAGGAGAGTTTTCCATAGCTATGAGTAAAGTGAGGCCAAGCTATTTTTGTACACATCTTCTCTAATAGAAAACACATGTTCATGTGGAAGTTTGAGCGCATTCTTCGTATGTGAAGAAATCTGAGTGATTTCATGTTACTGTGAAAGTTAGTTATCAGTTACAGTTTTCTCAGTAAATGTTTTTCCGGTACATCTACAAGTTAGATCTCGTAACATAGTGTAAAGTTTTTCATGAGAGATAGCTCATCTTGAAGCTAGTAGTCCCAACTATAAGTTGATCAAAAGACTTCTGTGAAACGGGACATGTACACATAGTACAGTGTCTGAAAGTAAAGGCATCTAGAACTGGTGAAGTTTTTTCTTAAACTTCAGATAGTGTTCATTCACTGAAGGAAGATCAAGTATAACTTCCTTACTTCATCTACAATCATTTGAAGTAACTACAAACAGAATTGCAGTTGATTCCGGTAACATTCCAGTGCAATTACAGTGATAGTCCGGTAATAGTCCAGTGAAGTTCCGGTGATATTTCGGTGAGTTTTCAAACACATTTTTGACTCATTCAAGTGGCGAAGAATATCTAACAGTAAGAAAACAAAGAATTGTAAAGACTGAAGTAAATTAGATCAGAATTGAAGTCTGAAGGAAAGACGAAGTTTCCTGTAAAGTGAATATTTGTATTTCACTAAACACAGCTGTGAAGTTTCCAATTTCAGGAAGCTTACTAAGCTATTGATGATTATAGAGGTGTTCTAACATCACTTCAACTTAGTTCTAGTTGAGGTGTGGCAATTTTCCGCAGTCTTGTTAGTGAACAAGCTTTTGCCGCGACATTACATAACCTCAACAAGTGGTATCAGAGCGAAATGTTCTGAAGAGCAGAAAAGGTTTCTCAGAAGTAGAAACGGAAGTAAAGATACAAGAGAATTTGAAGAACTTTCACAAGAAAGGTGAAAGCTAAGATGATCAACAGCAAATAGAATCAAAGAAGCATTCTGAAGTCACTCTCAAGGGTAAAGGTTTACAAAAGGTAAAATCCTTTAACGTTATACTCACCAGCAGTAACAAAAACAAGAAGATTATGGCAGATCATATCTATATTGACAAATTGGATAGAGATAATTCTCCCGCATGGGTAATGCGCATGGAAGCCTTACTTATGAGTAAGGACTTAATGATATATGTGACAAGAGAAGAAAAGAAGCCGATTTTCGAAGACGACAGTCAACCGAAGAAAGAAGAGTTAGAAGCCTTGAAGCTGTGGCAGAAGAAAGATGCAACGGCAAGAGCTTATATCTACAATACCATTACAGATCATCTACTACCGCACATTAGAGGTCTTGAGAAAGCAGAAGACATATGGAGTGCATTGGAAGATCATTTCCAAAATACGACGAAAGCTAGGAAGGCTAGCTTATGGTCAGAGTTTACACCGTTCAAGAAAAAGCAAAGTCAAAACATTAGTGATTATGTCACTAAGATGAAAGACTTGGCGGATAGTCTTGGATTTATTGATGAAGATATCGAATATCACAGGTTGATAGCACAAGTGCTTGCAGGACTGAGAGGAGATGAAAGGTGGAAACCTTTCGTACTCTCAACTGAAATTTCTTTAAATCATTTTGTACAAGATTTAAATCAGTTGCTTGGACTAATGCTAATGTTTGAGCAAGATTTGAAGATAGACGGAGATAAAGGACATAGTTCGGCTATGTATGCAAAGAATAAGAAGAAAGGTGATAAAGGTAAAGAAAAAGATGAAGAAGAGATGACTACTCAAGCAAATTTTGCAATAGGTAAAGGTAACATAAGAAGTAAAAATAGAGGTAAAGGAAGAGGTAATCAGACTAACAACAAGAAGACTTGTTGGATCTGTGGATTAAGCAATCATTTGGCTCATGATTGCTGGCATAATTCTCAAGGATCAAGTCAGAATCAGAACAATAACAGTAGAGGCAGAAGCGGAAGATATCAAAGAGAAAGACAAAGCCAAAGAGGCGGATATGGTAGAGGTGGAGCAAGAAGTTGGGGACAGAATCAGTCTCACAACACTACCTACTACAATTATGCGAATGATACGCAAAATGATATTCATACAACGTTGATGATGAACTCAATAAGTATGTCAGAGAATGAAGACCTCAAGGTATTCTATATTGACTTTGGTTGTTCAAATCATTTGTTAGGAAATATAGAATTGTTATCAGAACTTGAAGGAGGTATTTCAAATCATACAGTACAAATAGGTGATAACACAAAACATAATGTAAGGTCAATTGGAAAAGTAAAGTGTAAGAATGGAGCTTACCTACTAACAAAAGATCGAGGTATTTCAAATCATACAGTACAAATAGGTGATAACACAAAACATAATGTAAGGTCAATTGGAAAAGTAAAGTGTAAGAATGGAGCTTACCTACTAACAAATCTTTTGTATGTTCCAACAATCCCGAAGAATCTGATTAGTGTGGGACAGATAGTAGAAAAAGGTTTTCAAGTTAGGTTTACAAATGAAGGAGTATTTGTTGAAGATCCAGAGAACGGATACAATCAAATTGTCCATGGTAAAAAGGAAGGTAGACTTTTTACTCTTAAAGTACAAGGGAATGTTGGTCAAGCCTTGATCACACATGGTGATGAGGTATTTACAGAGTTAGACCTCTGGCATAAGAGGTTAGGACATTTTAATGAAACAGGAATCAAAACTATGGTGGAGAAACAATCCGTGAGAGGATTGCCAAATATGAAGAATCAACATATGATTCACAAGTGCGAAGCCTGTCAGATGGGAAAAGCCCACAGGTTACCATTTCAGAAGAAAGGGTACAAACACGATGATGTGTTAGAACTTATACATACATATGTATGGGGACCGACAAAAGAAGGATCTATCAGTGGCTCACGGTATTATGTTCTTTTTATTGATGATGCAACAAGATGGATAACTCTTTATGTTTTGAAAGAGAAGTCAGAAGTATTTGAAGCTTTCAGGCATTTTCATGCATATGCTGAAAGACTTACAGGACAGAAACTCAAAAGACTAAGGTCTGATGGAGGGGGAGAATATTTTTCTTGAGAGTTCAATGATATCTGTGGAATGCAGGTATCAAAAGAGAAATAACTTGCAGGTACACACCGCAACAAAATGGAGTAGCAGAAAGAAGAAACCGAACTCTAGTTGAGTTTGCAAGAGCAATGCTAAAGGAGAAGAATTGTCCAAATTATCTTTGGGCTGAGGCTGTAAATACAGCTACATATCTAGTAAATAGATTACCATGTACAACTTTAAATGGGATGACCCCTTATGAAGCTTGGTGGGGCAAGAAACCAACACTTGATCATTGTAAAGTGTTTGGATCAGTTGCTTATGCTTATGTACCATCACAACTGAGACATAAGCTTGAACCAAAAGCTGAAAAATACGTGTTCATCAGATATGATGAAAAACAGATGGGTTATAGACTATGGAGTCCTTTAACCAAACAGTTTCCTGTTTCTAGAGATGTGACATTTGATGAAGGAAAGAGCTGGTATACAGATAGAGATCATAATGATGAAACAATTGAAGAAGAGGTAAGAAGGAAAGAAAAAGGAAAATCACATATGCAGGTGAATGGAGATGAAGATCATATGCAGGAAAGTACATCCAGGATCGGATCAACTTGAGAAACGAAGATGGACCAAGATTTGATGAAGATGTGTATTCAGATACACATGAAGAATATGAGCTAAGAAGGTCAAACAGAGTAAGGAAACAACCAAAAAGGTATTCCTATGACACTTCTTATTTGACTCAGAAAAACTATGCTTACTTAGTAAAGCAAGATGAAGAACCTCAGAATTATAGTGAACAAAAGGTATGCTCTTGAAGAGAACAAGACTTGGGAACTTGTTCCAAAACCAAATCGTAAGAAAGTAATTGGAAATAAATGGGTTTACAAAGTTAAGAAACTTGCAGATGGAAGGATAGCCAGATACAAAGCTAGACTGGTGGTCAAAGGCTATGCTCAGACGCATGGCATAGATTATGATGAGACGTTTAGTCCGGTAGCAAAGATGTCAACCATAAGGACATTGATTGCTATAGCAGCGTCAAAAGGATGGAAGCTAAATCAGCTGGATATAAAGAATGCATTTTTAAATGGATATATATCAGATGAAGTCTACATGGAACAACCTGAAGGGTTTGTAAGTTCCAGTTACCCGGATCATGTTTGCAGATTAAAAAGAGCTCTCTATGGATTGAAGCAAGCTCCAAGAGCTTGGAATTACAGACTTGTGAAGTATCTTAATGACCTTGGATACCAAAGCTCAAAGGCTGATGCAAGTCTACTCATTAAGAGAATAGATGAAGGTATGATCTACATTTGTATTTATGTAGATGACATAATAATCATAGGAACCTCAGATGAAGGAATCAAGGAGGTAAAAAGATTACTTGAAAAAGAGTTCAAGATCAGTGACCTAAGAAAGTTATCATACTTTCTTGGAATGGAAGTCACATATACAAATCATGGTGTATATGTTTTGCAAGAAAGGTATCTCCTAAACTTATTGAAGAAGTTTAGCATGGAGAATTGCAGAGAAGCTTCAACACCGGTTGAAGTAAATCATAAACTCAGCAAATATGGTGATGCAGAGTTTAAAGATATGAGGAAGTATCAGTCGTTAGTGGGAAGCTTAATTTATGCTACACTAACAAGACCGGATCTCAGTTATGCAGTGGGAGTTCTCTCACAGTTCATGCGTTGTTCGAAGGATCAACATTGGGTTACAGGACAAAGAGTTCTTAGATATATCAAAAGAATTATAAAAGAAGGATTATATTATCCTTTTACATCAGATATAAAGCTGAGAGCATACAGTGACTCAGACTGGGCAGGAAGTCAGGATGATAGAAGGTCAACACATGGGTATATGATATACCTAGGAGATAAGCTTGTAAGCTGGTGTTCAAAGAAGCAACACACAGTGGCTTTATCGTCAACAGAAGCAGAATATAAAGGACTTGTGGAAGCAGCTAAAGAAGTGATATGGATGCAGGCCTTGTTCAAAAGTATGGGTATTGATCAAGGTATACCTATCATACATGGAGATAATATGAGCTCGTGGTATCTTGTAGCAAATCCAGTCTTTCATGCAAGAACAAAACACATAGAGATTCAATATCATTTCCTAAGGGAAAAGGTAATGGAAAAGGAGATTGAAATAGTATTCACATCTACAAAAAATCAGATAGCAGATATGTTGACAAAGAGCTTAGATGGAGTAAAGACAAGCAGATTCAAAGAAATGGCAGGTATAAAAGAAAAGAAGAATATATGAAAGATCAGAGAATGCAAATTAGTGATTGAGGGGGAGCTGTTGAAGAATCACTCACAAATTTGGCATACAGACAGACATAAAGACAAAGAGAATCAGAAACAAAGTCAGTCAGAAAATCAAGCCTTAGTGAAGGGACAAATTCACGACTGTAATATAGTTCTTAGAAACTTCCAAAAATACGAGTTTTGAATCTCGGAACAAAATGTATATATATGAGAGAAAGGAGAAAGAGAGTACAGTGAGAGCGCATAGAACCGGAATAGCATAGCGCATATAGAAACTGAGGAGAGTGATATAGAAGACACCAGAGATTGCATATGTAGAGATGAATAATAGAACCTGAACTGTCAGGTATTCATCTGAGAGAGATGGTAAGGAATAACTACTCAGAGTAGGAGAGTTTTCCATAGCTATGAGCAAAGTGAGGCCAAGCTATTTTTGTACACATCTTCTCTAATAGAAAACACATGTTCATGTGGAAGTTTGAGCGCATTCTTCGTATGTGAAGAAATCTGAGTGATTTCATGTTACTGTGAAAGTTAGTTATCAGTTACAATTTTCTCAGTAAATGTTTTTCCGGTACATCTACAAGTTAGATCTCGTAACATAGTGTAAATTTTTTCATGAGAGATAGCTCATCTTGAAGCCAGTAGTCTCAACTATAAGTTGATCAAAAGACTTATATGAAATGGGACATGTACACATAGTACACTGTCTGAAAGTAAAGGCATCTAGAACTGGTGAAGTTTTTTCTTAAACTTCAGATAGTGTTCATTCATTGAACAAAGATCAAGTATAACTTCCTTACTTCATCTACAATCATTTGAAGTAACTACAAACAGAATTGCAGTTGATTCTGATAACATTCCGATGCAATTACAATGACAGCCTGGTGAAGTTCCGGTGATATTTCGGTGAGTTTTCAAACACAATTTTGACTCATTCAAGTGGTGAAGAATATCTAACAGTAAGCAAACAAAGAAATGTAAAGATTGAAGTAAATTAGATCAGAATTGAGGTCTGAAGGAAAGACGAAGTTTCGTGTAAAGTGAATATTTGTATTTCACTAAACACAGCTGTGAAGTTTTTAGTTTCAGGAAGCTTACTAAGCTATTGATGATTATAGAGGTGTTCTAACATCACTTTAACTTAGTTCTAGTTGAGGCGTGCCAATTTTCCGTAGTCTTGTTAGTGAACAAGCTTTTGCCACGACATTACATAACCTCAACATTTCTTGGGTATTGGCATAGTTACTTGTAGACTCAAGTAGACATTTTAACTTTACGAAGACTTCGAGGAATGTCTACATGCATACTCCTATTCATGTATGGAAGCACCCTTTTATTTACCAATCCCATATAAATGATTCCAATACTCATTTAATGGGAACTTCTTATTATATTCCATGATCACACAATATATATGTATGCATATACATTGCTTTTTATCATTCTTCTACATATAAGCAAGCAAAGATTGCATAATATCCTAAAGAAAATTAGCAAGGAAACAAAGTCAGCCATACTTCTAATAATATATGAGATCCTATTATGCTTGCCATGTCAAATATGAAATGAGCTGAAGGCCCACTCAATGAATGCTACATCATTCATACATATAATGATTTTTATGCATATTCATTGCATGCCAATACTCAAATAAATAATTTTCTAAATTCATAATGGTATAACCATACTCTATGTACTATGAAGTATGCGTCCTTTTAATCTTTTGATGTATTTAATGCATATCGAACTCAAAAAAAAAAGATAGATACTTAACCTTTGTTGGTACTTGAAGAGTTTCCTTTGTTGAGTTTGAGAATAAAGAAGTTACACTTCTTCTTTGAGCTCCATGGATCCAACATCACCTCCATGAGATTTTTCCAATAGATAGAATAGGTTTGGTATTTACACTTCTTCTTTGGGCTCCATGGATCCAACATCATCTCCAACATCACCTCCATGAGATGTTTCCAATAGATAGAATAGGTCCGTGTGTAAGTAGTGAGAGTAGATCGTGACCTATCTCACTGCTTACACACGGATGTTGCCATCCATTCTCGTTTTCCACACATGGTTGCACCCTTCTCTTCCTGACCAAATGTAGACTGTGCTCGTAGCTGATGGGGGTGGCTGTTCTTGATGTTTTTCATTATCACATGAAGAAGAGGTGGGAACTCAGCTCGAGATCCTCCTGTAGTGGGAGGGGTCACATGCGATGAGCTTTTGCTGTCTAAAAGAACAATGAAGTTCTTCTCGTGACTGTACTGCCTAGATAGAGCTAAGTAAAAGACTCTAAGAAAATTCTCATGTGAGAAATAGAGAAAAATAGACCTGATCTCATGATACCAATATTATATGATTAACATGCCATACAAAATAACTATCCTAAGAATTGAACTAGCAAGATCACCTTGACAAGAGAGAGCACTCCAACTCCACCCATATATATACCTCTAGCCCAAGGGGGTGTATGTCCTTGGGATTGGCCAAGTGTCCAACCAAGTGTCCGTCATGTGAACACTTTCCCAAGGGTCATCACATGCCTTCTAATTTCCCAAGGTTTATCACATGCCTTCTAAATCAAACAAGGATTCTTCTCTCACATACACCCACCTTAGGATAAATCAAATCTAAGGTTCCAATCATTCAATTGGGAGCTCATATGAATAAATACCCTAAGGGTTAAAACCAAGGGTTTTACCCAAAGGTTCAAGGCACGTTCTAAGGGTAATTCAAGGGCTAGAACAAGGCAAACATATATCAAATTCTAACCTTTAGAATACATATGTTTAACCTTCTAAACCCATGAATTATACAATAGTTCTCTAAAGTAATGTGCCCCGAGAAAATTTTAGAGAAGTCATTGAAGACATTAGATGTATTCTGGTGTCATCTACTTAAGACATATAATTTGGAACCATCTCTAAGTATCTATTATACTTAGAGTTAGCATTGAATATGCTAGGTGTATGCATGACATTGGGACTATGTCAAAAACCTTTACGCCAATGAATTTTCTAAGTCATTAAACAACTTATATATATTTAGGTGCTCACATTTTCGTATACATTGCTTTTTTACAATTATGGTAAGAGGAAAATCTTTAATTGACACTTCCTTACTTAATAAGTAAGGCATTATGTCTTTGATACCTTAATAGCAATTTGGGATGGTATTGCTAGATATTTTAATTTGAAAAATGTTGTTTCCATGATTTTGCAAATACCTTTGCTTTGCTTTTTCCCAAAGGCCTGACTTCCATATAGAAGTAAGTTCTCTATTCAAAATTATGGTCACTTAATTAGTTTCACAATTTTGGAAACCAAAAGAGTGAGCTTGAGTGCATGTGCTTTCATACATGAAACAGAAATAATTTGAGCAACCCATAGTTTCAATAATGATTAGGATTCTTGCACTTTGTGCTCCTTGTGCACAATCATGTGCTTCATTTCCATGCATCCTCATGGCAATGCACATACTCTTGTGCATCTAAATATTATTCAGATGAAAGAAAGTTTTGCAATTGAAATGTATGCATTCTAATCATCCTTTTAATAAAAATTAAAATGCACATACATCCCTTCTTTTTTATGCATGGATGCATGTGCCTTGGGTGCTTAATTTCCTCTTCTCAACATATATGTTTGCCTACTAGCTTTTCATTAATTATGGATTTGAATTGATGAATTCTCCTAGGCGTCAATTATATCCTTATACATAAACCCAAAAATACTTAACTCAATATCAAGCTTCACCCTTCCTTTAACTTGGAGAAGAGTCCCTCCACTTCATGTCCTCATGCTTGCTTCATAGTGCTCCACAACACTTGAAATCGTCCCCCATTGGCTGTGGGAAGCATAGAAGATTTTGGTGCTTACTTGCATGTAAGAGAAAGAACACACTTTATCTGCTTTGGTTTTGCTCTTTGAATGAGTAAATGCGGTTGAATATGTCTAGTTATAATGTAGAGAAAAACTAAGAGTCCCCAGTGGACTCACCTGACACCTGTGCCTGCTCTTGGCCAAGCTCCTCCCCATGAATCTACATATAACGGGGGCAATCCAAGTATCCAGAATCACATACAAAATAAGCTGGCTCTCCTTAGTACCATGGATGAAGATTTTTTGAATTGAATCCAAGCTTGGATGAATAAGTCAATGAGATAAAACTTCCGAAGGTGGTGGGAGAACTTGATGACCTATGCACAGACAAAATGGACTACCTCCCTAAGAGACCAGTCATGCTAAGAGGCCCCGCATGGAGGAAACAAGAAAGCAACAACCGACTCCAGGGTAGTCCAGCCACAAGATGCAAGAGCCACCACATGGTCTGAATAGGTGAGGTGAGCAAGTCTTCCTACCCTTCGAAGAACCTTGAGAAATTGTAACTAAAGCTCTCCCCCCATAGATGGTAGTCAAAGCTCACTAGACCTAATGTAATAGCACTCAAGGGCGATGTACCCAATGAGATAGGGATCATGGGAAGATTGATCCTTGTGGACCACTAGACACCAGAAAATCATTATCAAGGGTTTGTCAAGGATAAGTACTTGGTAGTCAAAGAGGTTGTGAAGAGGTAGAAGGCCTAAGAGAGGACACTGGTGGTACAAGGACCAAGGTAGATGGCTAAGGAGAGGGCACCAAAGTAGTAGGGGCATCAATAGGGGGCTCTGGCTCCAATACCATGCTAGGGGCCACAAGATAGTCATGCTGAAGAGCGCTAAAATGGTTCCCCATGGGAATAAATCTCTCCTGGTCTATTGGAAGGGGTTATCATCCAAAGTGTTGTTGACACCCTGGCTGCCATTAACCTATGCTCGAAGACGAGGGGGCAGTCGTGGTAGCAAGAGCACTAGAGTGGCGATGAGACACACCCTCATCCAAAGGCAATGAGCCTAATGAAGTCGAAGAGGGGGACGAAAAATGAGATGCATGCCCAGGTTGACACGAAGACTCTTGCCTTGAATGTTGCCTACTCCAATGCTTGGTGCTCAAGAGACATGCCTTTGCAAGGTGACCAAGCAACATGCAAAAGAGTGACTCGGTAGGCTAGAATACTTGACCCTTTGAATCAACCACCTGCTTGAGAGTAATGGAAGCTCAATCTCTGATGGTAGCTATGCGAGGTCAAAGATGAGAATCCGAATGGAAGGGGGTCCTAGCACCTTGTGTGGGAATTGAACTCATGACCTACCAGTGAGGAGTATGATGGGCTAATCACTTGGCCCAAAAGCCATGGTTGAGGATTACTTCCTAATCCTCCCTCTTAGGGTGTGGTTCAACCATCTCCTACCTGTCATATCTTGAATCTAACACTCTCTTCCCCTTCTAGAGATCATTGTCCTCAATGATCAATCCTTGATCTCCCCTTGAATTGATGTCCTCACCCTTGCACAATCTCTTGAACCTTCTTGTCCTCAGCCTTGGTCTCTTGAACCCTTGCTCTCAACCTTGGTCTCTTGAACCTTGCCTTTCCACATCTTGGCCACTTGCCTTCGCACTTGCCTTGTTCGCAACCTTGGTCTCTTGAGCCCCTTGTTCTCAACCTCAATATCTTGAACATGTTTCTCACCCATGCTAGGTATCTTGGATCCCTAGTCTAGTGTGTCCATTGGAAAGCTTGTTCCGAGAGCTTTCCAATGGTATCTTACATGTTTAAATCTGACCTACAGATTGGGAGATACACTCTAATCTATGTTGGGCTCACCTTTGAAAGCAACACGTGTGCCTTCCTTCACCAAGCCTACTTTCTAGGCTCTGATACCAATTGTGGGAATTGAACTCATGACCTACCAGCTAGGAGTATGATGGGCTAACCACGCCCCAAAAGCCATGGTTGAGGATTAATTCCTAATCACCCCTCTTAGGGTGTGGTTCAACCATCTCCTGCCTGTCATATCTTGACTCTAGCACCTTGGCCACAACAGAGGCTGTAGTCTTTGGGACCTCTCAAAAGGTGCCAAGAGACCCACCAATCTGGAGCAACAAGTCATTAAGAGTTGTCAAAATCTGGTTGCACAAGAGGCAAAGAAGAAAGATGCTAGAATGGTTGTTGCAAAGGCCTCTACACCTAAAATAGAGTGTGCTAATCTTGTTTAGAATGAAGAATGAGCATTTTCTACTGTATGCAACTATGAACCATCTTCTCATGAGTAGTGTATGTCTATAGTAGACTCAAATGTTTAGTACGCAACCAAACATATAAGCTATGTACTTCCACCACCCAACAACACCAGAATGGGCCTCCCACCAAAAACCCATTACCAATCAGAAGAACTTCAAAAGCAAGTAGTGGATATGTCCACTCAATTTTAGCAATATGAGAGACCAATTTAAAACTAGTACGAGAGTGACTTGCATCACCCTCTAGCCTACCTAAGGCTGAAGAGATGGTCTAGATACCCATGGATCTTGTATATGAGGAAGAATATGAATCGCGATCAACAACCAAAGGTCGGGTTACAAATGTGAATACTTCCAACAAATAGGCCCTTGGAGAGCAACAACTATTGAAGAACTTCAATACTATCCATATTTTTTTTCTCTTGGGTGAATATAATGCAGAAGTCAAAAGGATTCTGGGGAAGCTACAGACATTCACCATATAGTTGGGGCCCGAGGAATCACCTACAACTGCTAGATGGGGCATAGTATTCCAACCAAGATGTTGTGCTTAGGTATTGAAAGACTGCTAAAAAATGATACAAAGTTGGAGTAAGACTCCCATGCATATAATCTAGAACCCATGTTATGGGCCAATTCCTCACCACTGAAGCTAAAAATAATTTGAAATCAAGGTAAAAAGTAATCATAATTATTGTGACTAGTTTAACTATCCTTATTTGGTGCCACCACAAGGGCTACCCATAGTCGCCTATATGATTGCCACCATCAGACACTAGCTCCCCTGCTTATCCCAAATGTCAGACATTGTTGCTCGTATGTGCTTAAAAATCTTTGATATGATGCTAATAGTTTTCAAGATCTTTTTGTGTTTACTTTCATGATTGTTTTTTTCAAATACAAATAATTTAATCATAAGTACAAAAAATATGTATTTAGTTTATTGGAATCTGAGTTTGGCAAGGCTAGTCTCATAAATGGTACATAATAGAAATACAAAATCTTATGGCACATTGTCGTGACAATGCACATTGATGGTGGATTTTTCATCGTTTTTGTTGCCAAAAACAAACATTGTATATATGCGGGTCAACATGATGCTTTCAATGACACCTTGTTAACTTTGAAAGAACAGCTATAACTATACAGATGAATAGGCATAGTACCCATGGGACCCTCTGTATCCCACAAAGCAGGGGTTAGACAAAGTCACAACTGGTTACAACTCATTTAGACTAGCCAAAGCCATTACATGTCCAGCCTCGAAAATTGAACACAAGACCTTCACCTCAAGAGGAAAGTGCTTAACCAACCCACCTACAAGACATGGACTCAACGACACCTTTTTGTTTCATTTAGTGACCACATTGTGTTGCTTTCTAAATCACCATAGGGGATCACTTTATAGTGTAAATTTTTTATGTTTATAATTTTGTATTATGCTATAATAAAGTGGAGTGTTGTGTCACGTAATTTGTTAGGCATTATCTATATTTCTCATCTCTAAAGCAAAAATCTTGAAAATATACATTCTACCTCTTTGGTGTCTACTTGAAACAAGCTACTTATGTCACATTATGTGTCACTTCGATTCTTGTTATTTTGGATTAGAACCATTGCAAAATGCAATCTATATTTGTGCACTTGCAAAGAAGTCCAAACTAACAATAAAGGAAATGTGATGTTTCTAATAGAAAAAAACATGTGGCTTTGAGAACCAATATGTCAACCAACATGAGCAACTGATCACTTGAAAATTGAAGGACACCTGATGCATTATTGCTTAATAGACCAATAATGTAGACAAGTTTTTGGTGATTGGATTTGATGAGCAAACATTGTGTGTGAATGGTGTACATCCAATTTTAGCTTTGTTTCCTCATAATTTTAAGCCTATGTGGACTTGATCCCCCCCTCTCGCCCCTCATGGGTTTGGTTCCTTGAATGCCACCTAGGAATGGAAATCCCACTCGCATTTCTTGTATTATTGCACATATAATAGAAGTTGTACTAAAGTTTAGAAGGTTTCTCTCATTCGTTGCTACTTGACCTCCCCCTAGGCATTCACAACATTATTTTAATAGGAAAACAAGTCGACATGGCTATAGTCCTTAGTGTGTAGGCAATGTAGTGTGACCATTCGCCTCTTGGGGGGGTGGTTTGACCCCGCTAAGGCTTAGGAGACTCCTCAATCCTTTGTGATTCAGATAATACTTGGGCTTCTGGCTAGTTGTGTTGCCTTCAAGGTAATTGATGATGGTGGACTTCATAATTCATGTGGAATCCGACCTTTGATCACAAAGTAGCTTTCAACATAAACTAGTTATCTTGTGTGGCTTTAGGGTCATCCCTTCCCATAATTTTCAACAGAAACTAGTTATCTTGTGTGGCTTTAGGGTCATCCCTTCCCAAGATTTTTTTTAGTGGGTCTTCAAGTTCATCACATGGGTCGTAAGCCCACCTTCACTTGCACTTTCAATCGATTCAAGACATCTAAGAGATTAGGCCATAGGGCTAACTTCCTTTAAAACAAAAAACTCACATGGTTATAGAGACTCCACACGCCCCAATCCATGCCTTAACTTTTATTTGCACTCTAAGGGAGCTTTGGTATCTTTGTGCACCTCACATATGCTTTATTGAGGGGATAATGGGATCTATGCCCTTAGCCTAACTTATTTTTATCTCCTTTAAATTAGAAGAAGGAGAAAAAAAATACAACAGGGTTGGAGAGAATCACAAAGAAGATTTACAACCCTATCATCCCCTTCTTGGGGACCCATTTGTTTTTCAACTTGTTGTTTTGTAGAATAAATTCCATATGGTGCCTAAATGGGAGAGGGGATTTCTTACAATCACAGATCCTTCTACCTATGTAGCCTAGGGATTTCTCAATCAACCATTCTCTAGGAGTCTTTTGGAAGTTGACTACACCCCTTTTCTTTCAAATATTCTAGAACACTTCGCTTCTAACAATGTTCCACTTAGGAGATGAACAATCGATTGCTTTGCCAAGCAAACCTTTTTGCCAATTAACCTCATGAGGCAACAATTGAATAAATTGAGGTGTTTCCACACCATGGGGGGCACATCAAAAAATCTTATTGGCTTTGACATTGATCCAAATTCCCTCTATGGAGAATTTCCCACATAAGGATTTCTTTTTTATTCTCAATATGTGGGTGCCACATGTTCTTGAACTTGAGCTCCCACCCAATCCAAGACTAGTTCAAACATCACTGCTTGTTAAGCGACTCATGGTAGTCCAAATTCCTTTTGATTCTAGGAGGCTTCTCCATCTTTTGATTCAAGGAGGCTCCCTTGTCCTAACTTTATTGATGAGGCATTCCATCATCTACTCCATGCATCTGTTGTGTTTTGCAATGCCATCACCTAGCCAATGTAACCACCACCTCCACTCTCTCCATGCTTTCTTCCTTTAGGTTATGTGCACAATGGTACAATGCATTGACATTGAGTGTGCTGCTAGTCAGCCATTCCTCAGCTTCAAACCATCACCAAATCATTATAATCATATGCTTGCAACTATGTGTAGGCTCTTTATGGTATAGACACCCACCTTGCACTACAATGCAATGGATTCTCAATGCAATGAGATAGACAAAAATGCCAACCAAAACCATACATGTTTTAGCACTATGCACTCAAAGCCGACTATGCTCAGCTTCCCTCTTTGATGCTCACTCCTCCAATTGGACTCCCCAAAGGCATAAGCATCTTGAATGACCTTGATTCTCTTTGTTGTCTCAAGAAATGACCATTCCTTCTTGAATAAGGTGCACAACAATGCAACCCCTCAAACCTCTCCTATGTAGTTTTTCAATAGCAATTAGAACAAAATGTCAACCTTGAGACTTAATACAATGCCAAAACGTCATCCATGTATAGTCATCGACAAGAAAGCTTTCACACAAAACAAGGGTACTATACCACTGTGTATCTCCTACCCATGGAGTGCAGTATTCTATCAAAAGGCTCAATGTGGATTGCAGTGTTATAGGTATTAGCTACATTGTGTATGTTATTGATGGATTGTGTATTCATGCAAGAAATTGCTTTGATAAAATTAAAGTGTATCTTTTCAATCCCTTGTGATATGGAATAAGCTTTGGATCCCAATCAAGATGCCCTTTATACCTATATGTGTAGACTTGGGAAAATTTGAGGGAATAAAAAAATAGAGAGCACAATTTCGTTGTATGCAAGTTTCATGATAGGCAGTCTCAATCAGCATATGTCTGACCATACACTACATGTTATATTAGAGCACACATATACAAGAATGTTCAGTGGTTGTTTGACCTTTTTGTTGGTACAACTAGAAAGCCTAAGCGCTTTGCTAATGATTCAAGACTACATGTCTACCTCACAAGAGAGAACTACATATAAGATCATGCTTGTCAATTTGAGCATAATTACCATGGATAAATGTAAAAGTAAAAAGAAGATGAAATCTCATGGATTTAGGAGACTTCATCCATGAATCCTTTGGTAGAGGAATCAAATCAATTATGTCCATAAAGTGTAGGATCACTTTTAGGTGAGGAAAAATTCAAATTCAAACTCAAACGATGAGTATAAATAGGCATGTTCTTAGTCGCGAGAGAAGGGATCCATTTTGAGAAGCATTGAACTACAAACTTGAGCTTAAATTGAGCTCACACTACCTATGTGTTTTCCATTACACTTACTCTTGTGTTCATTAGCATATACATTTTGATATAGTTCTTCAAGTACATTTCTGTCTATTGTCAACTATTACATCTTCTTCATTATAGTGATTTTGTGGAATCGATTTCTCTGGTATACTCATTCTTTTTCTATACTTTAACTTGTAATAGTTAGATTGAAGTGTCTTCTATTTGCATATCAATTCGCATCAAGTTTGGTTGAGCAGAACCCGAGATATGAAGAAAGGAAGGTGACTATGTTTGCACACCTTCTAGAACTTGAAAAGTCGATCAGACTCCCCTGACTTGCTAGATTCATTTCTCTGTGTATGGTGCATCTAGATTCATGAAATAACTTGATTTGGTTAGCTATACATTTAAATTATATGTATGAAAAAGCTCTCTGGGAAATTCATACCAAGCTGTGAGCTCTGAGAAACATTCAGACCTTCTATTCCCAAAATAGAAAGTTCTTCATATTTCTTGCATATTCAAGTTATCTATTTTGATGCACATAATTGAAAGTGATGCTCCAAAGGACTTGGTGATTCTAAATGCATCATTGTGAAGCTAAAGAATTCTATTATACATATTTGAAGTTAGATTGGCAAGTGTAGAGTAGGTTTTGTGCAATACCAACCCATCTCTGGAACCTATCTCACCATCTCTTCATAGTGGTTTCAGAGCAACAAAAAATCAACATGGGAGATGGATTTCGTTCATCCATAAAAAAATTGGATCAAGATAACTGATCAGATGGTCACTAGAATGGAAGCTTATCTTCAAGGGAGAAACCTCTATGGTTACATATTTGGAGATGCGATGATGCCAATCCTTAGAAGCAAGGGCCAACCAACTCAAGAAGAACAAGAGAGGTCAAACACATGGTGCTTAAAGGATGCCCTAGCAAAGTCATATATTCTTAACTCAATCTATGATTTTTAAATTCCATACATTAGGAGTTACAAGACTTCACAAGAGACTCGGAATGCTCTTGAAGCATTTTTCTCATCTAGTACCAAGGCAAGGAAGAATCGACTATGGATGGAATTCATTACAATCAAGAAGATGTCCAAGAAAAGTGTGGCTGATTTTGTCAACAAAATGAAGAACATAGTAGAAAACTTTGGAAGCATTGGAGAAATCATTGATGAAGAGCAAATAGTAAGGCAACTGATCAATGGAATAAAGGTAGATGAAAAATGGTAAGCTTTCAACATAGCCATGAACCTCTGCAAGTTCTTGATTTCAACACTCTCATGGGACAATTGTTCACACGAGGCAAAGATTATGAAGAATGGAGACAACTCAAAAGGCAATCAATCCTCTTCCCTCTGTATAGATAAAATCAAGAATAAGGATAGCAAAGGAAAAGGTAAAAAGTCTGATGATGAAGGTAGCACCTCTCAAGCAAATTTTGTAGATAGAGGTAGGGGCTCAAGAGGAAGAGCTAGAGGAGGAAGACAAGGTAGGGGGAGAGCTCAAAGCTCATCTCCATGTGCTATACGTGGCTGAACTAACCACATTTCTGAGAATTGTTTCAAGAATCCTAGAAACCAAAGAGGAAGAGGTTACAACAGAGGAGGCTATGGAAGCTCAAGAGGTAGATTCAACAACAATAATGGATACAATAACAATTCATACAACAACTACTACTACCAAGGAGGATATAGATGAAGAAGAGACTACAACAATTATGCAGACGATCAAACTCAAGAAGATTCACTACTTCTAATGAACATGACCATGAAGCAAGGTAAAGCAGATGAACATATATTCTATATAGACTCAGGTTGCTCAAATCATGTAGCAGGGAATGTAGCTATACTCTCAGACTTGGAGGATCCAAGGAATAGACATGAACAAGAGATGACACAAGGAATCCAATTGAGAAGATAGGTAATGTGGAGTCTTCATATGGAAATATGAAGCGTTCAGCAAGGTATTATATGTGCCAACTATCACCAAGAACCTCATGAGTGTAGGTCAAATTGTTGAGGAACAATTGGAGGTTAGATTCACAAAGAATGGAGCATTTGTTGAGGATACACATCAAGGATTCAAGAGAATGGCAAGAGGAGAAAAATCAGGTAGATTATTAGATTATTTACATTTGAACTCTAATATACAAGAAATATTGCATTGTTCAACTATGGTAGCCAAACTCTATCAGCGTTGGAAGTTTGGCACAAGTGATTAGCTCACATAGGTGAAAGAGCTCTCAAGAAAATCAAATAGGGATCAGAGTGTACTTGATCTTCCAAACATATCCAAACAACACATGATCTACAAATGTAGTGCTTCTCAATTTGGCAAGTCTCACAAACAACCCTTCACAAAGAAAGGATACATTCATGGAGATCTATTGGAGCTAGTCCATACAGATGTATGGGGACCAAGCAAGGAGCCTTTAATCTCTAGATCCATGTATTATGTATCATTCATTGATGATTGTAGCAGATGGACAATATTATACTTTATGAAGCATAAAGATGAGGTGTTTTCATGTTCCAAAAAATACCTAGCTCTTATAGAAAATCAAACACGTAAAACTTTGAAGAGACTAAGGTTAGATGGAGGGGGAGAATATTTCTCCCATGACTTTGATTCCTATATCTAAGAGAAAGGAATTAAAAGAGAGATTACTACCAGGTTTATACTGAGAAAAATGGAGTGGTAGAGAGAAGAAATAAGACAATTGTGGAGGTTGCAAGGTCAATGCTAAATGAAAAGAAATAACCCAATTATTTATGGGCAGAGGTTGTATCCACAGACACATACTTGATCAATAGACTCCCATCAAAATCATTGGATGGGATGACACCATATGAAGCATGGAATGGAAGAAGACCTAGCCTTGACCATTGCAGGATCTTTGGATGCATAGCATATGCACACATACCTTCACAAATAAGACACAAATTAGATCCCAAGGCAGAAAAATGCATTCTCATAGGCTATGACCTTAATCATAAAGTTTATAGGCTATAAAATCCAAGCAACAAAGTGTTCATTGTAAGTAGAGATGTTGTGTTTGGTGAAAAAAATCTTGGTTTGAAGATGATTGCAGGAAAATCAAACTTCCTTATGATTTAGAGGAAGACTTTCCAACATTTTCAAAGAAGAATGAGCCTACACTTGAAGCATCAAGTGATTTTGATGAAGAGAAGACGACTCCAAGAAGAGAAATCAATCCTTGGAACTCCAAAGGCAAAGCTAAAGTGCATGAGTTGAGAGATGGGGCATAATCCTCTCAACAAACCATAAGAAGGTCTGCTAGAGAGAAAAGGAAGCTAGAAAGGTATGGGTATATGTCATGAGGAAGGAGATAAGGAAGAGAGCTCTCACACACACACTCTCACAATCAAAGAGAAGCACACACTTAGATTGAGGCAAGGAAGAATGATCTTCTTCTTCTGCTATTACATATAAAGGAATGTACAAGAATGACCTAAAAACAAGAGTACAACTACTGCAATATATAAAGACCAGTACATAAGGAAAAACCTAATGTCCGCAAATGAGTGAGCTGGCAAGAAACAAATGTGCCATCACTCTCGGTAGATAAATCTAATAAAGCTCAATGAAGTGTCCCTGACATATACCATCATGACCACTGTACATGTCAGAGAAATGAAAAAGTGATACGTGTCATCCTGGATCATCACATGTTGAGCTTGATATCTCAAGACTCCCCCTCAAGCTCAATGCCATGTCCTCTAATCCAAGCATCTTCTGAAACTTCTTCAACTTCTCTGCTCCTAGTGCTTTAGTGAAAATATCAGCAACCTGCTCATCTCTTCTCACATAAAAAAGATCAATATCACCTGCTAATACCATCTCTCTAATGAAGTGATAATGTACCTCGATATGCTTTGTTCTAGCATGAAAAACAGGGTTCTGTGCTAATTGTATATTGCTAAGATTATCACAATAAATAGTGATAGGCTTTTGCACTTCCACACCTAAATCTGCAAGTAGCATCTCCAACCATGATGCCTCACATGTTGCCATTGCAACACCTCTATACTCAGCCTCTGTACTTGACAAAGCAATAGTGGGTTGCTTCTTGCTTCTCCATGTAATAGCTACAATCCCAAGTGAGAATAGAAATCCACTAGTAGATCTTCTATCTCGAATACCACCAACCCAATCTACATCGGTGTATCCATGAAGTTGCAAATCTACATCAACTTCATAAAACAATGCATAATCCAAAGTAGCACTCACATAACATAGAGTGCACCTCAGAGCATCCAAATGCGGCTTCCTAGGAACTTGCATAAATTGACTTTCAAGTCCAACAATGTAGCTAAGATCAGGCCTCGTAATTGTGACATATATCAAACTTCCCACAATTTTCCTATACATAGTAGCATTTTCCAATGCTTCACCTGATGTAGTATCTAACTTCAAATTATGATCTAATGGCATAGAAATTGGTTTATAATCAGCCATACCATACTTTGGAGCATATTCAAGGCATATTGCCTTTGTGACATCCATATACCTGTTTCTATATGTATAAACTCAATGCCCAAGAAATAGAAGCACACCAAGATCTTTCATGTCAAATTCTTGCATAAGAAGTTGCTTTACCTCTTTAATGCTTTCTTCATTATCACCACCTACAATCAAGTCATCAACATAAATAGCCACAATTGTGGTGCCATCATCACCCTTCCTTGCATATAGTGAATGATTTGCATCACACATAGAAAACCCAATGGTGGTTAAGTAATCGACAATCCTTGCATGCCATGCATGAGGAGCTTGTTTCAGCCCATACAAAGCCTTTTGCAACCTGCAAACATATTCTTGATGCTTTGAATCTTCATGTCCTTGTGGCTAGTCCATGTATACTTCTTCTTGTAACTCACCATGTAAGAAAGCATTCTTCACATCCATGTGACGCAAAGTCCATCCTTTTGCTATAGCTAATGCAACAAGTGTTCTAATAGTAGACGTTTTAGCTACAGGGCTAAATGTTTACTCATAATCAATGCCATAAGATTGTGAATATCCTTTTACCACCAAATGTGCTTTATACCTGCTTATGCTACCATCAGCATTGTGCTTTACCTTGTAAACCCACTTGCAGCCTATGGGTTTCTTTCCTTGGGGCAATGGAACCAGCTTCCATGTATCATTTCCATAAAGTGAAGCCATCTCCTCATCTATAGCTTTTTTCCAATTTGCATTTCCAATTGCATCTTCAAAACAAGAAGGTTCAACATCTTGTATTACCTTGGTAATGTAGGCACAATGACGAGCCATATAACTATAATACATCAATCATTGCACCGAATTCTGCATCCTCCCAGATCTTCTTGGTCCTGGGTCACTTCTCCTTGTATCATCTGCATGTGCTTTTCTCACTCCTAGAGCCTTCACAGAGGGCAATCCAAGTTCCTCATCAAGACTCTTTTATGAACCGTTTGAATCTCCATCAACATCTTCAAAACCTCCACATGTTTTACTACCAGAAAAAAGCTTTTCTTTACCTTTCTTGAACCTATTTGATGAATTTGCTAGACCAAATTTTCCACAGAATCTTCCACTCCATGGATTTGAGTTGGAACTATTGCTTGGTGATGCATCTGTTCCACTCAAAACTTGAGATTCTGCACTTGATTTTTCAGCATTTTCTTTGTCATTTGATCCAAGATTAAGCCCATCTTTGGCATCTGCATAGAAGCTTGGCATTTCATCAAATACCGCATCTCTGCTCACCTTCACCTATCGTGTGAGTGGGTTATAACATTTATATCCCTTTTGTTCAATGAAGTATTCAATGAAGACACATTTTTTTGCTTTTGGATCAAGCTTCATCCTCAACTCATTTGGAACATGTGCATATGCAATACATCCAAAAACTTTCAGATGTGATAGATTTGGCTTTTTACTTGTAAACTTCTCTTCAGGTGTAACCTGATGTATAGCAACAGTCAGAGTTTTGTTCATGATGTATACAACCATACACACAACTTCTGCCCAATAACAATGAGGCATATTCTTCTCAGCCATCAAGGCTCTTTCTATTTCTGCAAGAGCATCAAATCTCAAGAATTCCTACCAAAGTTGAAGACAGAATCCACCAAAAAGCCTTTGAAGACAACGGAGAGTTAATTGTGAGGCCATCTAATCCAAAGAATCTTCGCTTTAGCAAGGGATCAATAAATTTTTAGTAGTTTAGGTCTCATTCACCTCACCAAGTACCCATGTTCTCAAAGACTTTTGGTCCTTTTGATGTGAGTTTTGATTATATGAATTCTTTTTTTGAAGTTCGATCGTCGTCTGATATTTAGGCTTGGAAAATTAAAATGAATAACTCATGTACCTTGGGAGCCCCTTAACCCCCACTTTCTAGGGTTTAACATTAGGTTTTACTCCAAGTTTTGAACACTAGACCTTACAATCTAGGATCCAAAGTGTTTACATTTACACCACCCATTCATAGACTCCCAACATTGATTGTATGACTTTAGTTATTTGCGTGAGTTTCAATGTGGATTTTTTATTAAGTAAAGTTTGAATGTAAGAAAAGAAACATGAACATGAACTTTGGTGACAAGTCCACCAACGCTAACTCAATGAGCTTAGTCACTTACCTCCTTTGGGGAGGGGGGGGTGTTCAAATCCCATGGGACGCACTAGCAAGATACCCCTCATCCACTTGAGGCAGTGAGAAGAAAACCAACTCACTTCCGTACTTCAAGGATAGGTGGGTGTTGACAGGATGCGGGAAGAAGCAAGTATGGACACATATGCAGATCTAGCACTGAGGCTACCCTTCATTTTTTCCAAAAACCCCAACATCATTCTAAAGTGATTCTCATCACTACAAACCCTTGTAAATATCTTTTCACCTTTTTGTAGCTCCATTTTGTACAAGCCGAGGAGTCCTCGAGCTTGGGGAGCCTTAGATGTAGTTGCCTGCCAATTTTCATAATTTTTAGATCTTGTTTGGGCCCTCAAATAAGCCCCGGAACCTAATTTTTAACTAGGCCGGACACTAGGTCTGAACAGGGCCAAAGCTAGTCAAGAACTATAAATAGAGCTAGAGAGCTCATTTTTGGGGGAGCTTCTTGTAGTTTGAGCTTGTATGAGAACTTTCTTGCAATAGAAGTGATTCCATTGTCTTACTCTCTTTGTTCTTACGGTGTGTGCGCGTGTGTGTGTATGTGTGTGCATGCTTGTGTGCTTCTCACTCACGCACTTGTGCTTCCACTTGCTCGTGGTCTTCATACCATCCTCATGTCTTCCCGGATTGACATTAAAGGAGGTGCTACTCATCACTGAGCTACACCAAATTTTGGCGCCGTTGCCGGGGATCGAGCTTTGAGGACGAGCGTGTGATGGTAAGACGTAGAGAGGACGCGTTGGAATGGTAAGTAGTAGGTAAATTTCTGATTTTTTCTCCATCTCCATCTCCATCTCCATCTCCATCTCCACCTTCATCTCCTTCTCCACTATACATTCCCTCTTCCTTTCCATTCTCTTCATTTCTTGTGTGCGAGTTTGTGAGAGAGCGAGAGTGCCTTGTTGCTTTGTGTGTTTGTTTTGCATGTTTCTTGCAGGTACCAGCTCCATCATCATCTCCAGCAAGCTCAGCAGGTACGGAATTTGTCTGCACAGTCCCCGAGGCGTCAAGCTCGAGCTATCGCGACACTTCGGAAACTTCACCCTATCGCTAATCTGAGTGCACCACGACACTGCGCAGGCCTAGGGCTCCTAGAATCACTAGACAGAACAGAAAAATTTGCCATATCCCGAGCTATCGCGACACCTCGGTGTATCGCGACACCTCACGAGCTATCGCGACACCTCGGTGTATCGCGACACCTCACGAGCTATCGCGACACTTCGAGCCGACCTATCGCGACACCTCGGTGTATCGCGACACCTCACGAGCTATCGCGACACCTCGGTGTATCGCGACACCTCACGAGCTATCGCGACACCTCGGTGTATCGCGACACTTGGCGAGCTATCGCGACACTTCGAGCCGACCTATCGCGACACTTGGGGGTATCGCGACACCTCACGAGCTATCGCGACACTTGGGGGTATCGCGACACTTCGAGCCGACCTATCGCGACACTTGGGGGTATCGCGACACTTCACGAGCTATCGCGACACTTGGGGGTATCGCGACACTTCACGAGCTATCGCGACACTTGGGGGTATCGCGACACTTCACGAGCTATCGCGACACTTGGGGGTATCGCGACACTTCACGAGCTATCGCGACACTTGGGGGTATCGCGACACTTCGACCCGACCTATCGCGATACATGGCCTTAACGCACGAAATTTTAGAGTGAATTTTTGGAGTAAATTGAGGTACAATTGAGCCTAGTTTTGGTCACATTGGAGTAACATTAGAGCCTTAGAAGTGGGACAAGACCTAGGAACCTGTGAGGAATTCCCTGAACCCTGAGAGCCTGTTTTGACCCCTATCTGCCTGAATGGTCATAACTTGACCATACGAACTCCGATTGATGAGATTTTGGTCTTGTTGGAAAGCTCGTTGAGAATCCTACGTGGATCTCGACTGGTTTTTGTAAGAATCATACGCGGAGTTTCAGATCATGCATTTTTAAGTTGACCTTTAGGTGAAACTAAGTTGTTCTCAGATTCAGGGGGTACAGTGAGTTACTCCAGGGGGACTAAAATTATTGAAGTGTGTCTTTCAAATACTGGTGACAATAAAGCTATACTAACTGGTGAGTTTTTGCAGGAACTTTGTGGGCACTCAAGGCAATCCAAAGCAAGCTAGCAAGGGTGAGTACCGAGCTTGGGAGAAGGCTTCCTGGGCTTGTGTAGCAGTTTGGTCAATCAGCTAATTGAGGTTGGAAGATCTCTCAACCCTCCTTTGTCAATTCCTAGCCTAGGCTAAGTACGACTTAGGTGTGGTAATTAATTAGGGCAACGTTAGGCACGAATCAAGTCCAAGAATATTAATCAACAAAGTGCAAGAAGTAAATAGGTCTTAAGTGCGAAAACCCTAAGGGACAAAAGATAAACGGGAAACGATCACTCATCAACTGCGGAAATTCACTTAAGTACTCCTGACGACGCAATTTCAGACAAGACCATAAACACAATATTCAACTAAAAAGAACAAAGTAATTGGTGCAAAATCAGCCTGCAACGAGAGTGTGCCTGGGTTCCAGGGGGTGAATAAATCAGGCTTATGAACCTTAGATCAGGCAGACACTTAGGCCGAGACAGACAAAGCCTCAGGTCTTCTGAAGCTAGTGTCAATCACACTGCCAGGTCTTGGGCCCAACAGTTGAGTGATTACCCATACACTGCCAGATCAGAAACAAGTGATTCTGAGATGTCCTATCACATGGAGAGATCAGTAGGTAGTTCAGGGTTGGCATATCTAGAAAAGCCAGAGGGGCCTTATAAGACTCAGTTGGAATATATCAGGACGAATCGTCTAGGTGCTCGCATCTACGAAGACGGACTGAGAAGATCAGTGGTCCAGATTAAGAACCCCGACCAACCCCATGGAATAGACCACCCGGTAGTCAAGTTTGAGAATGGAGCATACCTAGATAAAGAGGGGACTATATATGTAGTCACCACTCTTCCCGATAGAACTGATGAGTTTGGAAATGTGATTGCGGAGGCCGACATAGGAGATATAGAGCAAGGGAACTTAGAGAGAGAGCCAAGAACTCCCCGCGGTAAGTCTGTCTTGACCAGAATCATGACTCCTGAGTGGATTCCACAAGATAATAAAAGCATAGATCTGCTTTTAAATCGGGAAACCGATGAGGCTTTTTGGAGATATAGAACTTCTCAACCTCAGGAGGGGAACACCCTCACAATTTACGAGTTTAAAGACCCTGATAGTCCAGGCCAAGTAACCTACCTAGACACTGCATCAGAGAGAATCTTCGTGGTCACTGAGCAGGGCAGACATGCCTACACTTGGAAGGGTGAATTTGTTTTTCCCCAACCAAGGTCTAATGTATCCTTTGGTCATCAAGGAACTGGGACCTCCCACGCTCATGGCGCTCAAAGAGATAGAGGTAGAGACAAACCTGAGGTAAGTTTTGCCAACTCCCTGGGAAGGGAAAGAACGGGAACAGAAAGGAATAGAGTAGAAACTGAGAGACATAGAACCCCATGGAATCACCGGGACATTGATGATTTTCCTTTGCCAAGGCCGAGAGAACACACTAGGACCCTACGACCAACCCAACTTGTGAAGTCCATGAAGAATTATTTCGATGGCACGGGAGACCCTTATGACCATGTGGCCGAATTTCGACAAGTGTTGAAAGCTGAACAAGTGGAGGACCTATTCACGCAATATAATGCTTTCGGTCTAACCCTTAGGAACACTGCCCTTACGTGGTTCCAACCACTGAATGAGAGGCATTTCAGAAACATAGACCAACTCTTAGAGGCATTTATTGTCGAGTTTTCTAAGAGTGGAATCAGGCATAACACCTCCTCACTAATTCATAGTTTCAAACAAACACCTCAAGAGACGGTCAGACTAGCTGGAAGAAGATTTAGACAGTACCTGGAGAGATGCCCTATGCCAGAGTTACCCACACCAGCCAAACAAGTGGCCTTGTTCCTAGATGGATTGTTGAGCACTAAGCTCAGGTCATATGTGTACCTGAAGGACCCTAGAACTATAGAGGAATGCGTGCGCATGTGCATAGACATTGAGGACAATCTAGGTGAAGAGTTAGAGCTATCAAAAATCTATAAGGATTCTGATAGCTCTAGTAAACAGACATCTGGTCAATCCACATCCATCGAGGAACTTGCAGAGAAGGTGGCCCAAAAACTAGGTGTCTCTAGTAAGCAAATTCCTAGATTTGCCCCAGTTAAGCGGTGTTACAATTGTGGCGGTGAACATATGGCAAGTGTGTGCCCCATTATGGCCCAACCTCAGGTGAATCCTAGTAGCCAGTACTGCACCATAGAGCGCAGGTATACCAATCACACGGCACAAGACTGCCCATATAACAAACAAACTGTTAGGCAAAATTATCCTCAGCCATATCCGCAACATGGTAGGTACCAGAATCAGTACCCATCACCACAATACAACAGACCACAACAAACTTATCAACCACCTTATCAAGGGCAGCAGAGACCTCAACCAGTCCTAGTGCAGCAACCCCCTGCTCCAACCAATGTGATCCCAGTAAAATATGCCTCTACTGAAGAAAATCCGAATAGAGCCATAGTTCCAGTCACCCCATTGCTATCAGACAGTGATCCAAGTGACCATAGTTTTGACTCCACATATATTGATAGCCCACAGGCTTACTACATGCAGTCACCTGAGCATAACGAGTCATACTACTATGAGGACCCAAGTGAAAATAGTGGGGAACCGGAGTATTCTAATGTCATGTACACAAACCCCAACTCTAGACCTCAACCTAGGCAGGTACGACCCCCATTTCCTAGAGGGCCATGCTTCAGATGTCAGGGAGATCACCTTATACGTGATTGTCCACTGCCTGCCCCTACACAGCCTCAGCCAGTAACCATTCAGGGCTTTTGTCAAGACTGCGGGAAAGAGCATCTCCTACGAGATTGCCCAAAAAACCCCAATAACATGCCTAAGATCACTCCTATCAATGTTGTGGGATTAGTTGTAGACTCCATAGGAAGCGTGACTTCCACTGCACCTGTGCAGGTGATCACAAGAGCCCAGGCACTTCAACAACACAAAGGTGCAGGTCCCGAACAGAGCCCCGAGGTGAGTGAAACAGAGAGTATAACCAAAAAGAGGACTAGAGCCTGGAAGGAGAGTCGTGAAAGAATGAAGAGACAATGGGCAAAAAAGATAAATGAACTTGAAGAAAGCGTGAGAGAAACCAAGGCAAAAATCACAGAAATCACATCTCAACCGCGCTCCCACACACTTCCTCCACAACCATCCCCATCACCCTCCATTTCTCCACCCTCTAACACACCCCTAGTAACCCACCCACCACCCCGAGTAGGATCAGTATTAGCTGACCCCACTCCTGAAGGCTTGGACATGATGTTTAAAGCCTACCAGGCTCGACTGCAAGAAGGGCCAACAGCTGCAAACCTAGACAGGAGTTACCCTAGAGCCGACTTAGAGATTGAACGGATGAAGATGTGCATGAAAATGGTAGAACAAGCTCAAGCTATACTTGAGACCAGCCAAAAGTTCAATCAGACGAACGCTGTCAAGCCGGAATTGCATTTCCAAGGCTTACTAGAAAGATTAGAGCAGTTGTTAAACAAATCACAAGTTTCTTTACCTCCACAGGCTCAACCAGTTGTTGAAAGAGGAAGCTCACCACAAATGGTAGCTTATGTTCCTAATTCCACGGATGCTGGAATACCTCCTTCAATACAACAGTACTCTCCAGAGTTCTTGCGGGAAATACAAGAAGAGAAATGGGCCAAGGAGAAGGGTGATTCCCCTCCGATTCCTGAGATTGATGATCTTCATGATCAATTTCCCCAAGACATTCCCTCTATCTATGGGGATCAAGCAGAGCAACAAGAGGATGAGAGATTAGATTTTGAATCTAATTCTTTACAAGAGTTGCCTCATTTCACAGGCCCATGGGAATCTGAATCTCTCCAGATCAGAGCGCCCACGATATTGGTAAGAAATGAAGACTCAGTGATTCCCAGGAACACTGATGTTGTGAAACACACTAAGGTTCAATGTCACCTCACTGTAGAGGAGCTGCTCAAGGCAAAACCGGAGCTCTGGAATCATGTGAAGGATCAGGTTTCAGAACTTGAATCCAATATACCAAAAGTAGGCTCTAAGCAGAAAGTTCCTGAGATACCTCTCGACAAGATAGGAGACATGAGCGAAGGTGAAGAAGGTAACACTTATCTTCCGATCACCTATCAAGGTTACACAACCAAAGCAATCGTGGATTCGGGTGCCGGAGTTGCTATCGCGACCATCTCCCTATGGAAGCGATGGGGCAAACCCACCTTAAGACCAACGAGAATGAAACTTCAAATGGCAGATGGTCATTTTGAAAGACCTCTCGGATTGCTTGAAGGGATAACTCTAACCACTTGTGGTGTAGAGTTTGAACATACGTTTGCCATATGTGACTTTGAGAAGAATAATGTTTACGAGATGATCCTAGGAAGACCCTTCCTACGACAATTACAAATAGTACAAGATTGGGGAACCAACTCCTTGTACTTACAGCACTTAGGGGTCACCACCAAGGTCAATCTGAAGGATCACACCTTCAGAGATGTACCACCCCTACAGTGGAATCCTATCCACAAAGCGAAAGAAGACTCTATCTCCGTGCATTCTGGAAGTTCACCTGAACCATCCTGGTTGCATGAAGATACTCACTTGTGGATGTGCAAGGTCGCGGAGGAAGAGGAAAAGCGCCGAAAAGCGAGAGAAGAAGGAGCTCCCCCAGGAGATAGACCAATAAAAGACCCAGCCTATACTCCGATGATATTTCCTGATGAGGAATTTGAGCCTCGTGGTTGGGCAGAAATCTTAGCTACCATGGACATTGCAGTCAATGAAGAACAATGGACACCTCATTGTGATGAGGAGGGTTATGATATTTCAGTGTTCATGTGCCAGCCCTTGTTGGAAGAGTGTGAGCCTAGCGAGTCCATAGAAGAAGAAGAGAGTGACGATGATCTAGAATCCATTGTGATGGATACCTACTTTGACTCAGAGGAACACTACTTAGAAGACCTAGGGGTGTTAACCCAAAAGGAAGAAGAACCCCTTGCAAGTATTAAAACGATAAGTTCAAAGAAAGGAAGTGAAGGAGGTCTAAAGAAAAAGAAAAGAAAAGCAGTAAGACAAGAAGAGGAAGAATCATTGTTTGAAGTACCAGAAAATTTCAAGAAATATGAAGTGGAAGACCGAAAAATTTTGGTACGAATGCCTAAAAGAGAGGCCATTATAGGAGAAGCATATGACAATAAAGAAAAGACCAAAAAAATTGTAGTGACCATTGAAGGGAACGAAGAGAGATGTACGTACATAGGTGATGACCTAAGTGCAGAAGAAGAAGCAGAGCTTGTAGCTCTATTAAGGGAATATAGGGATGTGTTCGCATGGCATTATAGAGACTTGAAAGGAGTAGATCCAGAGATCTGCTCTCATACGATTCCGATGACCGCTGATGCTAAGCCCACCAAACAAAAACCCTACACATATAATGACAATTATGCGGCCAAAATAAAAGAGGAAATTGACAGGCTGATTGAAGCCGGATTCATCTATGAGATTGAGCACACTGAATGGGTGTCCCCTATTGTAGTGGTGCCCAAGAAGAATGGGAAATTGCGAGTGTGCATTAACCTTAAAAAAGTTAATGCCGCTACGATTAGAGATAGTTATCCACTGCCCATCACCGAACATCTTTTGGAGCGTGTTGCAGGCAAGGAAGTTTACAGCTTCCTTGATGGATTTTCAGGTTACAACCAAGTAGCCATTGCCCCCGAAGATCAACACAAAACGGCCTTTGCCACAGAATGGGGAATCTTTGCATTTCGTGTGATGCCATTTGGGCTCACCAATGCACCTGCAACATTCCAAAGACTCATGTGTCATGTCTTCAAAGAGTTCTTGCGAAAGAGCTTAGAAGTATATGTGGATGATTTGTGCGCTCATTCCCAAAAGAGAAGTTACCACATCCCTGAACTCAGGCAAATCTTCAACAAGTGTAGAGATTATCGAGTGTGTCTGAATCCAGAAAAGTGTGTATTTATGGTACGACAAGGTAAGATCTTAGGCCACATCGTTTCTAAGAATGGAATTTCAACAGATGAAGACAAAGTAAGAGCGATAGCAGAGTTGCCCAGACCAAGGAATGTTAAAGAGGTACAAGCCTTTATGGGCCATTGCGGATATTACCGTAGGTTTATCCACATGTATGCCATCATAGCTAAACCTCTTTATGGGTTGTTAACCAACTTTGAATGGAACGAGGAATGCGAGAATTCCTTCAATGAGCTGAAGAGACGTCTGTGCACAGCACCAATACTGACTACTCCGGATTGGATCAAACCCTTTCATGTCCATGTAGATGCCTCCAATCATGCTATAGGATGTGTGCTAGCACAACCCACAGGTGAAGGAAACCTAGATTTGCCGATAGCATATGCGAGTAGGCAATTAAATGCAGCCGAACGAAATTACACCACAACGGAGAGAGAAGGCTTGGGCATGATATATGCTGTGAAGAAGTTTAGACACTATCTATTGGCCAATAAGTTCAAGTTTTTCACTGATCATCAAGCGCTACTATATTTGGTCAATAAACCTTGCAATACAGGTCGCTTAGTAAGATGGTTTCTCTTACTAATGGAATACGACTTTGAAGTTGTTGTCAGGAAAGGTAGAACCCATCTTAGGGCAGACCATCTTTCTCGCATCACTTCAGGAGAGCCACCGCAAGGAGTGTCTGATGAGTTGCCCGATGCTTATCTGTTCAATTTAGAAGTTGTACCTAAATGGGCAAATAAGTTGGTACCAGTCCTAACCTTCGGGCCTGCAAACAAAAATGTTAAGACAAGCAAAGAGGAAATTGTAAAATCGCTAAAGTATCAAATATTAGCCGGAAGCATGTACAAGCAAGATAACGAGGGCATATTAGCTTGTTGTGTCGAGGATGATGAACATGCTAGTTGGCTGCAACAAGCCCATGAGGGACCGCTAGGGAATCACTACTCTAAACAACGAACCTTGCAGAATCTAAAACGCTTAGGAGTGTATTGGCCTAGCATGGACAAAGAAGTACAAGAGTGGATCCAGAGCTGTCCAGAGTGCCAGGAGAGACCCCCAGTGGAGCATGCCACTCTTTATCACATGTCATTAATCCCAGATTGGAGTGCTCCACTGGTCGAGTTCATAAGATCGGGAACATTACCCAATCAGGCTAGTCTTGCAAGAAGACGAAGCATGGAGCAAGAGGCTCAAGACTATGCCTTAGTAGGGGATAACCTATACAGAAGAGGCAAGGATGGTTACCTAAGACTGTGCGTACATGAATCAGACTACCTGAAAGTCTTAGAAACGGCACACAGCGGTGTTGCAGGTGGACACTTTGGGCCTGACAGAGTAATTAAGACCATTCTATTTTCAGGACTGTGGTGGCCCACTCTTCATATGGATGCACATACCTATGTGAAGAGTTGCGACACATGCCAACGTGCCCAATATCCGACAAGAAAAGATGAAATGCCCTTGAGGCCAATGATGGGAGGACGTGCCTTTTCAAAGTGGGGTATAGACTTTGTAGGTCCCATCAACCCCCCAGCTAGGAACTCCCATGCAGAGTATATTATTGTAGCCACAGATTACCTTACAAAGTGGGTGGAAGTAAAAGCCACGACAAAGAATGATGCTCAAACGACGGCTAAATTCTTATTCGAAAATGTGTTCACTAGATATGGGTTACCAATAGAGTTGGTTAGTGATAGAGGTACGCACTTCTTGAATGAGGTCATTGAAAATCTCCTTCAAGAATTCATGGTGGTACATAAGAAGTCTGCACCCTATCACCCACAAGCTAACGGACAAGCCGAGAGCACGAATAAGATCCTGTGTAACGTATTGACGAAACTGGTCAATAATAAACGCTCTGATTGGGACAAACAACTTCACCATGCTGTTTGGGCATACCGAGTTGCTTACAAAACGGTACTCAATGCCACCCCATTTCAGATGGTCTTCGGACAAAATGCGGTGCTACCCTTAGATTTCCTAATTCCAGCTTTAAGAGTAGCACAAGAGCATGAGTGGAATGGACACGAGTTGTCCTCGAGGATCTTTGATCTAGAGCGCTTAGGTGAGACGAGGCTACGAGCAGTAGCAGGTATCTATGCTGCAAAGAAACGGCAAAAGGCATACTTTGATGCCCATGTGAAGGATAAGGGCTTGAAAGAAGGAGATCTAGTGTTAGTCTACACATTGAAACAACACGCAAGAAAGCTAGAGAAGAGAGGCTACGGACCTATGATCATTAATAGGATCTCCACGAGTGGAGCAGTACAACTAGCCACTTTAGAGGGGGATGTCCTCCCAAACTATATTAGCGGATGCAGAGTCAAGCTGTATCAGGAACCCCTCACGGAGGAGATGCTAAGCCGACTCAATATTGCTAAGCAACGTAAAGAGGAGGAAAAACGAATTCGAGAAGAAGCACAGGCAGAGGCCTTAGAACGTATTAAACGAATGAAGTTGAGAAGACAAGGAAGAGACCAGCCTATGACTAACACTGAAGAGTCCCCAGGCTATCCCATGGCCATGTGTGAGGCTTCAGGTGGACGCACCCACAAGATAGTAGACCGACGACCTTTTCTGACCCTAGAAATAGGACAAAAGGACAACACAACAAGCGTGAGGGCCTTGATTGATTCAGGAGCAGCCACAAGTGCAGTTCGGCTTTCTTACTGCCAGCAGCTGCAGTTGGAGGTAAAACCCATAGAAGCATATCTGATAGGATTAGGAGGTGTTGAAACCCCTTGTATGGGAGAGGTGGATCTTCCCCTCTACATACAAGAGGTCCTCATGCCAGTAAAAGTGCTAGTGTGTGAAGACGAGGATCTGACCGAACCGCTTATATTGGGCCAAGACTGGATCTATGATCACGCAGTCAACCTGAACCTAAGAAGTGGACTTCTTCAGGCTTGGGTAGGCCAAAGTCGTCTCACGATTGAATTAGAAAATCGAGCACTCAAACCAATAGAACAGGCAACAACTCCTGGTCCCTCCAGGAATCCATATGAAGATAACCACGATGTGCTTGTCCAAACTTCTATGGTGCAGAGGAATGTCAACCTTACTGAAGGTTCGGGAGCCAAGAAGGAGTTCCTAATTGATCCACAGAAGATTCTAAACGAACGGACCGAACATCACTCTATACGAGGGAGACCGCTGATCAAGAGGAAGGAGCGCCAACCTGCGCATCATGGAGCATCTCGTGGCGTGAAGCAGATCTAGATACGCAAGGATGGGAGATCTACAGCTCCAATTGCAGATTCTCAAGGAGACAAGAAACGAGCCTCACAATCAAGGATCAAAGCTAAGAAGCCCCCTAGGATCACCCCTAGGCACACCATCTCTATCTGGGTCCCTAAGCGGTCAATGAAGGCCATCCCTAATGCTAGACAGATATGGGTGCCCAAGGCTAGCTTACAAGCCCAAATTACTTCAACTATAGACACAAGGATGAAGCAGCTCTCACAAGCACTCTTGGCCAACAACTCAGGAAGTGACAAGATACCTACACCTCTCACTGTCCACACTCCCATCAACCCCAGGAATGTCTGGAAATGGGTACCCACAAGGTCCCAACCACATCACACACTCAGACCAAAGTCTTCACCTGTCCTTAGCTCTAAAAGCTACGACTCCTGTATCAAAGTGTGGAGAGTTAAACTGTGTACTAAACCCCCTGACCATCTTCTGTAAATCCGTCCACACTAACACAGAAGCATTTCGAGTCCATTGCATAACCAAAGTACGCATCTAGGATGACACTGACCATTAATCACCACTCACACATATCATAAACACCTCACCACTAACCACTGACCTCCGGGATTGTCATGTTAGTATTGTGAAGGGAACATCATTACATCTTGTTTCCTATGCAACACTAATGTGCCTTTCGTCTTCCAGCAGATAAGCGACCTACTCTCATGGCAACCGCGGCAGGCACAAGCTCTCAGGCAGGATCTGGTGCCCCTATCAACTGGGATGCCATGCCAGTGGAAGCTCCACCAACGGCTAGGCCCGAAGAATTCTTGAATGTGCGAAGGATCCCTATTCCAGATCCACCCAGTGGGCTAACTGAAAGAGTAAAAGGGCACTCCCATTGGTTCAATGAAATGCCAGGGGATTTGGGAGACGCGGACCACATCTGGGAGTCCAAGATGGAGTGTGGAGGGGTTTGGTGGACCTTCCAATTCTTTTCAAGAGAATTTGAGGCCTTACAAAATGCAGCCCCCCTTCAAGAGATCTGGCGAAAGGCAGGACTGCAAACTTACTTCAGTGCAGCTCTACCAAAACCTGACTTCCTCAGATGTTACTACTTGATTGCCACGATGAAACCTACCGGGGATAAAGATCATTCAGGCACATTCTGGGTGCCCTCCTTATCTAATCTGGAGGAGATGAGGAAGTTTGAACTAAATGTAACATTAATCAGGGAAGCCCTTCAAATGTATGGCACTCATGTGCCTTCAGATCGCGACCCCCTGATACCAGAATCAATGAAAAGCAATAGAGTCAAGAAGCTCAAAGACATGTGCGCCCTCACCCCCAACATCGCCATACCCCTGCGGATGTGCCTCCAGCACTTCGCATTTCCAGCTCAAGACCGCTTCACTCAGCCTCACAAGAAGATATGGTACGGACTATATTTAGCAGAGACCGGCAGCTTGCCCATTAAGATGCCAGTATGGATCTTAGATCAGGTATATGAGGCAGGCAAGCGGGGGGTGAGGAAACCCACTCTACATGGTTGCTGTGCGTTGACTAGAATCATCTACAGATGCCTGGCGTACGATGTACCAGTTGCGCGAGCCCTAAAGTATGCACATCTGGAGTTGTTTAAGGGGCGAAAGTCAGGGAGTCAGCCTGCAAAAAGAATGCGTGGATCCCTTTCACAAGTCTTGATCCCTCCAGCAACCACTACCGAAGTCTCCACTAGAGCGGAAGCCCCGGTGGCACCAATCATAATCCATCTCCAGGAGTCTCAACCAAGAGAGGTGGTACAGCCCACTCCCTCTGCCCCTCCGCTACCTACCGAGGCAGAATTCGCAGCGATGGCCACTTTCACCGAAGACCCAAATTTTGATTTTGAAACATTTCTGCAGACGGCTCATCTATCAGACAGTGAAGGTTGCCCTGACAATATCGATCCGGGGACATCAACCCAAAGAGAACATGCACGAGGTGAGACAAGCAGCGTACAGGAGCTAGGAGTGACACAACCTCCTCCAAGTCCAAACACACAAGCTCAGGAGCAGGCACCAAGGAATAACCCAGAAGAGAGTGAAGACGAAGCCCCTGCATATACGGCACAACTCAAACGATTATACCAGACAATCAAGCAGGTACAAAGCCGCCATAAAATGTCAGAAGAAGCAAATAGGGCCCTAGTAAACCAGATGTTACAGTCAGAGCATATCGACCCCCAATTTGCAGAATCGCTAAATCTTTTGGCGGACACCTGTGGCATCAGTGAAGCATTGAGAACCTTGGTCTGTCAAGAGAACCCTGCTTATGATCAAAGAAGAATTGATACGCGGCCGCGACAAGGAAAGATGATTCAGATGGAAGTATCTACCGCGCTAGCTACGTCCACATCAGAAGATGTTCACATGATTAGCCCTAGGCCCAATGATGAACCGGAGGAAATTACGCATGCACCATTCCCCCCATCATCCCCTATCCCACCCTCAGAGCCTCTCTCCACTTATTTTTCTACACAACCATTCTCCTCCTATAGTGAGACCATTGTACACACCCCCGTTTCTACTCTCCTTCCTTCACCCTCATCCATTTCTGTCACTCAGATTTTTGAACCCCAACTAGGTCACCCTTCCTTCCTCCATGCCTTTGGACAACCATCTGTCACTAGTCAGACTCTTTCCCTTCCCTTACCCTCCACCCTTCCAATTCCTCCCTCCCAAACTATACCTACTCCATCTCTTGTAACTGCCTCGGGCACCACACTATTCACCCAACCCTCCTTGTGGACCCAATTTGTAAACATTCTTCGACAGGTTGAGGAACATAAGAAAAAGTCCCTTCCCCAAAGTCACTTCCCCACATTCACAGCCACCACTATCACACCACCCACCATCCCGGTGTTCACATTTCACGAATCACACTCACTCATGTCCGATCCCATGGACATTTCACCATCTGCTGGATCACCCACTACCACTGTTCTCACAACACCATCACAGGTTATTACACTCACATCACCACTTCCACACACAGTAGGCACAACATCCACTTTCCCCATTCCCACTTCCCAACCCCCTGCATCTTCCACCTCATTTAGTCTTGCACTCGACACGATGCTTGAAGCTGCCACTCAGCTCAAGCAAGAATATACATTATTGGAAGAAAATAACAAAGGGCTTTGCACCCTCTCAGCAACACTCCAAGAGCGTGTCACTGCTTTGGAGTTCATTCATACGGAGTCACAACGCAAGATCTCTGCCCTCGAACAGGCAAATGCGCAACTCAAGGCGAGACATATGGAAGAGAGCAAAGCCATGGAGGAACAGCGGCGCGATCAAATGGGCCGCAATGCACGGCTTCAACGAAACATGGCTTTGCTACGACGACATCTGGCGGCAGCGCAAGAAGAGAATAGACGGCTTCAACAACAAAACCAAGAGAACCTCGAGGCTGCCATGGAGAACACCCCGGGGGCTCCCATAGACCCGGTCAAATTTCAAGCGGTCCCCTCAGAAAGCATACAACAAATATTGGAAACGTATGCCAATCTATTAGAAGCACATGATCAGCTTGCCGACCAGCTAAAGGACGTACAGAGACCCCAAGAGTCTACACCACACCGACAGGAACATAAAGAAATGACAGACGCTGCTACTTCAACCGAACCTGAACATTCAACGCCCAACGACGTGCTGGAGTTACAGCAGCAGATCGCAGAATTAAGGCTGAAGTTGATGCAGTACGAACGACCCCCTTCCCCCCCAGAGCAACCGTCAGAAGAAGAAGCAGTTACCATCCCAGTGGAGGAAGCATTCGACGACAACTACGAGCCTCAACCACTTCTAGGAGGACGCGTAACAGAAGAAGGTCAAGATACCTATGAGGAACCCCCATCGGCATGGATGAAACAAGTGGAGGAGATGGGGAAAAGTCATCAGGAGCGGATATCCACTCAGATGCTGGCAATGAAGGCCATTGAGGACACCATCCTTCACTCAGAATACTTCAGGCACCTCGCTCCTAGACGCCTGATCACTAGCTCAGAACTGCAATACAAGCCCTATTTTGTATTGTTGGCTGACTACAATGCAGAAATCAAACGAGTCACCAACAAGTGCCCAACATTTGCCACACAGTTCGAACCAGAAGACATACCAGAAGCGGCACGAAAAGGGGCCATATTCCAACCAACGTGGAGGCAAAAGTTACTCGAAACTTACCCAGAAATGCTTCGAACATGGGATCAGGCCCCCATGCATTTGAAGTACAATCCGTGTTTTGGGCCAGTGCAAAGACGCAGATCATGGAAAGCTTTTGCCATCAAGGTTCAGAATAACGCAAACTGTAAAGAATGGCTCAATTACCCCGCTATCGCCCCCCCGACCGGTACTCCTACAGTGTCATACATGATTGCAACCATCAGACATTGGATACCACGCCTCCACCCGATGCCAGATGTCGCTGCCCAGATGATGCTCAAGATCCTCGACATGATGCACGTCGTACTCAAAACTTTTCGCAATGTATGCCATATTCAACCTCCTATTCCAGGGTTTATCAATGGTAACTACGACCTGCTATATGATATGAGCACAACCCCGAGCATACGAGTGGCTTACGCATGGCATGCACGCATAAGATACCTCCCTGCCTGCTACAAGCAAACGTTTGACGACATGTTCACCACGGGATTTTGGGAAGCACATTCAGAGGTATTTGCGCCACGGCCTACGCATCTACTCCATCTCTTTGCATGTGAGCAAACGATGCACTCCGAGCTTTACACGATGCCACAACCTGACATGCCTGGTACAGTGGATTGGGAGACCTTGCAACGAGATCTAATCAGAGGTTTAAAAATCAAAGAACACGAAGTGGCAACCGACCTCCTGCAAAAATACATTGATCAAACGGCGGAAAAAAGGTCTGTCAGAGGCGACAGACCCTAGGGGGGGGAGAGTGTTGACAGGATGCGGGAAGAAGCAAGTATGGACACATATGCAGATCTAGCACTGAGGCTACCCTTCATTTTTTCCAAAAACCCCAACATCATTCTAAAGTGATTCTCATCACTACAAACCCTTGTAAATATCTTTTCACCTTTTTGTAGCTCCATTTTGTACAAGCCGAGGAGTCCTCGAGCTTGGGGAGCCTTAGATGTAGTTGCCTGCCAATTTTCATAATTTTTAGATCTTGTTTGGGCCCTCAAATAAGCCCCGGAACCTAATTTTTAACTAGGCCGGACACTAGGTCTGAACAGGGCCAAAGCTAGTCAAGAACTATAAATAGAGCTAGAGAGCTCATTTTTGGGGGAGCTTCTTGTAGTTTGAGCTTGTATGAGAACTTTCTTGCAATAGAAGTGATTCCATTGTCTTACTCTCTTTGTTCTTACGGTGTGTGCGTGTGTGTGTGTATGTGTGTGCATGCTTGTGTGCTTCTCACTCACGCACTTGTGCTTCCACTTGCTCGTGGTCTTCATACCATCCTCATGTCTTCCCGGATTGACATTAAAGGAGGTGCTACTCATCACTGAGCTACAGTGGGCCTTTTGAACACTCTCATTAAACTTTATCATCAATGACAAGAGTCGTGCATGTTGTATGAAAATAGTCTTAAGAATATCTTTACTCAATCTCTCATCCACTCTTAAAAACATGTCTACCCAATCTCCACCCTTATCGAGCCTTCGAGCTCAGTTAATTCCTAAGAAATATTGGATTTTCAACCATGCTTGTGAGAGAGATTTGGTGGTCCCGACTCTTGTGGTGCTATGTCTTTCACCTTTCTACTTTCAGTTAATTCAAGCTATGAGGAAGAGTAGATCGCAAGATCAAACTATGATGTCATCCCAGGCCATTGTCCCGGTGGTTGAGCTACTTGCCTCTTGAGGTGGGGGCGAGGGCTCAACCTCCGTCGGCTATATGTAAAGGACATGTTAATCATGGAATGTATCATGTGGTTGTGCCACTGCTTGATGTGCCCCGTGATAGATGTGACCGTAGTTTAAGCCAGCCTTGTAAACCCCTGTTCTTGTGGGATAAGGGGGGGTTCCATGGGTACTATGCCCTTGCTTGTATAGTTGCAATTTCAAAGTTAGAGCTTGGGGGAGTAGGCCTTGTGCAAACCCCCATTTTATAAAAAAAAAGATCAAACTATCAAGAAGAAGAGTAGATCGCAAGATCTAACTTTGTTTAACATGAAGAATTAATTCAAGCTATGAGGAAGAGTAGATCGCACGATCGAACTATGAACAAGAGTAGATCGCAAGATCGCACTTTGTTCAACATCATGAAAGTTTTGGCGACGCTTACGTGAATTTCCACTTGAGCGATTTCACCGAGAAGCAAGAAAGAAACATCGCGAAGAGTTCGCAACTCTTCACTGTTTGGCTATGGCGGGAGCAGGCGGAGTTTCAGAGCGTGAACGTGAAGCTGGCTTTTCAGCGTGAGAGCGAGGTTTTGCGCATGGAATCACAAGTGTCCTATTCACGCCATGTTTAACTGGATTTGCGGGGTTCCACCTGCTCGACCTCCTCGTCCATCTGTTGTGAAAGCTGGCGTAATTGAGCATAATGCCTCCGTCGTTTCAATAACTGGTATTAAACCGCTACACGGGAGCGAGAACGAGGGTGCATTCAGCTCAGCGTCCACTTTGGATTCCTCTGTCCGGTCTTCCTTTTCTACGACGGAGTCGATAAAACCCCCTCAATATCGTGGCGTTGGTGTCCTAATTCATCCCGCTCTTATTCTCACCACTCATTCCACAATACCCTCTCCTCTTTGTATTTCGGACGCAGAGATCACGTTCTGTCGTGATGTCACTTCCCTGACTTACGTCAAGTGCAAGTTTGCCCCAGAAATGTAAGCCCGAACGCAAACGCTTTTCTTCTGTTGCCTATGCCAGTTTTTGGTACGTCTTCATCAAAAACTTTTTACGGAGGGGATTTTGTGACGTTGACCGTTTCACTCAGGAACATCGCTGCCCAGGCAGTTGAGTATGTGATCATGGCAGAATGAAGCTATGTTCGAGATTTTTGTTCTTTAGAAGCGTCTGTGTTTGTATTAGGTCATGTGTCGGCTCATGTATGGCGGCGTTATCAGTTTCTTGCATGATGCTCATGGTCTACCAAAAGCTTTAAACGTTCTTCATTGATCCCTGGTACAAGAGAAAAAAATTCGTAGATTTTAAGATCATGTCGAGAATCGTTGGGAAAGTGAATAGTTGCATACATAGGTGCAGTTGAGGACAGAGATTCAATCTTTTACATACCAGATCATGACATGGCCATGAATGGACAGGGAAGTAAGCTGATGCTTGTTTTAGGTGGGCACTGGCAGATTAATTCCCATTTGTCAGAGAATGAGGTAGTCCTTGGACACTGTTGATCAACCTTGCTATGTGCACTTTGGACTGCAACCACTAGATCGATGCGAGTGAGTTAATGTGCAGCTTTTCGGCATTGGCATCACGCAGAATTTTTATTTTTGAATCTCATAATTTAATTGAATTTGATGCGAATCAGAAGTATTCCATCATATTCTGCAGGCATCAGGTTTATGCAGCATAACCAATGTCTTAGTATGGATATTTGGTTCAAAGCTGGGAACAGAATTAGAGTAGACTGGTTGCAACAAGGCAGAACTTTGTTGGTAATAGATTTTATTCATCAACCTAGGAACTGATACATAAAGGCACAAATCTGAATCCCGAGGAGTAGGGAATCCCAAACACTTTATGTGACCACATTTTATCAATATATCCAGCAAAGGCATTGCCTTTGTGCCGCAAAGGTTTTGGCAGCACTATGGCAGTAAGCAATATAGTATAGATATCATCATCATGAAAAGTTTATGGGTACATGTCGGTTTGAGCAGAAGCATTGATTTTCCACTTCATCAATCCAAATAGAATCTGAATTCCCCTTCTCATATTTCACTGCCAAATCCCATATTCATCGTGTTGCCACAATTGTGGAAGCTGATGATAGTTCCTTTGGTCTTGGTTGATGAGAGTTCCATGTTATAGGTTTTACCTTCAAGGACTTTAGAGATAATATTATGAGTTTCTTCTTCTTTCTGTATCTTTACAAAATCTCAGGTTTCCATACTTATATCTGGCACATAACTGAGTTGGGTGTCAAATGTGCATGCAAACAACAGATTCTTTGAAACAAACGTGGAACTTGACTTGACAATAGTCTCGTGCGAGGTTGTAGCTCCAGATCTTAGTTATTGTTTGCCATTGGACACCACAAGGCTTTGCCGAAGAGCAATCCGTAAAGGCCACCATGTTTTTATCATGGGTTGCCAAATGGAGAGACCTGATGACATTGTCATTATGGAGGGATGCATTAACAATGTTGTCAGATCGGACTCTCCAGAGGATTGTGTGTTTCTGCGATTTCAAACAGCAAGTAATGAGATTTGGATGCCTGGGACAGCAGGCTTTGATGCGTTTGGCAGGTTTTCTTTCATCATCACAAAGCCTCCGGGCAAGCCACAGCAGAAAATGCAGAGTGCCTTCTTCAAACTTGGCAATGAGAGTTCCAATTCCAGATTGATCTCCCCAGAAAAGCCTCAAGCTTCTCAGATTACCGGAAAGCTCTTTGAACACAGAACGAAACAATGGGCAACATGTTTGCAGGCCATCAAAGCATGGATAGAGCCTTTGTGGAAATCAAGGAGAAATGGGATTTTTGAAGATACCACGCTACAGCTGAAGTTAGAGAAGCAGATGAGCCGTCCTTCGACACAAGGAGATGCCCTATTTAAGCAGAAATCTTTCACTCCCAGGAACAGCGTTACAGGACTACCTCAGGAGCATGAAAGTCCTTCATGTAATGAGCGGGATCATGTTGAAGAGGCCACTTCCGCTGATCAACCGCCTACCATATCGGATCGTGAAAGCAAAAAAGAATCATCACTATGCATGTGTATTAGAGAGAGGCTGCATGACACAGCAAAGGTGCCACCTGCTGTTGATGACAAGAAGCCTTCAGATTTAGACATGCAGAAAGCTCATCTTCCCAATAGTTCCACTGTGCATAAACACCAGCTGTCCAACAACCCCGTTTTTATAGCCCTAAGAAAGCCAAACACTGGACTGAAGAAACTTTCTCAGCGATCTCGTAAGCCCAAGAAACCTGTCATGGAGAGCGTGGCCATCCAAACTGATGGTTTGTCTCACACTGAGGAAGAGTCTACTAAAGATGTCGAAGATGCAAAAGAGCAGCTTTCATTAGTTCGGAGGGCAAGTCAACTGCCATCGGTTGAAGTTAGTGACAGGATTGAGGATCTAAAAACAAATACAGAAAGGGAGAAATGGAGTTTACCAGGTGAACTTGATCCAATTGTTATGAAAGTTCACCACAACAGGTTCTCATGTACAGCTAGCACAACATTGAAAGGAGCCAATGCACCTATTACAAATGCGAAGAGAGGCATGCAATCTCAAAGACAAGGATCCTCCACATGGATTGACAACTACTATGCTCTTGGACGTTCTCGTTCAGATTACAATCGTTTCGACCATAGTTTTAGGTCCCCTCGGCCAAGCCTATCATCTGCTAGTGTAGTTAAATCCCACATTGAGAATCAATTGGGTTTGGATGATGTTGGATTTTCTCTGCACAAGGGGCTTAATCAGAATCCTCTGTTTTCAGAGGACGCCCTGTCTGCCAACACTCATCGTTCCCTCTCCTCTTCATATTCTACTTTGTACAATAAGCCTACCCTCTCCTATATGCAACGTCGAAGCTTGGTGCAACAGGATCAACTTGCTCGGCATGCCTCACAGTTATACAATGGACCCCGCTGGTCCTAGTGACCTTTGGAATGGTTGTGATAACCATCATGGCATCCTTGGAGAACTGAGGGTCAATGCAGTAAACATATGGGGATGCGGATATTGAATCGGTCGTTTTCCCATTGTAGTAAACCAACGTTTGTGTTGCGAGGATAAAAGCAATTTTAAAAGCAATTTTGTTTTGTTTTTCTCTTGATTTATATTTCCACGGGATAAATTTATTCCCAGGGTATTTGAGTCAACAAAATCTTAAATTCTCGATTACATACAGTATATGATCGGAACATCTTCTATCAAATGGCAGACGAAAACAAATATTAAGCAAATCCCCAGAGTTGAAATGTTTCTTGCTGTGAGCAA
>CM035436.1:43351570-43431570 GCA_020310875.1 Ceratopteris richardii | reverse complement strand
ACACGAACAAGAAGTTGAAGATCATCATCTTCAACACCATCTGCATCACCTTCAATAACTATATTTGTAACTACAGTCCCAGATGCCTGGTTTAGTGGTTGGATCCCTCGCCTCTTGAGGCGGGGGCGTGGGTTCAGCCCCCCTATGCTGCGGGACACAGTTTGAGCCTTCGGGCGTGTAAATCTGCTGCTGCCTTCGGGCGATGGACCCTTGTGTAGTGCCTTCGGGCCAGTTTAAAAAACCTCGTTTGATGTAAGTCCTTCCCGGTCTGAGTCTAACCCCTGTTCTTGTGGGATAAGGGGGGTCCCATGGGTACTAAGCCCTTCCTTGTACAGTTGCAATTTCAAAGTTAAAGTCGGGGGAGTAGGCCTCGGCCGAACCTCCTTAAAAAAAAAAAAAAAAAAAAAACTATATTTGTAGGTGTAATAGGTCATTTTTCAACATCTTGCACAATATTCCACAGTCCTTTTGCAACCAATACATGATGCATCATATATGCCCATAATGGGTAATTAGTACCATCCAATCTATCCTCAACAACCAACATACAGAATATATCATTGCTTTCAGCCATGGCCTTTGACTAAAATAGTCTGATGCAGAAAAAATGATTGTATCTACAAAAGTTGAATAGAACTACCTTGTTGAGATCTGCTAGATCTGTAGTAGACTTTGAGGCACTTGTATTGATGAATCAAAACCTGTATATATGTTTGGCACACAAGGATGAAATTGCTTGCACATGCATTGTGATAGTGCATTTAGAGGCCGAAATGAGTTCAATTTGCAATTTCAACACCACATAACGAAGCTATTTTGAACTCCTAATCAGCTTGACTATGCTCACCAATTTTTGAGTGATTCTAAGATTATGACCAAAGGGTGTCGACGATGCCCTAGATGAAGTGGCGACCTGCTTTGATACCACTTTTTGGAGTTTGAGGTCTGCGGAAGCATGTGAACATCACAAGGAAGAAGAAGAAGCTTGGAGCATAACACACAATACTAAATGTATTACCAAGCGAATGTACAAAGATAAGTGACTTGTATATACAATGTTGGAGACCTCTTAATCTCCAAAGGTTTGATCTATACTGATCTAAGAACACTTCTATATCAGTTATGGATCAAACTTTACGCAAAATTTTCATTAACACTTCTCTGAGTGAAGAAATTTCTTCTTCAGAAAATCTGCTTCAGAAATGAACTTCATTATATGCACATATCTTTAGATTTCTTCAAATTAATGATACAAATATCTCCGCACTACCTTTGCGCAATCATGTCAACCATTATTTCTTCAAAAGAATCATTAAAACTTTAATTTGATCCTTAAGATCAAAAGTATGTCAGAAATTGTCTTTCTGAACTAGCGACTTTGACATAGGTAACTTCTAAGGTTGATTTCTCACAGCACAGATCCCGTTTTGCTAAATGCTTTTAGCCATAGCTTCCTTACCTTCTAACTTATATTTTGAGTGCTCACTCATCAAAAACTTTACAATGTGCATTGAGATCTAAGCAAATCATTGACACAAAAAAGTGCGCAACTCTGAGAAATTTTTCAGACTTTACATACACATGTTCCTATTGATCATACTCAGAGCAGAAGAGGAACTAGACCATGAGACTTCGAACATAGCTTCATTAGCTTCTAGATTAGATGTTTACAAAAGGATTTCTGATCCACATGATCAGGCTGAGAGAAATCTACGAAATACTGTCGCTATTTTCTGAAGATGACTCTCTACACATCTACCTCAATGACACTTCTCTTCTAATGACTCTCCTCTTGTGTTTCTTTACATCATTGAATTATATACATATGGTTTAGACTTATCCCGCGTCTATTACATTACTCCTCATCATCCTAAGGATTATCTATACTCATATTACAAGAATTTCCAACTGTAATGTACATATGTATACAAACTTCACTTCTGAGATTTCTTCACTTCCTCAAGTGTCTTCTTCCACTTCAATCTGATCATAAGCTTGCTTCAAGCTCTTTGTAATCACCAATTTGTGATTGGTTTGTTCCAACAGCTCCCCCTCAATCACTAATTGTGATTATTCCATTCTTCTTCACTCCTGCCATCTCTTTGAATCTCTGTAGCTTAGATCCATCCAAGCTTTTTGTTAACATATCTGCAACTTGTTCTTTTGTTGGAGTATACATCACTTCAATCTCTTTATCAAGTACCTTTTCCCTCAAGAAATGGTACTGAATCTCTATATGCTTAGTCTTGGCATGAAAAACAGGGTTAGTTGCCAAATACAATGAACTCATATTGTCTCCAAAAATAATTGGAGTACTCTGATCAGTTCCAAAACTCTTCAACAAAGTTTTTAACCATACTACTTCTTTTGCAGCCTCTACCATTCCTTTATATTCAGCTTTTGTAGATGACAAAGCAACTGTATGTTGCTTCTTTGAGCACCAAGAGACTAATTTATCTCCAATATAACAGACATACCCATGAGTAGACCTTCTATCATCTGAATCACCTGCCCAATCTGCATCACTAAACATTTTGATTCTTGTATCAGAAGTAAATCCATAATACAGACCTTCACTTAGGGTTCCTTTGATATATCTGAGTACCCTTTGAGCTGCAATCCAATGAGTCTTCTTTGGACAATGCATAAATTGTGATAACACACCTACTGCATATGATAAATCTGGCCTTGTCAAGGTACCAAAGATTAAACTACCTACCAAACTTTGATATTTCTTCATGTCATTAAACTCTTCACCTCCATACCTGCTCAATTTATGATTTACTTCCAATGGTGTGCTTGAAGGCTTGCAATCCTCCATGTTGAACTTGACCAAAAGATTCTTCAAGTACCTCTCTTGTGTAACATATACTCCATGTTGAGTATATACAATTTGCATTCCTAAGAAATAAGATAAGTTTCCCAAATCACTTATCTTAAACTCCTTCTCTATTTGTTTCTTAAGCTCATTGATTCCTTGAGCATCTCTACCTGTGACAATAATATCATCAACATAAATACACATGTATATGTATCCATTTTCACTTGCCTTCACTAGCAAGCTACTATCTGCTTTTGATGCTTGAAATCCACATTCATTCAAGAACTTAACAAGCCTGTAATTCCATGCTCTTGGAGCGTGCTTCAACTCATACAAAGCTCTCTTGAGCTTACACCCATAATCTGATCCAATTGAATCCATGAAACCTTCTAGTTGCTCCATGTACACTTCATCTGCAATATATCCATTCAGAAATGCATTCTTCACATCTAGTTGTGATAACTTCCATCCTTTACAAGCAGCAATAGCAATCTATGATCTAATTGTAGACATCTTAGCAACAGGACTAAAGGTTTTATCATAATCTACCCCATAAGTTTGGGCATAACCTTTGACCACAGGTCTAGCCTTGTATCTAGACACCTTACCATCTGCAAATATTTTTGTTTTATACACCCACTTACATCCAATAACTTTCTGATTCTTTGGTCTTGGCATCAATTCCCATGTTTCATTTTCAAGTAGAGCATCATACTCTTCTTGCATTGCCTTCTCCCAATTCTGTTTACCTTTAGCTTCTTTATATGTGATTGGATCCTCTTCTTTCTTCACAATGTAAGCATAATCTTTTGTTGTTAAGAAAGGTGTATCATAGCTATACTTGATAGGCTCTTTTCTTTCCCTTGAGGATCTTTTGACCTCTGCACTTCTTGAAGTCTCAGCCACATTTGATTCTGGATCAAATCTTGGCCCATCTTCAACATTATCCTGTAATTTACTTTTATAATCAACATCATCAATATCTTCTTCATACACATTTACTTTTGCCTTCCCTTTCCTTTGTATTTCTTCAACACCTGCATAATCATTTGTTGACCCTGTATACCATGTGCTTTGCTCATCAAATGTAACATCTTTGGTAACAAGAAATTGCTTTGTGGATGGACTCCACAATCTGTAACCCATCTTTCTATCATCATACCCAATAAACACATACTTCTCTGCTTTTGGTTCTAGCTTATGTCTCAATTGTGAAGGAACATAAGCATATGCTAAACATCCAAATACTTTACAATGATCAAGAGTAGGTTTCTTACCCCACCATGCTTCATAAGGAGTTCTTCCATCCAAAGCTTTACAAGGTAATCTATTCACAAGGTATGTTGCAGTGTTGATAGCTTCTGTCCATAAGTAATTTGGACAATTCTTTTCCTTCATCATTGCTCTTGCAAACTCTACAAGAGTTCTATTTTTTCTTTCTGTAATTCCATTCTGTTGAGGAGAGTACCTGCAAGTTACTTCTCTCTTTATACCTGCATTCCACAAATAATCATCAAACTCTTTAGAAAAATACTCTCCCCCTCCATCTGATCTCAACCTTTTGAGCTTTTGTCCTGAAATCCTTTCTGCATAAGCATGATAATGCTTGAATGTCTTGAAGACTTTTGATTTGTCCTTGATTACATTTAAAGTAATCCATCTGGTTGCATCATCAACAAACAACACATAATATCTAGATCCATTTATGCTATAGTCCCTTGAAGGACCCCACACATCTGTATGAATCAATTCAAGCATATTTGAATACTTGTACCCTGATTTATTGTATGAACTTTTGTGTGATTTACCTAATTGACAAGCTTCACACTTGTACACCATATGTTGCCCTTCAACTTTTGGCAAACCAAGCACCACATCATTCCTTGACATTTCCTTTATGGATCTCTCATTGAAATGACCTAACCTTTTATGCCATAGGTCTAACTCAGACATCTTTTGACTTCCATAAGTAAATAGAGCATGTCCCACATTACCTTGAACTTTGAGAGTAAACAACCTTCCTTCCTTTTTTCTTGCAATGATGTTTCTATATCCCTGATTTGGATCTTGCACATAGACACCATCATTTGTGAATCTGACTTCATATCCCTTCTCCACAATTTTCCCTACACATATCAAGTTCTTAGGAATAGTAGGGACATAAAGTACCTTGCTCAAGAGTGTACTTCCATTCTTTGTCTTCACTGATCCAATACTTTCCACCTTATGCTTGGTGTTGTCACCTGTTTGAACTGTATGTCCATTCACCTTTGCTTCCATATTAGTCATCAGTGATATACTGCCACTCAGATGATTGCTACATCCTGAGTTAATATAAAACACCCTTTGGTCTTCTCCTACTGCTTCATGAGTTGCATTCAAGATGAGAGTCATGTCATCCTTTTGATTTGATGCATAATTATAATAATTGTTGTTGTAGGACTGTGATTGAAAACTTCTTCCACCTCCTCTAGCATATGATGTCCTACCACCTCTTCCTCTGAAGTTGCCTCTTTGATTTCTGCCTCCTCTACCTCTTTGATTGAAGTTGTGGTTATTACTTCCACCATTTTGATTGTTATACCAACAATCATTTGCCAAATGATTGGTTCTGCCACAAATCCAACAAGCTTTAGTATTATCTTTGTTCTTTCCTCCTCTTCCTTTACCTCTGAAATTCATCTTTCCTTTTGTAAAGTTAACTTGACTTGAGGTCCCTTCATCATCAGTTGAATGCTTCCCTTTGCCATTCTTTTTCTTGTCCATGGAGTACATAGCTTGGCTTGCACTCCTATCATTGTCTCCCTTAATGTCCTGCTCAAAAGTTAGCATGTGTCCTAGCAATTGATTAAGATCAGGAGTAAAGTGATCTAGTGACAATTCTATGGACAATATGAAAGGTTTCCATTTCTCATCTCCTCTCAGACCTGTAAGTATTTGCCTTACCAACTTATCCTCTTCAATGTCTTCATCTACAGCTCCCAAGCTATCTGCAATATCCTTCATCCTTGCCACATAATCAGAAATTGATTGTGAACTCTTCTTCTTGAAAGTTGTGAATTCTGCCCATAATGAGGACTTCCTTGACTTGGTTGTGTTTTGGAAATGCTCTTCCAAAGCATTCCACACATCTGTTGCACTTTCTAATCCTCTGATGTGAGGTAGAAGATAATCATTTACAGCCATGTAAATGATGCTCCTAGCTTGAGCATCCTTTCTCATCCAATTCTTCAAATCTGCAAGCTCTTCCCTAGTTGGAATACTAGGATCTGGAAACTCAGGCTTTTCTTCTTCTCCTGTAATGATTGCCACCAAATCTTTGCTCATAAGGTGTGCCTCCATCCTCATGGACCAAGCTGGATAGTTCTCCCTATCTAGCTTATCAATATGCAAGATTTCTCCCATCTTTGATCTTCTGTGTCTGCAATTACTATGATTTATGATAATAAAGTGTACCTTGGATATGAAGCTTTAATCCTTCTTGATCCTTTGAACTCGTGTTTTGTACTTCTGCAAGTTATCTTCAAAAATTTGTCCTTGTCCACCTTCAATTAGAAGAAACTTTAATACCTGCAATAGTCGGGACTTCCAATGCTTTTACTTCACTTGTATTGCACCTCCTGCTCTGATACCATTGTTGGAGACCTCTTAATCTCCAAAGGTTTGATCTATACTGATCTAAGAACACTTCTATATCAGTTATGGATCAAACTTTACACAAAATTTTCATTAACACTTCTCTGAGTGAAGAAATTTCTTCCTCAGAAAATCTGCTTCAGAAATGAACTTCATTATTTGCACATATCTTTAGATTTCTTCAAATCAATGATACACATATCTCCACACTACCTTTACGCAATCATATCAACCATTATTTCTTCAAAAGAATCATTAAAACTTTAATTTGATCCTTAAGATCAAAAGTATGTCAGAAATTGTCTTTCTGAACTAGCAACTTTGACATAGGTAACTTCTAAGGTTGATTTCTCACAGCACAGATCCCGTTTTGCTAAATGCTTTTAGCCATAGCTTCCTTACCTTCTAACTTAGATTTTAAGTGCTCAGTCATCAAAAACTTTACACTGTGCATTGAGATCTAAGCAAATCATTGACACGAAAAAGTGTGCAACTCTGAGAAATTTTTCTGCAGACTTTACATACACATGTTCCTATTGATCATACTCACAGCAGAAGAGGAATTAGACCATGAAAATTTGAACATAGCTTCATTAGCTTCTAGATTAGATGTGTACAAAAGGATTTCTGATCCACATGATCAGGGTGAGAGAAATCTATGAATTACTATTGCTATTTTCTGAAGATGACTCTCTACACATCTACCTCAATGACACTTGTCTTCTAATGACTCTCCTCTTGTGTTTCTTTACATCATTGACTTATATACATATGGTTTTAGACTTATCCCACGTCTATTACATTACTCCTCATCATCATAAGGATTATCTATACTCATATTACAAGAATTTCCAATTGTAATGTACATATGTATACAAACTTCACTTCTGCGATTTCTTCACTTCCTCAAGTGTCTTCTTCCACTTCAATCTGATCATAAGCTTGCTTCAAGCTCTTTGTAATCACCACTTTGTGATTGGTTTGTTCCAACATACAAGGTGGGGGAAAAACCTCCTAAAAAGGGAAAAAATCATCTCGATAGTCTTGGTGTGTTCACACACATCACTACTGAAATATATCAACATTGAGCATCTTTGCCATCTCATGGAAGTTGCTCTATGGTAGGTGCAGTAGGAATTGTAGCGTGAATAGGAATTTAAAGATCATCATCTTCAACACCATTTGCATCACCTTCAATAACTGTATTTGCAAGTGTAGTAGGTTGTTTTTCAACACTCTCCACAATATTCCATAGTCCTTTTGTGAAAAATACATGATGCATCATGTATGCCCATAATGGGTAATTAGTACCATCCAACTTGTCCTCAATAGCCAACATATGGAATACATCATTGCTTTTAGCCATGGCCATTGACTAAGATACACTGATGCAAAAAATGATTGTATCTCAAAAAGTTGAAGAGAACTATCCTGTCAAGCTCTACTAAACCTATACAAGACTTTGAGGCACTTGTACCGATGAACCAAAAAATGTATATATATTTGGCACACAAGGAGAAAATTGCCTACATAGGCACTACAATAAGTGCATTCAGAGGTCAAAATGAGCTAAGATTGAGACTGTGACCAAAGGGGTGTCGACAACTCCCTAGATAAGCAACAACCAGCTATGATACCAATTGTTGGAGTTTGAGGTCTCCAAAAGCACACGAACAGCACAAGGAAGAAGAAGAAGCTTGGAGCACAACATAGAATACTAAATGAATTACCAAGAGAATGTACAAAGATAAGTCCCAAGTTAGGGTTATAGGCATATATACAAGCAAATGGGAAAAACTCCTAAAGAGGGAAAAAAGTGCCTCATTGGTCCTAGTGTGTTTACACAATCTTTACCAAAATATATAAACAATTCTTGCATGACATCACTCACAAACAACATTCTCATAGAATTCTCTTTCATTGTTAAGTTTAACCATTTTCCTTCAAAATCCAAAACACTTTACTTTGACTCATCCACTCTTGCCCGAAAATTGGACTTTCAGGCATTATGTCTTTAAGCCATTCATCACATTCTGCCAAAGTCTTTTCCTCTCCTTGTTAGATTTATTTAGACCTCCATGGTCTACCATTGGTCTACCTGCATTTGGTCGAGGACCCTAGCCGGGTCAAGGACTAGAAAAATAGAGCAAGATAAGATAGAACCGACCACTTGGGAAGACTTTAAAGTTATATTTTACAATAATTTTGTTCCTCCAGATGAGCGTACTAGGGCTCTAGATGCATGGTTTCTCCTACAGCAGAGACATCTTTCAGTGCAGGAGTATGTAGACAAATATAGGGAAATCTTGTTGAAGATTCCAGATCAGGTGCCTGATTTTCTTCAGGTGCATAAATTTGTTCTTGGGCTTAGGGAGACGTTGCGTCCACTTGTGCACAAGGAGCGCTGCCACACCCTAAATGAGGCAGTAGAACTTGCTTTGGTGTTGGAGCATGGGCGACGCTCTCGATTGCAGCCTTTTGGACAAAAGAATACTTGGACAAGATTCAAGAAGCCTATACTTTCAGTTCCAGCATCTAACAGACAGATGAACGTCATTCAGACTTCGAGTCATGGGAAGAGGAAAGTAAGCGCATCCATGGTAGATAGAGCTTTTTAGAGATCGAGTTTGGCTCAGCAACAGAAAGAAAAGGCTCCCCGTGAGGGTCTTTGTTATGAATGTCTAGGTCGGAATCCTTACAGGATGTGTCCTAAGAAGAAAAAGAAGATATCTGCAATGATGGTGGTGGAGAGGCAGGAATCCTCGCCATCCACTCCATCATCTCCTTCAGATTTTGATCTTCTAGCTACAAACACTGAGATGGATCCTCCGTCTAAAGATAAACAACCCATCTTAAATATAACAGTGACTAAGAAGGTTAAGAATGTTCCAGATGTGGTGTTATCCCTAGTAGCTCAGAAAGGGTATCAGTTTCCAGACACCGAGTTGGTTGTCATGAGTGGGGAAGTTCATGGACATCTCGTTAAAGTTCTATTTGATACAGGATCCACACATAATGTTATTAACTCTTCCTTAGTCAAGAAACTAAAGTTGAAGACTACTCCATTTGCATACACCTACAGGGTGGAGTGGCAGATGGGAAGGGATCTGAGATCTGGGATCGATGAGTTGTTGGATTACCAGTCCAGATACAGACTTATAGAGATGAGCTAGATTTCAAGATCGCTAGGTTGGCTAGATTTGATCTCGTCCTCAGTAAACAGTGGCATGCAAGTAAGAAGCCAACTATTGATTTTCAGACCCACATATATCAGTTCAATCATAATGGTTGCCGCATTATCATCCGTGGAGAGCCGGACGTCAAGATGTACAGACAAGCATCTACCTCTGCGATGGTAAAAGTAGAGTGTAAGTATTTGTATTTCTTATATTTTGAGCATAAAGAGTTGTTAAATTTACAGATTCAAACTAGTCTGGAGTCTCAGCTAGCTTCTAGAATGAAAACTGAATTCCACCACTTGTTTCTTCCAGAGTTACCTTCAGGTCTTCCGCCTCGCAAAAAAGTGGAGCATAGGATTGAGCTAGTACCATGAGCTCATCCACCAGCCAGACAGCCATATCGAATGAGTCTGCAAGAGGAGGCAGAAGTACATCGTACTATCGAGGAGTATCTTGACAAAGGACTTATTAGATCTAGTTATTCACCTTTTTCAGCCCTAGTGCTTTTGGTTCGCAAAAAGGATGGATCTTTTAGGATGTGTATAGACTTTAGAGCATTAAATAAAATTACAATAAAACACAGATATCCGATGCCTCACATTCATTATATTCTGGATGCATTAGGAGGTGCTATTGTATATAGTAAAATAGACTTAAAAAGTGGTTATCATCAAATAAGAGTCAAGGACGATGATGTACATAAATAGATTTTCATACTAGATTTGGTCATTATGAGTATCTTGTAATGCCTTTTGGTTTAACTAATGCACCAACTACTTTTATGATGCTCATGAATGATATTTTTCATCCTTTCATTGGTCAGTTTGTGGTTGACTTTGTAGATGATATGTTGGTTTTTAGTAAAATTTTGGAAGAACATGAATGTCATTTGCGTACAATATTTCAAATGTTGGATGACAATACTTTGTATGTCAATCCAGAGAAGACACAACTATGTTTATCTGAGGTTGAGTACTTAGGACATATAATTTCTGTAGATGGAATTAGAATGGATCCACGGAAAGTGTATGTGATCCTTGGTTGGCCGATTCCTCAGAATGAGCACCAGTTGCGATCATTCTTAGGATTATCAGGCTTCTATAGAAAATTCATTGCCAGCTATTCACACATAGCTGCGCCATTGACAGATTTGTTACAAAATAATAAAAAATTTGTTTGGACTAGTGCACAACAGAAAGCTTTTGACACATTGAAACAAGCAGTTTCAAATGCCCCAATTTTATTGGTGATAGATCCCCAAAAACCTTTTGAAATAGAAACCGATGCTAGTGGCATCGCAGTTGGTACAATTTTGATTCAAGATGGCAGACCAGTAGCTTTTGAAAGTAAGAAACTTTCTCTAGCTCAGAGAAACTGGCCTGTCCATGAACAAGAATTATATGCAATAGTCCATGCTTTGAAGATTTGGAGACACTATCTATATGGTGCAACTTTTCAAGTATATATAGATCATCACACATTGAAGTATTTCTGTTCCCAGCCTAATCTTCGGGGGAGATAGGCTAGATGGGCTGAGTTGATGCAAGAATTTCATATGGAAATTCTATATAGAAAAGGAAAAATGAATACAGATGCAGATGCATTATCTCGTATTTTACATCAGATTAGCTTCACAGTTCTCGATAGTGATTTGATCCAAGAGATCAAAGATTCACAGATTGAAGATGATTATTGTCAGTCTATAATCAACAAGTTATCACAAAGTGATAAAGATCAAGCATTATCAAAATTTCAAGTGGAGCAAGGTTTGCTCAAAAGAAAGGGGAAGATTTGTGTGCCTAATTCCCAAGAAGAGAAGTTTAGAAAAGAGGTTATTTTCGAGAACCATGATGTACCTTGTGCAGGACATCCTGGTATTGAGAAAACTTTGCAGTTGATCAGATGTACCTTTTGGTGGCCAAAGATGGTCATAGATGTAAACAATTATGTAAGTCAGTGTTTTAAATGTCAGGTGAATAAAGTAGAGAGAATTAGTTCTCGAGGTCTGCTACAACCATTGGAGATACCACAGTATTGTTGGGATAGTATTTCCATGGACTTCATAATGGGTTTACCTAGAACACCACAACAGAAGAATGCTATTCTTGTAGTGGTTGATCGTCTGAGCAAAATGGCACACTTTATTCCTACAAAGGAATCTGTGGAGGCTCCGCAAGTCACGGAGCTATTTATTCAAAATATTTTTAGACTACATGGTCTACCTAGATCTATAGTTTCAGACAGGGATCCCAGATTCATAGGAAATTTTTGGAAACACGTGTTCAATAAGCTTCAAGTTCAACTCAAGATGAGTAGTGGAGAGCATCCACAGACAGAGGGTCAGACCGAAAGAGTTAATCAGATACTAGAAGACATGCTATGGGCATATGTTTCAGAAAAGCAAACAGATTGGGATAGTTTTCTCCCATTAGTTGAATTTGTTTATAATAGTTGGAAGCACAAGACTACTAGGCTTGCACCTTTTGAGGTAATCTATGGATTTATTCCACATAGTCTAGCTACCATTGGATTGCCTAGGAAATCTCTGAGTGCTTCACAATTTTTGACAAATATGCAAGCTAACTTAAAAATAGCTCAGTTCAATCTCCAGCAAGCTGCTGAAAGGATGAAAGCATTTGTAAATCGACATCAAACGCCACGAACGTTTCAAGAGAGAGATCGTGTGTTTTTACCGGTTCCACTTGGTTCATCATTGACAGTGGGTCAGAATCCAAAGTTATCCCCTAGATTTTGTGGACCTTGAAGATTACTGATGTCGCATATAAATTGCAATTGCCAGATAATTGCAAAGTTCACCCAGTTTTCCATGTTAGCAAGTTGAGACCATACATTTCTCGAGATGAGAATTGTGTAGATGGTTTAGTTGCTTTAGAAAATAGAGCATCTCAGCTAGATGTTCCATTTCACGTTCTTGATAAGAGGGAGCGGAAGTTGCAAAATCGCTCCATACCAGAGTATTTAGTAGCATGGACTAGCGGTCCACTCACATATGCTACTTGGGAATCAGAAGCTCTGATTCGCAAACACTTTCCTTCCTTGATCACTGAGGACAGTGATCTCTAGAAGGGGAAGAGAGTGTTAGATTTATTTAGACATCGATGGTCTACCATTGGTCTACCTGCATTTGGTCGAGGACCCTAGTCGGGTCAAGGACCAGAGCTCGGGGGAGCCAAGGCTCTAGCACGAATCTTCGAGGTTATTCCATCTCCTCAGAGTGGCCATATGAGGAGTGTTTGGACCTTAGAGAAGATTCTAGAGGTGCCAAGGGCAAGGGCTATTTAAGGTTGGGAGGAGAGTGGCTATAGGTATCCTATGCACTTGTTTTAGCATCTTGTGCTATAGGTATCCTATGCACATGGATACTTGGATCTATCCCTTTGAGATCCTTGTAAATGTAGGCAAATACATCTCTAAATTCCCTGAGTAATTTTATTAAAGCTTCTTCTTCCTCAACTGCCATGTCAACTGTTATTGCTATATGTTTGTCTTCTCCCCCTAGATAAGACGTTTTGCACATTATTTCCATTTGTTTGGATGCATTCTCACTTTGATCCACTTTTATCATTCTTAATGCTATGTGAAAGATATTATACCCTTCTTGATTTTGAAAATTTATCCCCACATTTTCTTCATTGGTTATATTCAGTGTTGACAAAATACGATTACATCCATATGGCTCAAAATTTTCATCAATAAATACTTGAGGTACATACCTTTCATCCTCTACAGCTCTCCCATTTATAGAATTTTCCCTTCTCAAAAGAAAACCATCATATTGAATTGAGAGTATTGTATTTCCTTCTTCTCCTTCACAATATCATCCAATTTTATCTACTGGTACATGCATCAATGAATCCATTACAAACTTGGTTTTCTTCACACTTTCAATCTTCTTTTCCTTTTTCATGTAATCTTGCACATGAAATTTTTTTTTAGTTATTTTCACTAAGATCATTTGACAAGAGATTTTAGATTGCTCATTCACATTCAACTTTATTTTCAATGGTATTTCATCATGTGTATCTTGGACACTTGTTTGTTCATTATCTTCTTTGATTTCATTATATGGAAGATTATCCTCCTTATATGACTCCCACTTTTTCTCCATGAAATCCTTCCATACCCCATCATGTAGATTTTTGAGATTTTCATAGTTCATCTCTGAAGATTCTTTTTCCAAAAACTTTGTGTCTTCTCAATGCTTTCTCTACATGTGCATTCTTTCTACTTCCAATTATAGCATTGGATATACTTTATCTTAATAAATTGGTACATGTCCTTCTTTTATTCTATCCTTATAACCTTTGTTCAAAGTGTCTTACTATTTGGATAATTCTTTCGTTACACTACACTCTTCCTTTTCTCTTGGCAATTCATCAACTCCTCCTGATTTCTTTTGATTATTTTTATGTAATATTTTCTTCAATTCTTCTACTTTGTTTTCCCATTTTGATTTTCGTTTTTCTCTTCTCTCTTTCCATGATAAATTATTCTTAGTGATTCTCTTTGACATATCAAGTCTCTCTCCCTCTTCTCCATCATTTTTTATATTTTATTTTTTGGCTTGGGCTCTAGTTACAACTTGTATAGGTGTTATTTCCTCTTAAACACTACTAGAGGTTGATACAATGTCTAGTGTTTTCACAATTACTTGATTGTTTTCATTTTTCCTATTTGGGTTTTTTAGATAATCTCTAATCAAGTTTTCCCTCCCACACTCCTTGAAATATGCTCCATCAACTCAAAAAGTAGGAGGTTGAGGAAAATCTCTCACAAAGTGTTCTCCACCATACCTATAACAATTCACCTTCCAACACTCTTAAATTGGGGTTTTGGATTTGACATGTAGTTGTTGGTTATGTACATGAATGTAGCTACATCCATTTCTACTTTTCAATTTCCCAAAGCTAAAGCTTGCAAGTTAGGTGCTTTATTAGATACATAGTCCCAATTTGTATCCTCTGAATGATCATCTAAAAGCTATTATAACCATTAGAATATTCCTTGGTTACCACTAAGCATCCTTCAAAAATTTCCTCTATTGGTGTGTATTTTAATGGAGCTACATTTGTTGGTATAGGTAGTTGTTGTCCTAGCACATGTCTAGGTTGTACTCCTTTTCTCTCATTGATTGTTTGTTATAGAAACATTAATACATATTATGATTTGTCCATTTCTTCTCTAGGGTATAGTAATTCAGTTCTTATTTCTCAAAGATTAGATGGTTTTTATAATTGCACATATGGGTTGGATGGTTTTCTCCACACACATAGCATTTCATTACTTTTGTTGTCCTGGGGTTTACCAAACTTGTTCAATGACAATGGCCCCTAAAGCTTTTGCTATAACTTGAGCCAACTCTCTTGTGGGTGGTATTTTACTCTCCCCATTTACTTGTTGATCAGATATTAGAAGATCTGATCCTCTATTATCTTCCAAGTCAATTGTTTCTTTGATGCAAGAGTCTAAGTCTAGACATCTTATAGATTAAACTATTGTTCTCAATTGAGCATTACTTAATCATTAAATGAATAAGGATAATCTTTCTAGAATGGATGGTTTTTGATCATTTGAAAATCTTTCCAAATATTGCTTAAATATTCTTATAGCTATCCTCACACTTTCCTCAGGCTTTTGTTTAAATGGATGGATGAAGGTAGTAGTGCTATGTTTGACCCCTATTTTGGAGAAATCTCCTATGAAGTCTTCCAAAAATATCTCAATATTTGCAAACATATCCTTCCTTAGTGGTAAAAACTATGATAAGGTAGATCCCATTAAGGTTAACCCAAAATCCTCAAATTGAATGTATATTCAACTACTTCTTCTGCTCTCAAGAGTTGTTTGTACTCAACTACATGATCATGAGGATCACTAGATTTATCATATTGATTTTCATACATTTGGCTACTTGCAATGGTCTAAGTCTTCTTCTTTGATTATGCCAATCATTCCTTCTTCTTATAAAGAATTCGTCTACTGGATCTCCCTCTCTTAAGAAAGGATTAGGTGGTCTAACATCTTCTTTCCCTTGGTGGCTCTACTCGTGTATGATCTCTACTACCTCTTGGATAATCTTTTCATTCTAGGTTTTGATCCCAATTTTCTTTTTAGAACATTGACCAAGGTCATTAGTTTCATCCTAGTTATTAGTGAATACATACACACATCCCTATCTATCCTCATGTCTGCCATCCCTAAAGTGGGTCACAAGCCTCAAGTTTAGAGGAATTTCTAATTTAATCTAATCAGCTCCTTATGCAATCCATCCTCATACACATAAGCTCCAAACCTATTTGTATACAAGTACTGAAGGATATCTCTATGATCCACTGGTTAGATGTTCCTAGTTCTCGAAAATGATCTTCCATGTTTATTTCTGGAAAAATGTGTGTTTTGATCCTCCCAAATTTTCTCTTATTGTTCAAAATTTTTCCTCTTCCTATGAGTGTCTTTTGTGAGGAATCTAGATCTCAATATCATTAATTAGGGGTTCTTTAGATCAACCCCTAATTTTCATTGATATCTCATAACTAGGGTTTCAATTTTGCTTCTAGTTTCTAATGAATTTCACACTCAAAAGCACTTCTCACTACATAATAATTACTTCTTTTTACGTGCAAGAGATAATTTCAAAAAAAATAGACTCATGGTAAAAAGATAGAACCACCTATAGTATGAAAGAGTATGAGAAAAACCAAAAACAAAACAAAATCATCTTCTAGTTCCTCTGATATCTCACAAGTGAAATACAAAAAAGGAAATTGAGCTCAAAAGAAAGACATGCTAAATGAGAAAACTCTTGGAAAAAGCAAGTCAGTGACTTAAAAACTTCTCTCACAGATTACATGACAAGGACCTTGAAGTAAAAGTGAGATCAGATGAGAGAGAGAAATCTCACCTTCAGACATATAGAAGAATGTCATGATCAATGCTATCACCACCTATGCCTGAGGACTTATGATGTTGTTACTTGCATATCAAGCTATGATAGTTGAAGGAGCTTCATTGGATCATCATGAGTAATGTTATCCAAGAGGTGACCTAGAAAAGGAGACATTAGGTATGTTAAAAAGAACGATTGAAGTTTCTTATAAACTCTTAGAAAAGGCACCAAGTCCTATATTGAACACTAGAATGCGTGAGAATCTTTTATGTAGATTACTCAACCAATCATTCATACACAAAATGAACCAAAACTTTCTGATATAAAAATTACCACAAATCAAAAAAATATGTAGCTAAATCATGATCTCCACAAGAAGAATTATGTAAACAAGGACCCAATACCTTCTCATGAGTTTCTCTAACATAATCTCTTAGAGATTCAAGGAGCGAAAAAAACTACCCCAAATGTTGAATCCTCTCACGATGTTGAGACTATGCATCAAGAAGAGCCTTCATACTAGCCAAAATAACAACTAAGGAATATGACGAGAAATGGCCATCTAACATTAGACATTTTGAGTCTAATGTCCTAGATGTGGAAACTTTGTGGGAAGAAAAAATATGGAAGAAAGTACAAGAATATAAATGAAAGATAATGAACTCTGTTGAGGCTCCCTTTGAAGAAGTGGAGATTTAGACCCCTCACTTTCAAAGTAATCTTTACAATGAAGTATTAAAAACATTAGTGACGATACTTTTGCATATGAAAACTCTAATGTAAATTCCCTATCAAGGTATTTAAGTATGTGGGAGGACATTTTGAATGTAAGAAGACCATATTTTTGTGCTCAAATGTCTTCTCTGAATGGATCACAACATATGATGAAATTCATGAGAAAAGATAATGTGAAGTGTACACTCGTCCTCAAAGAATTAATTAAACTCAAACCTCACAATTGGAATGAGACTGCAAAATAGGCAAGTGCAGATCTTAAAGGTATGAAGTTAGAATCACATGTAACCCAAAATACCTTTATAAAAAATTGAAGAATATAGTGAAGGTGATGAAGGTAATACTTGTATTCCCATCACATTTAATTATCACACCTCTAAAGCCATAATAGAATATGGGGTTGGAATAGCCATTGTCACTAAGAGTTTGTGGATAAAATGGGAAAAGCCGACCTTTAGACCCACTAGGATGAAACTTCAATTGGCAAATGATCATACGGATAAACCTTTGGCTCTACTAGAGGATGTGGTATTGATTGTGGTATGAAGTTTGAACAAATCTAACCATATGTGATTTCAAAAAGCCTCATAATTACAAGCTACTAATAGGAAGGCCTTTCTTATGAAAATTCCAAGTTTTTCAAGATTGGGGTGGTAATGAACTTTATCTACAACATCAAGGCATAACCAATAGAGTTGATTGCATCCAAAATGAGCTACCAACTCTTACTCAGATATGCTACCACTTTAGTGGAATGCCATCCACAATAATATGGAGGATGATAAGAGTGATAAAACCTCCAACATTTTAGATGAAGCAAAAGAAAATTAGATGAATGAGGACACTCATTTGTAAATGTTTCAAATAGCTAAACAAGAAGAAGTAAGAAGACAATATAATGATAAATTGGAATGGAAGGATTGTGAATTTCAAAGACATGTGGAAGATCTAGCCTACATGCCTATGACATTTCTTGTTGAGGAATTTGAACCTCGCGATTGGCCATAGGTCTTAGCTACATTAGATGTCACTATCAATAAGGAAGTATTGATAAAATATCAAGATGAGGAAGGATACAATCTATTTATGGTCTTCATTCATGAGGATGATGAGATCATGAATGAGATTCTAACTATTATCCATGTAATGGAAAATGTGCTGGAGCAACATGAACAAGCAAATATGTGATGAGAGATACAAAAATGGATTAAGGAAAATAAAGAACTGACTCATATTGATGATCTTCCCTATCAGTCAGATAAGGAATACTTGATGGAAATGGAACTTATCAATTGGAAAGGAAAACCAAATTCATGTACTTATACTTAGGAAGTATATCAGCTAGACATAGTGAAATCTACTCTAGCTAAGGTAGATGAAGACAAAAATGAATCTATCTTTGAAGTCCCAACAATTTTCAAAAAGTATATGATTAGAGATAGATGTATTCAAGTAGAGTTACCTAAAAGAGAAGTTATTTTGGGAGAGTCTTATGATAACAAAGAAATCACAAAAAAAGATCATAGTCACACATGAGGAATTACGTAGATCTCACTAGAGAAGAAGAAAATGACTTGACTTTGCAATTGAGAGAACATTGAGATTTTTTGGCTTGGTCTTTAAAAAGATCTCAAGGAGTACAACCTGAGATTTATTGTTACTCTGCATTTCCAATTGCATCTTCAAAACAAGAAGGTTCAACATCTTAAATTATCTTGGTCATGCAGGCATGGTGATGAGCCATGTCGCTATCATATGTTGATTGTTGCATTGAATTCTGCATCCTTCCATATATTCTTATTCGTGGGTCACTTCTTCTTGTTGTATCATTTGCATATGCCTTTCTTACTCTTGGAATCTTCACAGAGGAAAATCCAAGTTCCTCATCAAGGCTCTTCTCTAATCTAGTTGATTCTTCATCAATGTGTGTGTGTGTTTTATTATCTGTACGAATCTTTTATTTACCTTTCTTTGATATAGTCGATAAATTTTCTAGATTAAAATGTCCATGTAATCTTCCACTCCATGGGTTTGAGTTGGAACTATTGCTACATGATACATTTTTTCCACTCACAATGTGAGATTCTATAACTGAGCTTTCAACATTTCCTTTGTCATTTGAGTCAACATTAAGTCATTCTTTTGCACCATCATAATAGCTTGCCATTTAAGAAAATACCATATCTCTGCTTAGCTTCACCTGACATGTGATTGGGTTGTATCATTTATATCCTTTTTGCTCAAGGGAGACCCAATGAGGATACATTTTTCTATTTTTGGATCATGTTTCATCCTCGACTCATCTAGAACATGTACATATGTCATACAACAAAATACTTTCACATGTGATAAGTTTGGTATTTTAACTGTAAACTTCTCTTTAGGTATAACTTGATGTACAATAATAGTCGAAGTTATATTCATGATGTATACAACAATGTGTACAGCTTCTACCCAATAACATTGAGGCATATTTTTCTCAGCCATCAAGGTCCTTTCTATGTTTGCAATATCTCTATTTTTGCATTCAAGAACGCTATTCTATTATGGTGTGTGCCTACATGAAAACTTCCTTTAAATTCCAGGAATTTTTAGAAAACTATTGAACTCGCGTGGGCAATGCATAAACCTACTCACCCATGAGATAGCAAACTGAATATCTGGTCGAGTAAAGCAAAAGTAAATCAAGCATCCAATAGCCTACTAATAGAGAAAAACAAAAAATGCATCTCCAACATCATGAAGACTCAATCATAAACATGTCTCCATAGGAGTGGCAATAGGTTTGCAGTCTTCAAGGCCAAAACGCTTCAATAATGTGTCAATATATTTTGTTTGACACAAAGCTATTCTGACATCAACTTGCATAAACTAAATGCCCAAATAATGATGCTAATGCCCCAAATCTGACATCTCAAATGAGGCATGTAGATCAACCTTGAAATCAACAATATGCTTCTTATGAGGACCAATTAGTAGCATGTCATCAACATACACAACAATGATCAGAAGCACATCATTTGCACGCTTAAGATATAAGGTGATCTTATTTGGACTCTTCTCAAAACCATGTGCAATCAGGTATGCATGTACCTTTTCATACCAAGCACGTGGTGCCTGCTTCAAACCATATAATGCCTTTTTCAACTTGCACACTTGGTTTTCATGCCTTTTTTGCACAAAGCCACGAGGCTGAAAACATACTCTTCTTCATGCAAATCACCATTCAAAAATGTAGTTTTAATGTCCAACTCATTTACATTCTAACCATGATGAGTTACAAGTGTGCAGATGCTACGAACACTAGTCATTTGACATGTACGAGCAAAGGACTCATCAAAATCAATGCCTCTTTCTTCAGCATAACCCTTTGTAGCAAGCCTAACCTTATACCTGTGAGTTGTTCCATTAGGCTTACACTTCAGCTTGTATACCCACTTAGTGCCAATGGCCTTCTTGCCAGGAGGCAAGTCACATAAAGACCAGTTACCATTTTTCATTGATATTCGGATTGCATAGTAGCCATCTAATTTTCAAAATTTTGTGCTTCATCAAACGAAATAGGCTCATTCTCATCATAGAGACTAGAGGAAGTCATAGCATAGTAATCTGATGCAAAAGAGCTAATATGAGAGCCTAAACGAGTACGATATGACAAAGGTGTATCTAATTTGTTGTCATGCAACGTTTGCACTAGCCATTTTGGCGTAGTTTTTGCCTGCTCAATATCAGCTCTCTCATCAACAAGTGCATCATGTAAATCTGCATAAAAAATGGAATGATCTGCATCATCACATGAAACCTGTAAAGGCTCAAAAGTTGCCTCATTAGGACCAACGCTAGACTGTCCACCTATAAAAAGAGGTCGCAAAGTGTCATGCATATCTTTGGAGCTAACTGATGTCTCCTTAGCACATGAAACTAATGGCTGAATAGCATCTTCCACAAAAACAACATCACGACTAACCAAAATGTGTTTAATTTGTGGATGATATAGATGATAGCCTTTGCTTTCAGAACTATACCCAACAAAAATACTTGGAATTCCATGATACGTTACCAAATTTTCACGATATGATACTTGAGGTGTGGTAAAGCCTAACTTTTGACCATACACCTCGCGATCTCCATGAGTGACCTATTCTTTGGTTTAGCAACTCCATTATGTTGAGCTATATATGACACTCTACACTGATGTTTTATCCCATTTTCAACCAAAAATGCATCAAAATCAAAAGACATATATTCCTCCCCTTGATCAGAATAGAGGATTCCTATTTTACATGCTGATAGATTTTCAGCCAAAACCAAAGACTATTTGAAGCACATAAACACTTTGGACTTTGCTTTCAATGGATATACCCATGCATGCCTAGAAAAATCATCAATGAAATTCATGAAGTAAAGATAGTTCCCAAAAGAAGGTGTCTCCATAGGACCATAGACATCACTATGAACAAGCTCCAATTTCTGAGTAGCTCAAACTGAAGCATCTTTTGGGAAGGAGGAATGCTGCATTTTGCCCAAAATACAGCTTCAGATACATGTTTACTAGGTGCCTCAAATTGGGCAAAGAGGACACCATTTTTTATTTCTGCAAGCATAGTAAACTAGCAAAGTTCAGATGACCAAACTGTGCATGCCAAAGCTTTGCATCTGACAAAAGCTTGAGAATCATGTACTGCACATATTGAATCATTTATAGATTTTTCATACTCTATGAGCTTATACAACCCACGACATAAGATGCCAGAATAAATAATGACATCGCCATTTGACATATCATGAATTGTACATCTGTCATCAACAAATTTCACGACCAAGCCAATCTTGGCGAATGCTCAAACTGATAACAGATTCTTCTTGATCCCTAGCACAAATAAAGTATCCGACAATGTAAGAGAACTACCATCAGCAGTAGTCTGAATGATCTTACCAACTCCCATGACAGGATAAGAGGAGTTGTTGGCACATGTGACAGTATTCCCTATAGGGGAAGGCTTGAGTGAAGTGAAGAAAATGCACTACTAGGTAATATTTTTGGTTACCCCACTATCAAAGTACCATATATATGAGTCCATTGTAGACATACATTGTTCATGAGAAGATGGATCATAACTCCAAAGAATGTTAAATGCCCATTCTTCATTCTACACAAGATTAGCAGACTTTGTTTTGGGTGTAGAGGCCTCTGCAACAACCATTCCAGCCTCTTTCTTCCTTGCCTCTTTACCAGCCAATTTTGGATAACTCTTTATGACATGATCATTTCCTTTACAGTATTAACAAAACAATTTCTACTTTTTTGTTTTCTTCTCATCTTTGCCATCCTTCTTTGATTGTGCAGAATTAGCAAATTTCTGCTTACTACTAGAAGAGCTCCATTTACCTTTGCGCTTCTGACTAGCCAAGAAACCTTGATCTACAACACGCATAATGGACCTGTTCTACCTAAACTGATCTTCTTGCAATAGAACACAAACTAACTCTTCAAATGTTAAGGCATTTGGATTGCCTTTCATCATGAAACAAAGAGTAGAAGCAAAACTCGGATATGAATCAAGAAGACCATTCAGAACAGTCTACACAAGTGAACTATCAACCAAGACCTCATCAGTAGAAATCAATTGTTCCTTCAAATCTTTGATCTCTGTCAGAAAGCTATCCATGGAATCTCATTCATTCATGTGCTCACTCTCCAACTGTTTTCGGAAGTAACCAACACGAGCCTCATTCCTTGCCTCATATAAAGTGGTAAGTGTATCCCAAGCATCCTTTGCTATTCTGCAAGAGCAAATGTGAGGAATAATGTCACGTTTGACAGACAAGGCTATCAATGCATGTGCCTAAGCATCTCTACCATCCCAAAAAAATTACTCTGCAATAGATGCAGCAGGAATCATAGCAAGGATAGGAATTTGAAGAATATCATAATCTTCAATACCTTCTGCATCACCTTCATCAACTGTGTTTGTAGGTGTAATAGAAAGTTTTTCAACACCTTGGACAATATTCCACAGTTCTTTTTGAACTAATACATGATGCATCATATCACTAGTTTGGTACCAAAACAGGACACTTAAGTGTCCTTTTTTGGCAATTTTCCAAAAAATCACACACCTTCTACAAAGAGAATTTGAGAAAATGCTTTAACACACATATTAAATATAATTCAAAGGTTAATGAAAAATTATAAAACACAATAAATCATGTTTCTTGTTCATGTAAATAGCCTCTCAAGATGCTATGGTAGTGAACAAGATGAAAACTCCTAATCAAATTTATTTTTATCAAAAGAAAAAAATGCATCATATGAAAGAAAATATTATACACATTCCTTGAAACATAGATCACATAGTATGAACCTCAAACCCACTTGGAAAAATCATTTCAATTCAAATAAAAGCAATCATTTTGACTTTGTACACCAAAAACAGCAACTAGTTCTAAACATGGTTCAAACAAACTTATGGGAATCCACAGAGGTGTACAAATATGCCAACAATCAAACAAGGTATGAAGATGAAAATCAAGGTATACACATATAAAATCAATTGCTATGACTCTAGTCACCAAAAACAAAAAACTAAAGCCTACATATATGACTCAAAAGAATTTACGGACATCATCGAAGGTGTACACATTCAAGTTACCAAGTAGAAAATGTGTAACATAACAAACCATAGCTTACATATACGAGGCTAAATAATTTATTGAAATCCACCAAAATTTTCACGTCTTTCGACACAACCAAGAATCTTTTGTTGTGTGGGCATCAACCAAATTTTAAAGATACAATCATGAATAGTTTGTGGACACATAACAAAACATGTACAATTATGGAAGAGATCCGGTTTTTTCACATGAAGAAAGAAAATAAGACATCAAACAAGGTGTACACATAAGGCAACTACCAATCTTTGAAAATCAACCAAATTTTTCAGATCTATGTACACCAAACAAAGTAGATATATGTGTGGACACCAACCAATATATCCACATACAAATATTAACATTCAATTGGAATAATGCCAAATTACGAACATTTAGCTTGATATCCAAGAAAATAAACTAGTTCCTACCAAGAAACAAGAGTCATGTACATATAGAATCAAAAGAAAAATATTTAGTGAAAATACTTTTTTGATAGCTGTTATATGCATAAACACATAATCCCTTGCACACACCAACACATACTAAAACTAATACTCAAAAGTCTTTGATATAATCTTTGATATCATAAAATGATAAGTATCATTTGAAAAAGTTTCATTATTTCTATTATGGATGCCATCTTCTTTTTGTCAAATGAAATATGCATGCCAATTGTTTTCATTCTTATCACAATCACCATTGCATATCACATATTATTTGATGAGATTAAGAATGAAACATGGCATGAAAGCATATTTTGGAAGGTTTAATACTTAGAATAGCATTTAAATAATTATTATTTTTCATCATAATTTTTTATTCCACCTTTGGAGCTACGTTATTTTCATGAACATAGAAATATATGTTTTGCCAATTGAGCATGAAAGTTAGCACCAAATGCAATGGCTACTAGTTCAAAGCAGAGGCCTTCTAACTTTGATTGAAAATATGCATTCAATTAGTATGAAGGCTATCCATTGATAACATGCCAATTCTTTGCAATCTCACTTACATACAAATTATAGTGAGCCATTCTTTAAAAGGTGCGATAAATGGCAATGATCTAGAGAAGAAAAGTTTTGAGTCCATGTTTATCACTTATGGAAGTGTTGAACCTTCTTTAAAGATCCCTAGACACTTGCTTTACACTACCAAAGTCCATGAATAGCTTTCCATTTCCTAAAACATATCCAATTTTTCAAAATGTTTGAACTGTGTTATTTTTTTAGTTATGCTAAAAATTGAGTTTTTAAAAATTCCCATTTTCTTCTTCATTTAATTACCCATGTGAAGTTGTAAAATATTAAAGATTATATTTTTCTCTAAAAGTACATGATGTGGGCTATCAAATCCAAGTGAGTATGACATCAAAGCCTCAAGGGTGTCATCAAGAAAAATCAATCAATTTGATGTAAAAGCAGGACACTTAAGTGTCCCAGGATACTCAAGTGTCCTAGTACAGAACTAGTGATATAAGCCCATAATGGGTAATTGGCATCATCCAACTTATCCTCAATAGCCAACATACGGAATACAACACTACTTTTAGCCATGGCCACTAACTAAAATACCTTGATGCAAAAAAATGTATGTACCTCAAAAAGTTGAACACAACTATCTTGTCGACTTCTCCTAAACTTATAGTAGACTTTGAGATGCTTATATTGGCAAACCAAAACCTATATATATCTTTGGCACAAAAAGGCAAAATTGCATACACAAGCATTGCGGTAGTGCGTTTGGAGGCTAGACTGAGCTCACATCACGATTTCAACACCATAAAGTGAAGCAGTTTTGAGCTCCTAATCAATCTAAGTATGCTCATCAAATTTCGTGTGATTCTGAGACTGTGATCGGAGGGGTGTTGACAATGTCCTAGATAAAGCGGCGACCTGCTCTGATACCAATTGTTAGAGTTTGAGGTGTGTAGAAGCACGTGAACAACATCGGGAAGATAAAGAAGCTTGAAGCACACCACACAATACTGAATGTATTACCACTAGAATGTAAAAAGAGAAGTATCATATTAGGGTAATAGACACATATACAAGCCCGGGGAAAAAAACTCCTAAAGAGGAAAAAAAAAGTGCTCCGACGGTCCCAGAGTGATCACACACATCACTACCCAAATATATCAATAGTCTTTTTGTGGCAATAGTACACAGAATTGCTTGAAATTATGGATTTGAAATTTTTGGAAGATGTGGAATAGAACGCAATTTACAATTTTGCAAGTTGGCCTCTTGTTTTGTGGATTCCACCTTGGGAGCTCAATATGGAGGTCCAAACGGCTTCAAAAGTGAAATTGGAGCAAAACAAGTGACCCGAAAGGGTGAACTCCCAAAAGTAATTTAATGTCTTCTACCTTCATACCAAATTTCATAGGAATTTGGAATCATTTGTGTAGTGTGTGTTCTCCATGCCTTCTCATGGACTCTTCATTGTCAGCCTTCCTCACACGCTCTCTAGAGCCACACTAGATCTGATACATTGTCAAGTAAAAGGAGATAATGAAGAGATTTTTCACATACTCTCACACATAAAGAGAGGAGCAAACATAGATTGAAGCAAGGAAGAATGATCTTCTTCTACTTCTTCTGTTACATAAAGAGAATATACAAGAATGACCTAATACAACAATACAATTAGTACAATATATAAACAATAGTACATAAGGAAAACCCTAATGTAATAGTCCCCCTTCTAAACCCACTAGTTCTAAATCTTGTTGAAATAAAAATGCTAACCCTAATATTGCAAATTGAGTATTTTGTTTATTTAATATCCTTTGTGATTCAACATGATCAAGACCATTATTTACATCTCATTATCTTTCCATGCTTTATTTCTAAGTTTAAAAAAAGAAAACATTAATTTTAAATATTCAATTCAATCCACATCATTGACATCATTTTTTTCATACCTTGGACATCATTCAATCCACATCATTGACAATTTGTCTTCCATATTATTCACATTATTCAATCCACATAATCACATCCATCATATCATTCGATTGAATCCACATCATTGACGTCATTCAATCCACATAATTCAACTAAATCCTTATCATTGACATCATTCAATCCACATAATTCAATTCAATCCACATCATTCATAGATATGTAGATAGATAGATAAGTAGATAAATAGATAGATAGATATGTAGATAAATAGATAGATTGGTTGATTGATTGCTATATGGATACATTCTTAAATATATAAATATTGAATATATTATCTATATATAATATGTTCATTGTATATAAAAATAATTAAATAGATAAATAGATAAAATGATGGATATATGGATAGTTATATACATAGATTGATTTATTAATTGATAGATATATAGATAAGTATATAGATAATGAACATAATCCACATCATAAAAATTTTAGTTTAAATCCATCATAATCACCTCAGGTAAAAATCCATCGTAATCACTTTATATCAAAATCCATCGTAATCATTTTATATCAAAATCCATCATAATCAATTTATATCAAAATCCATCATAATCACTTCATATTTAAATCACTTCAACTTAAAGTACCAATTATATAACTTTAACACAACAAATGAATCTGACACAATGATAAAAATTCATGTTTGATTAATGAACATTTCCCTTGACAAAAATCCACTTCAATATGGTTTCAAACCATCACTAGTAGATAACTTCAAACCATAACAAATGAGTTTTGAAAATACTATAAGCAACTAATGTCTTTCTACTCTTTTCAATACATCTTTATCAATAGCTAGTTCTAATGCAAACTTGAACTTATAAACCCCACTTATATTGATGGGCTAGCTATCTAAAACTACAAATTTTAAAAGTTATAATATAAGCATTTCAATGGCAAAGGTCTTCTACCTTTTATTAAATGGCAGAAGGCAAGTCAATATGCATTCTAGTGCAATCCACCAATAATTTCAAATCCACTCTTCCTTGTAGATATCTCGAGGTGTAATAACTTTGAGAAAATTTTCTTTGTTATCAAATACCAAAGTCATCTGATGTAAACATGATCTTCTTCAAACTACAACAATATGTTTCCTGGATGGAGATCATTATGGGATACATTACAAGTGTGCAAAAATGAGACTTTTTGCAACATTCCATTGATTGACTTCCAAGCATTCATCTTCATTGAAGCTATATCACCCTTTGTGCCTTTGATGCTTTTGCGAAGTGGTATGTTTAATGACTATTTCTTCATTTTCTCAAGACACATATCAAGTTGACCATTGTTCCATAGTTTGAATATAAGATTGTTGGAGTTTGAGGTCTATGGAAGCACGAGAATAGTGCAAGGAAGAAGAAGAAAGCTTGGAGAACATCACACAATACTGAATGTATTACCAAGTGAATTTACAAGAATAATTCAACCATTAGGGTTATAGGGATATATACGAGTCGGAAGAGGGGGGGTGAACTTCCTAAAGAGGGAAAATCATGCCTCAAGGGTCTTAATTATGTTCACATACATCACTACCAAAATATGTCAACAAATCCCCCCTAGGAGTAATGTGGTGAACAAGAAGTTGGCACTCATGTATAAGGAAGTCCCAAGCTATATGAAAAAAGATCAATCCACAAAAGGAAGTAAGCCCAAGGCCTTACGAAAAGCTTCAAACTTCTCTTGAGGCACAGCCTTTGTGAAAAGATCTGCAATGTTATGTTGTGTAAGCACATATGCCAAGCTGATCTCTCCAGCAGAGAACCACTCGCAAATATTATAATAATTCACCTTAATGTGCTTTGTGCAAGCATGGAACATAGGGTTCCTCACAATTGCCAATGCACTTTAATTGTAGATGGTGGTGGTAGAAGACTGACCAATACCCAAATCATTCAAAAGGCATTTGATCCACACACACACACACACACTCAACAATCACTCTGAAAGCTACCCTATACTCAGCCTCACAACTAGAAGTGGCCATAGTAGACTACTTCCATCTCAACCAAGATCTGCATGAGCTACCAAGCATGAAGCAAAAACCACTAGTAGACACATGAGTGTCATAGCAACCACCCTAGTAAGAGTTAAAAAAATCATGTAAATTTGGTGGTAGTGATCCCCCCTTAGGATAAAAAAATCCAAGTAGTCTGATACCACTCAAGTAGCAAAAGATGTGCTTAATCGCTTGCCAATGCTTGATACTTAGGCAATGCATTAACATGCTCATTTGTGAGATAACAAACTAAATATCACAAAATGTTATGCATAAGTAAATCAAGCATCTAAGAGCATGCTGATAGAGAATAGCATCAAATGCATCTCCAACATCATGAAGACTCAACCATAAGCCTCTTTCCATAGGAGTGGCAATAGGTTTGCAATCTTCAAGGCCAAAATGTTGCAATGATATGTCAATATATTTTGTTTGACACAGACCTATTCCACCATCAACTTGCATAAATTGAATGCCCAAATAATGATGCAAATGCCCCAAAGCTGACATCTCAAAAGAGGCATACAAATCAGCCTTAAAATCAACAATATGCTTCTCATTAGGACTAGTGAGTAGCATTTCATCAACATAGACAACAATGATCAAAAGTACATCATATGCATGCCTAACATGTAAGGTGCTCTCACTTGGATTGTTCTCAAAACTATGTGCAATAAAATAGGCATGTATCTTTTCATACAAGCATGTGGTGCTTGTTTTAAACCATATAATGCCTTTTTCAACCTGCACACTTTGTTTTCATGCCCTTTCTGTACAAAACCACATGGCTGAAATACATACACTTCTTCATGTAAGTCACCATTTAGAAATGCAGTTTTAATGTCCAAATGACATACATTCCAACCATGATGAGCTGCAAGTGCACAGATGCCACAAACGATGGTCATTCGGCATGTGGGTGCAAGGGTCTTATCAAAATCAATGCCTCTCTCTTGAGCATAATCTTTTGCAACAAACCTAGCCTTATACCTTTCAATTGTTCCATCAGGCTTATGCTTCAGCTTGTATACCCATTTAGTGCCTATGGCATTTTTGCCCATAGGCAAATCACGTAAAGGCCAAGTACCATTCTTCATAATAGCATCATATTCTAATTGCATAGCACCTATCCAATTTTTTGAATTTTTTTCATCAAAAGAAATAGGCTCATTCTCATCACAAAGACTATAGGCAATCATTGCATGGCAATCTGATGAAAAAGAAGCAGTATGAGAGCATGAATGGGTATGATATGACACAGGTGCATCTAATTTTTTATCTTAAATATTCTACACCATTCATTTATAGAGGAGGCATAATTTTTTCCTGCTCTATACCAACCCTCTCCTCAACAAGTGCATCATGTAAATCTACATAAAAAATGGAATGATTTGCATTATCATGTGGAACCTAGAAAGGCTCAAAAATTGCCTCATTTGGACCAGCACTTGATTGTCCACCTATAAAAAAGGATAGCAAAGTGTTATACACATCATTTAAGCAAATTGATGTCTTCCTAGTACATGAAAGTACTGGCTAAATTGCATATTCCACAAAAACAAAATCGTGGCTAACCAAGATGTGTTTAGTCTATGGATGATACAAATAGTAGCCTTTGCTTTGAGAACTATATCCAACAAAAATAAATTTCACTATTTTGTTATCCAAATTCCTACATTTTTTTTTGGAAACTAATGCATATGCTAGAGAACCAAAGACACAGAGATGAGCAAGAAATGGATTACAACCATGCCAAGCCTCATATGGAGTGATAGACTACAATGCTTTGGTGGGTTACTTATTAAATACATATGTTGCACACATAACAACTTGAAGCTGAAGTGTTTCAATGGTGATGCACCACAGTGCGCTCTCCTTCTTGAGAGCTCCACGACGATATGCTCGGAGTAGAAAGCCGAGCTCCTGAGGCCGCACACAGTACTCCGCACAGAGGCTATAGAATACGCAGAAAACACAGTACACAGGAAGCATGAAGACAGACTTCTTAGGTCTTACAAATGCGGTTGAACTTACAGTCTCTGACTGACCAGGCCACTATATGTTTTATTAAAGAACATATACAAAGAAGTGTTCGGTGGCCATTTGGCCTTTCACATGGACACTAACGGTAACAATCTCCCACTAAAGGCCAATATGGCCAGAGTAACTATGGGAGAAAAAATAATGAATGATAAAGAATACCTGAGTGTAAGTATACAAACTATACCTCCCACCTGATGGGCATGTTACACAGTATACAAGTGACTGCGTAAGATCAAGAATCAAGTAACTCCCATCAAGTGACAACAGTGTCGAAAGCTATCCTGTGGTGCTTTAGTCAAAGCATCTGCAGCATTATCTCGAGTGTGAACCTTCTCAAGAATAATGCTCTCAGTGGCTAAGCAATCTCTAATGAAGTGATACCTCACCTCAATGTGCTTGGTCTTTGCATGATAGACCGGATTCTTAGCCAAAGCAATGGCACTCTGAGTGAGGTACATGTTGAGGTAAACCCATATCACAAGCAAGACGAGAAAGCCACAATGCTTCCTTACATGCCTCACTTGCTGCAACATACTCTGCTTCTGTGGTGGAAAAAACAGCTGTACATTCTTGAAGATGAGATCTCCAAGAGATAGCACCTCCAGCAAAATGAAAAATATACCCTGATGTAGACTTACGATTGTCTACAAAACCAGCATACTCAGAATCTGTGTAACCAATAATGGATGCTTTCCCTCTACCTAAGCATAGACACTTGTCCTTAGTGCCACTCAGATATCTCAAAATCATTTTGACCGCTTCCCAATGTTTCTTGCAAGGATTAGACATATATCTGCTCACAACTCCCACTGCAAATACAATGTCTGATCTCGTAGCTACCATAGCATACATGAGACTACCAACAGCAGACTGATAGGGAATTTTGGTCATGAATTCTTTTTCCTCATCTGATTTGGGACATTCATCCTTGCTCAATTTCACATATGTGGGTAAAGGTGTACTCAATGCCTTTCCACCCTGCATATTGAATCGGTGAAGTACTTTGGATATGTACTCACTTTGAGACAAGTATATGCATCTTTTACTCCTATCACGAGTAATGCGCATGCCAAGAATATGTTTGGCATCCCCCAAATCCTTCATATCAAATGTCTGACTCAACTTCTTTTTGAGAAGTGACAAATCATAAGAGGACTTCCCAGCAATCAACATATCATCAACGTAAAGTATCAAGCATATCAAGCTGCCATCAGAACATCTCTTTGTGTAGAGACAATGATCCTCATTGCTCCGAGAATAGCCTTAAGACTTCATAAAAGCATCAAAATTTTGGTACCATTGTCTAGGAGACTGTTTAAGTCCATACAAGCTCTTCTTGAGCTTACAAACTAGACTTTCCTTGCCAGGAATTACATAACCCTCTGGTTGTTCCATATAGATCTCATATGTAAGATCTCCATGCAAGAAAGCTATTTTCACATCCATTTGGACTAGCTCTAAGTCCTCCATTGCAACGAATCCAAGCAACATGCGCAAAGTAGTCATCTTGACCACTGGAGAGAAGATTTCCTCAAAATCAACACCATGTTGTTGCTTAAAACCCTTTGCAACAAGTCGTGCTTTATATTTTGGAGAAGCACTATCTGATGTGAATTTCAGCTTATATACCCATTTACATGGTAAAGCTTTTCTGCCCTTTGGCAAAGGTACTAAGTCCCAAGTACCATTCTTGTGAATAGAATCCAACTCACTCTTCATGGCACGCTCCCACTTGACATGATCCTCTGTCTGCATAGCCTCTTTGTAGCAAGAAGGCTCACCGGCATCTGTTAGCATAACAAAATCTAAACCTGGAACATATCTATCAGGTGGATATGAGACACTTGCAGAACGTCTCAATTGTTGCTGAACAGGAACATGTGCAGACTGATCTGAATGGACATTCTCTTGAACATCCCTATGTGCAGCATTTTTATGCATGCTAACCAGAGGACTAGTATCCTCAAATACCACTCTTCTCACTTCAACCTCCTTAATGGGTTGTTTATGCATCTTAGACTCATTAAAAATGACATCACTACTTCTGATCACTGATCGTGTTTCAGGATCCCATAAGCGATATCCAAATTGTCCTTCTCAACCATATCTAAGAAAAATGCATTTCTTTGACTTATGGTCCAACTTTTGTCTAAGATTTTTGGGTATATGAACATATGCTTCACACCCAAAAACTTGAAGGTGATCATAATATGGTGGTTTCCCTGTCCATAACTCTTGTGCCACTTTCAGACCTTTGGCAGTACTAGGTGAAAGGTTAATCACATGAACTGCAGTCAATACTGCTTCTGCCCAAAAACCTTGTGAGAGGTTTGCATGATGCAACATAGAGACTACTCTATCTTGAATAGTTCTATTCATCCTCTCAGCTACACCATTCTGTACTGGGGTATAAGGAGCTGTAAACTCTCTATGAATTCCTCTAGACTGACAGAAAAGGCTGAATTCATGTGAGGTATACTCACCTCCATTATCAGATTTTCCATTTCACTACGAGATATATGGCCCAAACGACCATGCCAAATACAAGCCATAGGCTGTTCAGTAATAGCTAACAAGTGTTCTTTCTGTGATACAAATAAAGGATAAAGTGAGCCAACTTTGCTTCCTTTTGCAATAACCATATTGCCCTTTGATATACGAAAGGACTGAGCATAGAAGACCACCTTGTAACCAAGGTCATCAAGTTGACCAACTGACATCAAACTGCATGATAACTGAGGTACATGGCGTACATTATGCATAGTAAATTTTGAACCATCAATGAACTGCACAACCACATCTCCAATCCCCACAACATCACACTGGTAAGAGTCACGAAGTCTCACGGTACCAAGAGACTTTGCTGCATAATTAGAGAACCATTCTCTATGTGGTGTCACATGGAAAGAAGCACCAGAATCTAGCAGCCAGGTGTGGGAAAGAGAATCAGCCATAAGTGCCTCAGATGGCACAGTACTATCAAGTGTCAACACATCAGCATCATCAGAAATAGCATTAATTTCTTCAATCTTCACATTCGAAGTAGATGGTGTAGGTAACTGTTTAACATGCCCATCAACATTCTGTCCTTTACCTTTAGCATTCTTTAATGCATAACAGTCTTTCTTCATGTGTCCTTTCTTATGACAAAAATGGCATTCGATATCCCTCTTCCTTGATTTACTTCTACTCTTATTCCGTTGACCATTCTTTTCCTTGTTCTTGCTCTTGCCACATTGTTGATTCTTTCCTTGGTAAGAATCACGAACATTATATGCATCTCCACTCTGAGTGCCAACCATAGATTTTCTATGAATCTCCTCACTCAAGAGTGCTCCACATATATCATCATAGACAAGTTTACCGCCAGGTGCACTGTTGCTAATAGCTGTGCAAAATGTATCCCATGATGATGGCAGGGTGCGTAACAGCAATACTGCTTTCATTTCATTATCCATATCCATTTTCTGAGCCTGAAACTGGGAGAATATAGCATCAAACTCATTTAGATGAGCAGCAACACTATCTGTGTCCTTCATACGAAGGTCATATAATTTTCTCATCAGATACACTTTATTTGATGCCGTCTCTTTTTCATATGTATTGCATAACTTCTTCCAAAGCTCCTCTGCACTTTCACAGTCTAATACTGTAAAGTAAACATTATCTGCCAAGTGTAAGCGAATGGTAGACCTGGCCATTTCATCTAACTCATCCCAATCATCTTCATCCATGTCAGCAGGCTTCTTTGAAATCCCATTTACTGGCTTCCATTGCCTCCGTTGAATCAGCACATCTTTAATCTGATTCTTCCATAGAGCAAAGTTTGTGCCATCAAAATTTCGGATCTCAAAATGGTCTTTGCCCTGCAAGTTATAGCTCCTCCTCGGAACACTAGCACTAGACCCTGATCCACCGGATGTGCCTGAGACCTCTGATGCCATGATCGTACAGAACTGAATAGAATGATAATGGAGCTAGAAGAGTCCAAACACCAATAAATAAGTGTATCAAGGAGTAAATCAACCACTATATAGTTGACTAAACCAGAAATCTGGAAATATTTTGCCAGAGTATCCTCTGCAAAATTAGCATAGGACCAGTGTCAAAGTATCATAAAACTGCAAGTACTGACATGTCTACCTGCATAGTGAATCACTGACTCCACTGCATATAATCAGTTACCCAATAGAAGCCAACTAGGCTTATCGAGCACCTATGAACAACTATCATACATCTCCTATGGCGAGGCTGGGTAAGTCTTCCACCTGCATCACCGAAGAGACCCCGACATCTGGGTGTCTCCCAGTTAAGAAAACCTCACCACGACCCTCTTTATCAAACGTAAAAGGCTTTAAGCAAAGAACGTAACCGCTATATCAATGACCACATGGACGTACATAAGCGGTATCTATAGAAGCGTACATGGTGTGTATGTGCTCAATATATGCAGTAAAATGACACTAAAAGGCTGAGTACAAAGCCCAAAAACTAGCCAATAACACCTGCAAGTGTCTGCCAACTCTGATGTTTTAGGCTTTAAAAACCTGCATAAATTTGTAGCGACTACTCCCACCAAAACTGAAAACCCCTCGAGAAACCTGTAGTTTTACGAGTATGGCTGAAACTACAGCCCCAAAGGTTGATATTTATTGTCTCAGAAGTACAAGGAACACCCTTCTTGATGTTCTTGGACCTGTGCGAAGAGAACTATGTGCAAAAGTACTCCGAAATGGCTCCAAAAAACACCCCAAAATTGCTTCAGAAATAGGCTTTGAAGCAAAAATGAAGCTTTGAGGGACCAAAACTTGTTCAAGGTAATGTCAACCTTAGTCTTTCCCCTTCTTCAAACACCACAAGAGTGTAGCTTAGTGGCAAGAGATTGCCACGGTTGAGCGAGCTCTGGGGGGAACAGTACTGGGATGGGTGACCTCCCGGGAAGTACCGGGAACCTCTATATTCCTTGATCGTTGAGGTCCTCCCTCGCGCGCAGCCAATGGCGCCAACGGTGACTTCGGTGACTCGGATGACAAGGTATGCCAAGGTCTATGCCTTGGTCACCGCCTTAGTCATAAGCCTTAGTGTTTCAATGGCGATGCACCACAGTGCGCTCTCCTTCTCGAGAGATCCACGACGATATGCTCGGAGTAGAAAGCCGAGCTCCTGAGGCCGCACACAGTACTCCGCACAAAGGCTGTAGAATACGCTGAAAACATAGTACACAAGAAGCACGAAGACAGACTTCTTAGGTCTTACAAATGCGGTCGAACTTACAGTATGTGACTGACCAGGCCACTATATGTTTTATTAAAGAACATATACAAAGAAGTGTCTGGTGGCCATTTGGCCTTTCACATGGACACTAACACTAACAGAAGCCAGAAACTACGTGGTAAAGCTTGACTTTTGACCATACACCTTGCCATCTCCATGAGAGACTTGTTCTTTCTTTCAACAATTCCATTTTATTGAGGTGTATATGGCACTATACATTGATGTTTTATTCCATGTTCATCCTGAAATGCATCAAAATCAGAAGACATGCATCCCCCCCTTATCAGATTGGAGGGTGCCCAATTTACATGCTGACAGATGGTCAATCAAAACCAAAAACTGTTTGAAGCACATAAACACTTCCAACTTTGCTTTAAATGGATGCACCCATGCATCCCTAGAACAATCATCAATAAAAATCATGAAGTAAAGGTAGTTTTCAAAAGAAGGTGTCTACATAGGACCACAGACATCACTATGAACAAGTTGCAATTTTTAGTAGCTTGAACTGAACCATCTTTTGGGAAGGAGGAGCACTGCATTTTTCCAAAATATAGCCTTCACACACATTTTTACGAGGTGCCCGAGGTTTGGGGAGAGAGGACACCGTTTCATATTTCTACAGGCATAGGAAACTAGCAAACTTCAAATGATCAAAGCATGCATGTCAAAGCTTTGCATCTCAGATAGCCTATGAATCTTGAACTGCACATACTAGATCATTCATAGATTTTGCATAGTTTATGAGGTTATACAGCCCATGACATAAAATTCTAGAAGCAATAATAATATCGCCATTTGACACATCATGAACTCTACATCTGTCATCAACAAATTTGACAACCAAGCCAATCTTGGCTAATGCAAAAACTGACAATAGATTTTTCTTGATCCCTGGCACAAACAAAGCATTTGAAAATATGAAAGAACTACCATTAGTAGTAGCCACAATGATCAAAGGAGATCCCATGAGGTTACCATTAGTGTCCATGTGAAAGGCCAAAGGGCCATTGGACATTTTTAGTGGCCTGGTCAGCTACAGACTCTAAGTTTGACCATATTTGTGTGATCCAATAAATCTGTGTTCGAGGTTTGTGTATCTTGTATTTTTCTTGTGTATTTTTCAGCCTTTGTGTGGAGTATTGTGTGTGGCATTGGAGTCCATTTTTTTATAGCAAGGATATCATTGTGGAGCTTTCGAGAAGGAGATTCTAGCATCATGCATCATCAAAGAAATAATACCAGAGCATTTCGATACAAAAGCTTTGTTCCTTTTGTGCGAGCGAAGCGAGCATCCATCCGTCCACCCAAGGCTTATGACTAAGGTAGTGACCAAGGCATAGACCTTAACATACCTTGTCACCCGAGTCATCAGAGTCACCATTGGTGATATTGGTTGTGCATGAGAATGGAGGTTCCCGATACTTCTCAAGAGGTCACCCATCCTAGTTTGTTCCCCCTAGATCTCGCATAATCGATAGAAATCTTGCCACTAAGCTATACTCTTGTGGTGCTTGTGGAAGGAGAAAGAATAAGGTTCAATAATATTTTGGGCCCTTAGAGCTTCATTCTTTGTTTTCAAAGCCTATTTTGAAGCATTTTCAGGGTGATTTTTGGAGTGTTTGGAGTACTTTCATGCATAGTTCTCTTTGCACTAGTTCAAGAACATTAAGAAGAGTGTTCTTTGTACTTCTACAACAACAAATATTCAGATTTGGGGCTGTGTTTTGAATCACACTAGTAAATCTACAAGTTTCTTGAAAGGTTTTCAGTTGTGGTAGGAGAAGCCACCACAAGTTTATGGAAGGTCACCACAAGTTTATAAAAATGTAATTTTTCCACTTAGACCCTACAAAATCTTGTATAGGAATTTTTGTTAGCCATATGGTTTGGCATGTATAAAGATCAGATATGACTACATATTTGTACAAATTTTCAAGGCTATCAGAGCTTCTTAGATACCTTTTGTCACCTTGCAAACTTCCAAATGTAGACAAACTAGTATAAGGGAGGTTCAAATGGGAGTTTTTTTCTACATAATTCTAAAGGAGACCTTTCAAAACATAGCCCTATAAATTTTAATCTTCATCAAAGGATATTTGGAGGGTTCAAAGAGCACAAAACCCAATTTTCAAGGTCACTACAGTTTCCTAGAATAAGCAAATTGAAGGCTTGAAGGGCTGCCATAAGGCAAACAATGATTGAACCATGTTGTACAGTCAGGATGAGCTCACATTCAAGAGTTGAGATGCACTAAAGATTAAAGCAAGGAGGATCTACGAATTTTTTCATCAGATAAGCCTTTTTTGATGGTCAAAGATCAATAATGAAAAGTTTGTCCAAAAATAGCGGCTTATCTTATCCAAATTGATGTCAGCACTGATCTGACGATCTAGATCATCCCCAGATCCAATGGTGGAGAATGAAGGCATCTATTTTTTTCTCCATTGTCCTAGATATCATATAAAGAACCAATCCTAGCCATCCATTTGATAAATCCAATGGTTGTAATCAAAAGCAGTTGATCCTAGGGTTGAGAGTTGATTTCTCCAGATCGAAGGGCCCAAATCTATTCAAAAAACTATAAAAACTCCCCTCCAAATTCCTAGAGCATCATTGTTAGGTATCCATAGGCCCCTTGCTAGCACATGATTTCCTTAAGACGATCACTCTCAGTTGAGCATGTGAGGATCCAAGGTGGGCTAGTAAGAGCATAGTTCTTTAGAATCAATTCTAAGTTAGACTTCTAATTTAGGATAGGATCATAAACCCAATGCTTTCTCTATCCTTGATCACCCTCAGTGGAGCATGTGGATGATTTAGAGTTGTCTTTATGAGTCTTAGACTTCTTTAGTTAGTCGTTATGCTCCTAGAAAGATATAGGATCAATAAAGTGGAATCTATCCTCATATGTGTGATATTCGATTGAACTGTCATGGTGGGAGGGTTGTGCGGACTACCTTTGACCAATGGAATGCTTAGCTTGATATATCACAATACTCATGTACATGTATTCTGTTACAATACCTTTTAATTCATGTCTCTTGTCTCTTAGTCTCTTATGCATTTTTACATGTCTCCTTCTATCTCTTTCTATGTATTAGAAGGCTCCCCAGTCTTGCATTGAAACAAATAAGGATTATCCATTGAGATTGAGAGGATAAGTTTCTTTATATTCATCAATCATGATCCACATGCATGCATACAATCCACAAACACCCATGCATATGCATGAATTTTAAAAGTGTATAAGAAGCTCCATTCTTGGACTATTCTTCCTTTCGAAATCGATTCGTGTGTATGGTTTTCTTTTTTTCTCATCATGCATATATACCATCCAAAAGAACCCAAGCATATGAATTATATTTTGAAAGTGTATAAGAAGCTCTATTTTTTTTATCATTCTTCCTTTCAAAATCAATTCATATGAATGGTTTTCTTTTGTCTTCATCATTCATGTTCATGGGTTTATCTTGCATTCATATGTTCCCCTTCCCATAATCAAATCATGATATCTCTTCTCTCCATACCCAACTTCATCTTCACCTTCACATTTGGATCACAAAAACCTTCCAACACTCACTATCTTCATACACTCTGCATGTGCCGCGATCGGACCTAATCCACCGAGATTGCAATCACCTTCATATTTGAACCCGACGTGAAATGCTTCGTGGCATTTGCTTTTGATCTTGTTGGGAGGTTTTGATCCATATCCTTTGTTGCATATATTTCATCATTATCATATCATCGCCATCATTCTTGAGTATTGCACTGGATTTCTCATAATATCGTATACATCTTCATCATGAAGTAAACACATTTGTGAGAGATCTAGAGCATCGTGCATCACTTGTATATTCAAATAAGATGAAGGATTCAAATCCCTTATTGTTGAGAAGCAAGGCCAAAGAATAGTCTCTTCTATGTTGAGAGAGAAGGAAAAATTCAATGGCATCAACATTACAAGCTACTTAGATTTTTTGAAGAGAAAGCTATGATTTTTGGTCTTCCCGAAGATCTTTTGATAACATTCTTTGTAGAACCCCTAATCCTTGGCCAATATTGGCTATATGATCACTCAGTGGACCTAAATCTTAGACAAGGCTCCTACAGATTGGAACCTTAGACTAGCGACGAGTGATACTGCTTGACTTCGTTGACAATACCCCGCCTGAGGAATGTAACCCTAGACCATATGAAATGATTGTGAGGGAGGACCAAAAGATCTTTGGTCAAATCCATCAGTTAAGCATGCTCCATCCAAAGTCAACCCATGAGAGCTTGGCGATGGATAGTTGCCATTCAAGAGGATGTTAGGAGATCTTCCCCTGGTCTTCCTTTGCACAGGAAGAGGACTGCATCAGTGGACAAATGGGGACCATCATCTCCACTGCCCCATCTTCCACACTTCACGTAGACTAGCCTAGATTTGTTGTACAGAATGCCTCACTTCCTGATCGGTAGGTCGCGCAAGTGTTGGACCTCCCTTCTTTTCCAAAGTAGAGTGTCAAAGAGACCTCTTAACCACGATGTCCAAGAAGTCAACCATGACTCAAAAACCCAAACCGATGAGCATACCAAATGACACAAAGATGGATGCAGTATCAGCAACCCAAGGCAAGTGGCACAAAGCAAGTATGGGTGCCAAAAGTACAGAAAGCACCATCAGTTGCTAACAACAGTGCAAGCTATGACAAGAAGAAGTCAAGGCAGAAGCAAAGTCAGCATCCAACCTACCCTCAACCTTACGTTCCATCAATGAAGACCACACAGATTTGGATTGCCAAGAAGTACTTAACAAACTGACCCACACCCACGTAGATTTGGGTACTGAAGAATTGTATTTTAGCTCAAATCCCCAGCCATGTAATAAATACTATTTGAAATCACTTCACACATTGACACCACTATTGACATATTCATCTTTTGTACCTCGGTAGAAGAACACCACCCATACACCAACTCTTAGGAAATGGTTGCCGAAACATGTCCCGCAACCTTCATATGATCCTTTGTATGGCATAACACCTATCCCGACTAACCTTCACCCTTGTAATAACTCACCCACAACTAAACCTTGTATAAATTCACCCACACTAACCCAGTATCACTTGTAATAAAGACTCATCACAAGCAATGTATGCAATATCTAAAGTATGTAGGTGTCTAGTGACCTGCAGTAGTTTATGAGAAATCACTCCATAAACCACCTCACAACACTCAGCTACACGGGTTACACATCAGCTATGGAAAGGGATTGTGGTCTCATTGTAATGGGATCATGATTAATTTCCATACTAATGTGTGAATCTTTTGTAGCAAATCATCTCTGTATTCACTTCGATCATAATGCAAGCTGAAGGCACTTCCAAGGCTGGCCCTAATGTGCAAGTGATCAATCTTGATAATTTATTAGTTGAATCTTATCCTACATTGCAACCACCAAAATTTCAAGGTTTCATTTTACCGATGCCCATAGATGATCCTCCTCTGGGATGCAGTGAAAAAGTACATAGCAATTCACATTGGTTCCAACGTCTAGCAGGACCCCTTGCAGATGCTAATTTTATCTATGACGCCATGCTTTGTTTTGATGGTAACAAGTGGGGCAGATATCAGTTTTTCTCACAATAATTTCAAGAGCTACATAATTCAAAAGAGTTACGACACATTTGGGCTAGGGTTGGTTTCACATAGTATTTTATCGACCCTCTATCAAAACCTGATTTCTATCGATGCTATTATTTGGTAATCACTCTTGAAGCTCCTGAAAGAAAGGAATTGCCAGGAATGTTTATTTTGCCATCGCTAGTAAATGATCCACCCTACAAGGAATTTTATCTATCGAAGGACCTCATTCGAGCTGCCTACCAACAAAACGAGAAAGGCTTATTCCTGAGCCTAGGAAATGAGATGATGTTTTGAAGTGGACAAATATATCGGCCACCACTCCAGAATTATTGAAGCCATTGTGCATTTGCATGCAACATTTTTCTTTCCCTGCACAGGATCGCTTCACCATTCCTTAGAGACGCATTTGGTTTGGTTTATATTTGGCCACTACAGGGCCTCGGACTATAGATCTTGCTAGCTGGATTATCGATCAACTATACTTAGCACAGTAGAGATGGGAATGCAAGCACATCATCCATGGATGTTGTGCACTCACCAGAATTGTCTACATGTGTTTGGCATGACTTGCCAATAGAACGCGCCATGACCAATGAGGAATTGCAAAGATTTAAGGGAACGACCAAGAAAGCATGAAAATCAAGCAAAAGCAGAGCAAGCAAGCGCATGAGAGGTTCAATTCCATGCCTCCAAATCCCGGAGTCGCCTTCACCGCAACCATCCCCTCAACACTCTCCGACAAAACCTCCTACACATGTACAACTGATACGCATCCGACTCTCATGCCCTGTAATAATAGAAGGTACTACTAGAGCGGTAACTCCCCAGGAAACCTCCACTCAAGCCACTACTACGGAAGCCGAAGAAATTCCCACCACCATTGGTGTGGAGTGATTTTACTTTCTCCATACCAAATCTCGAGGCAAAGCCCTCTAATATGACTTTTGATTTCGAAATGCATGACACCTTTTCTACTGGGTTTCAATTTTCAAAAGGTCAGTTTTTCTCTCAAGAATACAAAAGACCAAGCTATCCTACTACACCCCTTGACTAGCAACAAGAATAGGTACTATCCAGCTCAGATGTTGAGGATAGAATAGTGACTGATGATGAAGAAGGTGATGATGAAGCTAGTCAGACCAGTCTTGACTCACAAGCAGATGACCAACAAGAATAGCAACAACAATCGGAAGCTCAAGGCAATACAAGCACTGTTGAAGTATGGGGAGTAACCAACCCAAACCGCCTCACATGGAAGTGAGGGGCTCTTCCAAGAGGAGTTGCAAGAAGTGCAAGCAACGCACACACACCCACGTCCAAGAACAATGGCACCATGGCCAACGTCAATAGGAACAAGGGAGGGCAATGCTCACACACAAGCCAACCCCAAATGCCAAACCCACACACATGGATCATCGCCTAGCACACAAGGAGAAATGTAGAAGCCAAATGACACCTTCTTCCATTACCAAAATGGAGGCCAAGGCCATGGCCAAGGGACCTCCCCCTTTACAAATGAGGCTCTTCTTTATATAGAGAAGAGAGGCATATGTGAATAAAAACATGTGGTCAAAAGACCACATGTGCTAAATCAAAAAGAGGATCTTTATGAGATTTGGGAATTTCAAAAGATACCCACCTAGAGAGAGAGTGGGCACGTGGAGAATTCCTACGTGGGATTTTTGGACTTGAGCAAAAAGGAGGTTCAAGAAAAGGGCTTCAATACCATAGTCTAAAGCAAATATCAAAAAGGGGCTTAGGAGAGTGTTCATATGGACCTCTCCTAGATACAAGGAAAAAGGTATTTTTATGAAGGAAAAAGGATGCCATAGTGTGGAAAAAATATGGGCAGCCCTTAGAGCAACACTCCTCCCCCTCCTAGACTTTGTCGTCCTCGACAAAGCTAAGAGAAGAGCATACATAGCTGAACTGACCCAAGGTAGAGTCTTTCAAGTCTGAAAATCTTCAAGTCTTCAAAATCTGCAATACTTCAATCTGCCAAGCTTCAAGCTGCAAGTCTTCAGTCTTTACTTCAAGCTGCAAATCTTCAATGTTTAGAGCTGAGCGACACAATCCCCTTGGGGGGCAGTCAGCCCAGCCATTCCTCCCATTCTGCAGTCCTATGTAAGGCTGGAAATGCCTTCTTCAGCAGCTTCCCAACCTGAAATAAAATACAACAAGCAAGTAGACTGCATCTAATAATGAGATAAACATTCACTTCAAATTTAGTTTCCACTTCAGGGGACATTAAGTCGGATTAGCTCTTCAAGTTCTCATAATGAGTTTTCCTTTTCCTCCAATTCATAGAAGCATTTATCAAACAGACCAATAGTTATCCCCGAAAATTAGGAGCCTCCGGTACCCTCCTCTTTGACCTGTACAAATCTGAATAATTTCTGAACAAATGAAGATCCATTCTTCATTTATGTGGTTAGAAAGTAGAAAATCAAAATCCCCAAAGGATCTGACCACGCTGAAGGTGTATTGATGATCATCAGAGTCATTCAAGCAATATAGATCTTTATCTGTATAGTGCATAAATGCCAAATAACGAAACATAGTAGCTATGAGCATAAGGTTCATTTTGCACATGCAAAGCTGCCAATCTTCTGAGCAAACAAGTCTTTCAATGAGAGAACAATTCACAATTTTGATCATAAGAACAGTTTGAGTATAGGGAGTCTAGTCTCAATCTGCAATGAGGATAGACAAACAACATCACCCCCATATTACCAAAAGATCTGTGAGATATGCCTATATAGGTGAAGAATGAATGCCACAATCATGGACATAGGCAAGCCTGTCATTACTAATCAGTGTAGAGACATACAAAGCTCATGATCAACCTCATTTACAACCCTTACTCTTTATGCAAAGATCATCAAAACATATCATAAAGTAAATTATTCATGGGCCAAGACTTGATCTAGTCATTATATAACAAAACTTCAATAGTTAAGACTCTTCATAGCGATTATGGGGGTCCTTCTGAGAAGAAACCTAATCTAGGCACACGAAGGTCGGAAGGATGTATCCTATTCACAATTCCCATGAAGGAGGTCAATCACTCAGAGCGGCCTAGTGGGTTAACGAACCTTGATGCCTGTGGTCATACTTGCAGCACATATGAGACTCAATTTTGATGCATCCGATTAGGATTGATATGAGGAAGATTCAACCATCATGAAGAATAAGGTTATACATTAATAGAGATCCATATAGATTAGAGACTGAGACACAATTTATACTCAAACTGTTGTGACTTTTAGTCCTAGAGCCTGGTCTGAACCCATGTAGTCTTCCCCTTAGCACAGAGATCATAAACAGAGTGCAAGGGAGTCAATCCAATAGCTACACCTATATTGTAGTGATAGAAGTTATTATGAAGATCATCATAATCCTGCAAAAAAGTAGCTCCAAATTAGAGTCCATAGCCTTCTAACTTTCAAATAAGCTTGCGCTGAGAGTTAACAAGATATTTAGTTGTATTCTTTGATAAGTTGTCATGCTTGGGTATGGGTTAGAAAACCTTCCAGTCATCATAAGCAATTTCTGCAAATCATAGTGTCACTTCATCTAGCAGAGGTAAGAATGATCTATGCAGCAGTTCAATAAGTGTAAGTCTATAATGTCAAACTTATTTGATTAATTCAGCCATTACTAGTCACACGGCTAAGATGATGATTGTATCAGAACACACCAATATTTTTAGTGCCTGAAATGTTAGTTACATGCGAGCCATTTCATATGAGAGTGATGCAGTGAGTAATCAAGATTAGACTGTAAGATCAGGTGAGCACATCACATAGGGAATCATTCCAGGGTGATAGAATATGCAGGCAATTTATCCACAAAAGAAGCAACGCTAGTCATATGCCTCTAATCATACTAAGTTTCTCCAAACCAGTACAGACCAATCCCACAAGGTTCAGTTACAAGAATTCAAAATGATCATCAAACTTGTGAGTATTAACGAAACACATCATTCACAAGAGAGCCTCTATGAGAGTCAAAAGGATCAAGGCTAAGTTCTGCATGTGTTGGCCTATACTATATTAAGTGACCAGATAATTTCTTCCCTGAAAAAAAAAGCATTCAGATCTTTGTGACAGTGTTTCCAGCTTTACTGGAACCGGATATTCTCTAGATCTTTTCTTGATAGAATTGAGCAGGCATTGTGTAAAACACAGGTTAGTCAAGTCCCTAACATTGAACCTCATTATAATTGATTGTGCAAAATAAATAATTGCACCTCAAGTATCAAACATGAGAGTAACCCAAAACATATCAATCATAAGAGATCAACTTCTACAAGTAAGGACATACACCAAATTTCATATGTAAGATCAAGCGCAGTCCTATAATTGGAGGCTGACAACCAGTAAAGTTCAGTAATCACAGGGGTTAATATACGCCAGTGTGAGTCTGGTCTGATTCTAGAATAGGAACAAGGATTTCCAGGGAAACTTATTCACAATTTTTCTTATCGAGAGCAATTAATTACTTCAAATATATATGCAACCATCTTTTGCTCCACCAAATATCAAAAACACCAAGAACCGTTAAAGACCATTCGGAGCGAGCTCAAACATAAAAACATGCTTGCGATATACAGATTGGTAAGAGCGGAGTCGCCATGTCCTTCCCTCAATCCCGTCATTCTCAAAAAAAATATGAGCAACTTGAGAGATACCTAGCTTTAAAGAGACTAAAAAAGAACCCAGAGACCCAAAAAATTTTGTTTGAAGTTATAATTGCCATTGAGAACAGTCATGATTATTCCAATATTTTTCAAGTATAACAAATCATCCTAGTTCCTGATTGCACCAGGGTCATGTGTTGGCATAATTGCTACTAGTGAAATGTGGACACCCCCCCCTCAATCATACAAACCTTGAGCAAGCCAATCTTCCTCATTGCCCATCTGCTCACCCTGGTCACATAAGCAAGCCTGACAAGTATTTTAATCCTTCCTCAAGGAATTTAGCCCAAAATGGGCTCAATAAAAACACAACTCAATAAAGACAGAGAGCACATTAGCACAATGAGCATAAACAGTGTGTTCATATAAGCATTGGAGTGGTGTGAGCAATCAAGTGAGTCAAACCAATGTCCACCTATCATTATAGCCATTGAACAAATAATGAGCCACCAATGTGAGCCAATGGATGACTTTATTCAGGCATTGAGGCAATCAGACAAAGATGACAGTCGCATAAACTATGTTGCAACCACCTTACCACCTCCAAAAGTGAGGGAACAAAACATCTGTATGGTCAAGAAATGAAAACACTACTAAGCATTGCTAGACCTAAATATCCTGACTCAAGTAGTTTTCAAGCAGTCAATCTTTCTTGAAATAAAAGATAATCACAATGCCTTAGTTTCCAGCATTCCAACGTATTCCCGAACATGTGAGGTCCCTCCACCGTGGGAAGCAATCTCCACGTGCCAAACTAATATGAAAATAGTGATGGAAGTTCAATCATAAGCACTTGTACATATTTGTTCCATGGCAAGATAAGAATGGTAAGAAATTATTACCCTTTGTTTTCATGAGCAAGTCATCATTACAAAACAACTTATATGTGCATGATTGCAATAGATGCTTAAAGACAGGACAAGCGCAACACATTTCGATAGAGTGAAGGCCTCAAACAGATGCTAGTGATAAGGCAAAGTATTCAGGAAGGGTAAAACTTTTAGAGACCTCCTTCAACATAGTCGAAGTATAACATGGAGAAAACTATTGATAGTTACACTCCTACGTAAGCAGACACACCTGACCCGCGACTGATTCTCAAGAAAACTATTTGCCAAGAACAAGATTGCAGCATAAAAGATCCATGACAAAATTTGGTTCATATTATCCTTTCAGTATAGGCTTAAAACAGAAGAAAACTCAAAAAATTCATCTGAGTGTAGAGGATACATCAACGGCCAAACCTATGTAATCCCATCACATGAGAGCTACCAGACTTTGTTTGCTTGGCGGACCTCCCAGAAAATCACAGAGAAGATGCCATGAGCAAGCATTCTTTGTGCACCCGGAACACCTCTGCTGAGTGAGAGGTTGCTGGATTTCGCGCAGCTGAGGGAGAAGGGAGACCATGCGCTCAACCCCAATGATGATAGTAATCGATGCAAACAGACAGTTTGGGAGAAGACAAGGGAACATGTGCACTTGAATCTTCGCACGACGCTTCTCCTGATAGGCGGAATAGGGAGCATGAAGGGCACGTAAATCAGTGTAGCAGGCAAAAGCTCTCGATCGGAGAATACCTCCGCAACGGACTAGATAGGGCAAGAAAAGATACTCATCATGAAAGGCCAAGAGCATCTGTGGCAATAGCTCCACCAGAAGCTTATGGAGGCAAGGGAGACAAGCACTATCAAAAAGCCTGAGGTTGCCGAAAGGAAACGAAGAAAGCCATAGCTGAGCTTACAACTACATCAGAAGATACAACAACAGGCAGAAAAACGTGCTAAACTGGTGATCAATCTTTGCAAATCGAGGGAGAAAGGGTCAAACCTACACTGACGCAGCAAAATCCATAGTGAGAGTAACTCCAATTCTTTGCAGAGCTGGATGATTGTGCAACCCAATGAAATCACTGTCAAGAAGAATCTTGACTCCCGAGAGTGGTGAATCCGAGGGTTCTATATGTCCGTTGAGCAGCGTCAGGGTGGGAAAGGGCCGAATCCACAGCCTGGGCATGGAAGACAACCTTATAGCAGGCGAAAGCTACACTAACACATACTGTCGTGTGAGGTAGCAGACAGAGGGAACTCTCCTCCTCGACGAAAGAGTGGAGGTAAAGGAGGGAGAAGACTGTCCACACAACGAAGGAGACTGGCGGGAGGCTTCATACGAGCCACAGACTGCTTGAGAGGAAAGCACCAAGCTGGTAATAGATCAATGCTCCGCGCGAGAGGTGGTTAAGGCACAATCCCAGACCATCGCACAGAGGGGGAAAGCCAAAGCTCACCGTAGTCAATCAAGGTCTGCGAAGTAGAAGGAGAGCTTAAGGGCTCAATATCGACAAAATGCATCAGAGAACGGGAGGGTGGGAGGTAAGGGAAGGTGCCTCCCCCACCTAACACACTCGCATCAACCAACGCATGCGATTGCAAGAGAGTTAAGGAGAATTCCTTTAACTCCTCCACCACGTCCTAGCTCTGACAGATCTTATGCGTGTCAATACATGATGAGAGAGAGCCTATCGACGTACTTCTTTACTTTCAAAACGTGCACAAAAAAAATCGTTAGAGTTGGTGTGAAGAAATGGGGATCCAAAGATAATGTTGCAGATTCAAAATTTATTTGGTTTTCTTGAAATTTGAAGAGAGGGAGGGAGAAAAAGAGAACTACCCGATCCCTCTTTCCAAGTCATGCACTAATTTAGAGACAACAAAGATGGAGTGTGATGCCACTGAGCATGTGGGAGAATGTGTTTGTGAGAGAGAAAGAGAGAGATAGAAGGGAGTAAGGGGTTGTTTTTGTGTGCAACAAACAAAAAATAAAGATCTAAACTACACAAAATGAGAAATAAGGGGTACCCTTGACCAACCGAAGGCCATACGGATCCACAACTCAATCCAAGTGTGAGGTGCATCCACAAAGTGTAGGCACGGCAAGCTTGAAAAAACCAACGGCTAAAGGCCGACCTCCCCGGCAACGGCGCCAAATTTGTTGTTGAAGTATGGGGAGTAACCAACCCAAACCGCCTCACATGGAAGTGAGGGGCTCTTCCAAGAGGAGTTGCAAGAAGTGCAAGCAACGCACACACACCCACGTCCAAGAACAATGGCACCATGGCCAACGTCAATAGGAACAAGGGAGGGCAATGCTCACACACAAGCCAACCCCAAATGCCAAACCCACACACATGGATCATCGCCTAGCACACAAGGAGAAATGTAGAAGCCAAATGACACCTTCTTCCATTACCAAAATGGAGGCCAAGGCCATGGCCAAGGGACCTCCCCCTTTACAAATGAGGCTCTTCTTTATATAGAGAAGAGAGGCATATGTGAATAAAAACATGTGGTCAAAAGACCACATGTGCTAAATCAAAAAGAGGATCTTTATGAGATTTGGGAATTTCAAAAGATACCCACCTAGAGAGAGAGTGGGCACGTGGAGAATTCCTACGTGGGATTTTTGGACTTGAGCAAAAAGGAGGTTCAAGAAAAGGGCTTCAATACCATAGTCTAAAGCAAATATCAAAAAGGGGCTTAGGAGAGTGTTCATATGGACCTCTCCTAGATACAAGGAAAAAGGTATTTTTATGAAGGAAAAAGGATGCCATAGTGTGGAAAAAATATGGGCAGCCCTTAGAGCAACAAGCACCCACAAAGATGACACATTTGATGTCACCGTCTATACACTAGACATTCAAAAATTATATCGAAATATGCAAGCAATGTGGGCGCACCGCCAGTTGTCTGAAGAACAAAGTCAAGAAATCCTAGAGAAAGAACTTGCTAGCGGAGGATTTGAAGAATCCTTCATTGAAGGTTTTAGAGAACTAATAAGGTCTATGGGAACTCTCGAAGCACTTCATTTTTTGAAGAGGAAGGAACTACCACAGTTTGACCCTCGGTGCATATGTTTAATGTCCAAGCCAAGTTAGTATATCTGCATGCCAACGGACACACAGTCTTCTCATCATCCAAGAGAAGCAGAGCTAATACCTCACACCACAACAGAACCCTAGCCAACAGAAGAAACAATCATCGTTGACTCCCCGAATCAACCTTCACCAGTAGTATCCACCCCCCCCCATTGAAATCCCCATCACATTGTCTACACCTCCTCTATCTCCTATGCATCCAGTTTCCCCGGTACACCCCACCTCACCTCCAGTGTCCACATTCATAGCAAGTTCTATTGTAGAAGCCATAGTCAACAACCCCAACTCTAATTGAAACTTCTACCATAGCTCCCCCCATCCCTATCAATCCATTCTTCACTCCATCCTTTCCTTCATTTCCCATCCCTCCAAAGCCCATGTTTCCATTTCCACCACCCATGACCTTCTCCCCAATATCACCTCCCCGTCCAACTATATCACCTCTACCCTCTTCTCTACTTCAAACCATCCATGACATTCAATAGGTCATATATTCCTCCTCCTTTGTAAATCCCATATTCGTGTCTCATGCACCCACCACTACACCAATATTCACCGTCACTGCACTAGATGCCATGTCCAGTGACATGGACATTTCACAACCTATCGCACCACCACTCACATCCACCATGTCACCACTACAACTTTCTACGGTCACCACTGCATCCACCCTCCCATTCCCCTTTCCCCTTTCTACTGCATCTACACCCACACTAACATCTTCACTCACCACACCATGGGCACAACATTTCGCCAAATGTTTGCTTGTATGACCCAAGTTAGAGATGAATTTGCATCTCTCAAAAGTAATTACCATGCATTGCAACAAACGACTACATAGCTACAAGCACAGTTAAATTCTTTAAACATCAAGAATGCTTCCTTGAATGCACGCAATTAGGAATTACATGAGGCTTACCACTCGTTAGAATTAGAATTGAAACAAAAGACTAAAGAAGCTCTCAAAGATGTAGAAAATCTTTTACATGCTTAGACAATGCGGAACGCCACTCTCACACGCAATATGGGACTATTAAGATGCCATCTTGTAGCTGCTAAAGAAGAGAACCAGAGGCTTCAAGAGTAGAATCGTGAGAACTTGAAGCTATGATGGATCGATTAGATGAAACCTTAAGTCCCAATAGATTCAAAGTAGTTCCCTCTGAAACGATGCAAGTATTATTGGAAGATCACGCACGATTACTCGAGGACTATGACAAAATCAACGAGGACTATCAGAAGTTACAAGCAGATCACAAAGCCTTACTATTGAAGGAACCTACACAGCCCCAACCAGTTCTAGAAGACACCCCCCCTGAAATCCTCGACGAACTAACCACTTTACAGACTCGTGTCATTGATCTTCAAGCACAAATTGCATCACGATCAGAACCTCCAAGGCCAGATTCCCCACTAGAGATTCCTGCTGAAGAAGAAATTGTTTTTATACCAGTGGAGGACACATATGAAGAGGCATATGAACCACAACCAGTCCCAGACAGACGTGTCACGGCAGAAGGCCAAGACACTTTTGAACTTCCTATTCCCGCATGGCTCAAGTCAGTGGAAGAACTTGGTAAGACTCACTTTGCACGTGTCGAAGCACAGTTACATGTCATGGCCATGATCGAGGAATGCATTTTACAATCACCCTATTTTGCTCAGTTGGCCTCTTGAAGGTACATCTCCATTAATGAACTTCAATACAAACCATACTTTCTGTACATGGCAGAGTATCAATTAGCTATTGAAAAAGAAATGGGGAAGAAACCAACTCACACTACACAATTTGGATCCAAAGACCTGCCTCATGAAGCAAAGAAAGGAAAGATCTTTCAGCCAAATTGGCGCATGGAGCTGTTACAAGAATGCCCGAAAATGATGCACACCTAGACAAAAGCACCGCTGCACCTAAAGTACAATCCGTGCTGGGGTCCTATGCCATGATGCCACTCTTGGAAGGCATTTTCCATCAAGGTTCAAAATAAGAAGCAATGCCAGGACTGGCTAAATTACCCCTATTTAGCACCACCACATGGCCCCCCAACTGTTGGATATATGATGGCAAACATCCACCACTAGCTCCCCGCTTACACCGCATGGATGATGTTGTTGCATATATGACTATTAAGAACTTTGATATGATGCAAACAGTTAACAAGATCTTTCGACGTGTCAAGGCACCACATGTCAATACCCCGGACTTTGAGCATGAAAACCAAGACCTCACCTACGACATGAGCACTATGCCTTCATTATGGGTATGCTATGCATCGCACTACCATATCAAGTACTTACGTGCATGTTATAAGATGACTTTTGAAGAGATGTTCACGACGGGCTTCTGGGAGTACCATTCCGAAGTTTTTATCAATCGGCCTACCCATCTCCTTCAATTATTTGCTTGGGAGCAACTTGTATATTCAACACACTACCGACTTCCACCTCACGATGAACCTCAAGCCATAGACTGGGAGAAGCTCGAAGCTGATCTTGCATGAGGGATTCGCATCGCGGAGCACACCCTCGCACAAGACCTCTTGCAAAACTACATTCTGTAGACCCCACAACAAGGATCTGTTAGGGATGACAGACGCCAGAGGGAGGGGGTGTTGGCAGCAGTCAGAGACATAGACGTAGAGGAACCATGTAGAGGCAGACTACAAAGAGTTGTGGGGAGCCAGCAGTCATTTTTTCCAAAGAAACATATTTGATAATTACTTTCTCAAAATCCCAAACAGTGATTTTCACCACTTTTGTACTATATGTATCATAAAACAACCTCTTTTGTATTTACTAGCTCCATTTTGTGCAAGCCAAGGAGTCCTCAAGCTTGAGGAGCTTAGATAGTTTTAGATCTCATTTAGACTTCTAAATGACCACTAGAACCTATTTTTTAACTATGTCGGTCACTAGATGTGAAACCAGTCAAAACTAGTCTAGAATCTATAAAAAGAGCTAGAGAGCTCATTTTTTAGGTTAGATAGTGTGAGATGGTATAAGCTAATGTGGGATTGTATTAGTTTTAGTGAGCTTTGAGCTTGTAAGAGTGTTCTTGAGCAATAGAGTCTATTTTCTACCTTCCATTGTGTCTTGCTTGTCTCTTCCTTGTGTGTGTGCATCTTCACGCTTCTCACCTTCACTCTCACTACTTTTTATGTTCACGATCTTCATATCACTCCTACCTCTTCCACGGATTGACAAGTAAAGGAGGTGATGCTTACGCTTGAGCTACACATGAACTCACAAGAAGCTCTGCAAAGTGGGTTTCTAGCACTTTTGAAAGTGATGGGCAAACTCAGCCATAATGAAGCCTAGCACAAAAAGAAAACAAAAAATTGAAAAATTACAAAAAATGCATAGTTGATAAGCCATACACACCTATCAATTGGTCCTAACTCGGATGAAGAATCCACAAGTGAGAACTAAATTTCAACTAATACGACAATCATATATAGTAAAATGAATCTAGGCGAACCCATAATTCACCCTCAAATGCAAATGGAATTATAAGCTCATGGGGTCAACTGCAAGACTATATAGTATATTAGCTCCATTATGCACAATATCGACTCAATACTATGACATCTCCACTAACATCATTAGTGTCCAATAATGGGTGTAGAAATCCAAACGAATACAATATCATTAGTGCCCAATAGTGGGTGTAAAACTCCAAATGAATACATGCTCACACACGCACCACATGATGCACACACATCACGAGCATGAACTCACAAGAAGCTCTCCGAACAAAGTTTCTACCACTTCCTGAATGATAAATAAACTCGGTCATAATGAAACCTCACACAAAATGCAAACAGAAGATAGGAAAATTTACAAAAAATGCATAGTTGATGGGGTATACACACTTATCAGTTGGTCATAACTCGAACGAGGAAACCACAAGTGAGAATTGCATGTCTGTTAATATAGCAATCATATGTACCAGAATGAATCTAGGCAAACCCCAAATTCACCCTCAAATGAAAGTGCAACTATAAGCTCATGGTAGTCAACCACAAGACTATATATATCAACTTCATTATGTAGAGTATCGACTCAATACTATGACATCCCAACTAATGTCATCAATGCCCAATAGTGGACATAAAACTCCAAATGAATACATGCTCACATACATAACCCAAAATGCACACACATCACAAGCATGAACTCACAAGAAGCTTTGTGAACTGAGTCTCTATCACCTCTCGGAGTGATGGCAAAACTCAGTCATAATGAAGCCTAGCACAAAATGCAAACAAAAGATAGCAAAAATTTCAAAAAAATCATAGTTGATAGGATATACAGACCTGTCAACTGGTTGTAATTCAGACAAATACCGCAAGTGAAAATTGCATGTCTACTAATACGACAATCATATATACGAGAATGAACCTAGGTAAACCCCAAATTCACCCTCAAATGAAAATGCAACTATAAGCTCATGGTAGTCAATCAACCACAAGACTATATAGCATATTAGCTCCATTAGGTAGAGTATCGACTCAATGTTATGACATCCCCACTAATGCCATTAGTGCCCAATAATGGATGTAAAACTCCAAATGAATACATGCTCACACATGCACCCAATGCACACACATCATGAGCATGAAATCGCAAAAAGCTTTGCGAACTGAGTTGTTATCACTTCGGGAGTGATGGGAAAACTCATCCATAATGAAACCTAGCACAAAATGCAAACAAAACATAGGAGAAATTACAAAAAATGAATAGTTGACCGGGTATACACACATATCAACTAGTACTAACTCAAAAGAAGAATCCACAAGTGAAAACTACATGTCTGCTAGTATGAAAATCATATATACCAGAATGAATCTACATAAACCCCGAATTCACCCTCAAATTAAAAATTGCAACTATAAGTTCATGCTAGTCAACCACAAGGCTATACAACATATCAACTCCATTATGTAGAGTATCGACTCAATACTATGAGATTCCCACTAATGTCATCAATGCGCAATAGTGGTTCTAGAACTTCAAATGAATACATGCTTACACTCACCCCACAATGCACACACATCACGAGCATGAACTCACAAGAAGCTCTACGAACTAAGTTTCTATCACTTCCAAAAGTGATGGGAAAACTCAGCCATAATGAAGCCCAACACAAATGCAAAAAAAAAGATAGGACTTTTTTTCTTTTAATGCATAACTGATAGGCTATACACAACTATCAACTAGTCACAACTAGAACAAAGAATCCACTAGTGAAAACTGCATGTCCACTAATACGACAATCAGATATACCAGAATGAATTTAGGCAAATCCCAAATTCACCCTCAAATGAAAGTGCAAATATATGCTCATGGTAGTCGATCACGAGACTATATAGCATATCAGCTCCATTATGCATAGTATCAACTCAATACTATGACATCCCTAGTAATGTCATCAATGCCAATACTGGGTGTAGAACTTCAAATGAATAAATGTTCATACACACATGCTATAATGCACAGACATCATGAGCATGAACTCACAAGAAGCTCTACAAACTGAGTTTCTACCACTTTCGGAAGTGATGGGCAAACGCAGCCATAATGAAGCCTAACACAAAATGCAAACAAAAAACCTCATAGCTGATAAGCTATATACACCTATCAACTAGTCGTAACTCAGACAAAAAATCCACAAGTGAAAAGTGCATGTTCTCTAATATCACAATCACATATACCAAAATGAATCCAGGCAAACCTCAGATTCACCCTCAAATGAAAGTGGAACTATAAGCTCATGGTACTCGACACAAGACCATATAGCATATCAACTCCATTTTGCACAGTATCTAGTCAATACTATGACATCCCCACTAACATCATCAATGCCTAATAGTGGGTGTAGAACCCCCAATGAATACATGCTCACATGCATCCCACAACGCACACACATCACGAGCATGAACTCAAAAGGAGCTCGGCAAACTGAGTTTCTATCACTTCTGGAAGTGATGGGCAAACTCAACCATAATGAATTCTAGCACAAAATGCAAATAAAATATAGCAAAAAATACAAAAACTACATAGCTGATAGGTTATTCACACCTATTAACTAGTCGTAACTCGGATGAATATCGCAAGTGAAAACTACATGTCTACTAATACAACAATCATATATATGAGAATGAATGTCGGTAGACCCGGAATTCACGCTCAAACAAAAGTGCAACTATAAGCTCATGGTAGTCAACCACAAGACTATATAGCATATCAGCTCCATTAGGCAGAGTATCGACTCAATGCTATGACATCCCCACTAACGTCATGAGTGCCAAATCGTGGGTGTAGAACCTCAAATGAACACATGCTCACACATGCACCCCACAATGCACACATCATGAGCATGAAATGACAAGAAGCTCTCCAAACTCAATTTCTATCACTTCCGAAATTAATGGGCAAACTCAGCCATAATGAAGCCTAGCACAAAATGCAAACAAAAGATAGGAAAAAATCTAAAAAATGCATAGCTAATAGCATATACACACCTATCAACTTGACATAACTCAAATGAAGAATCCAAAAGTGAAAATTGCATGTCCACTAATACGACAATCATATGTACCAGAATGAATCTAGATGAACCCCGAATTCACCCTCAAATGAAAGTGCAACTATAAGCTCATGGTACTCAACCAGAAAAATATATAGCACATGAGCTCCATTATGCACAGTATTAACTCAATACTATGACATCTCCACTAATGTCATGAGTGCCCAATAGTGGGTGTAAAACTCCAAATGAATACATGCTCACACATGCACCCCACAATGCACACACATCACAAGCATGAACTCACAAGAAGCTCTGCAAACTGAGTTTCTATCACTTCCGAAAGTGATGGGAAAACTCTGCCATAATGAAACCTAGCAAAAATGAAAACAAGAGACAAGAAACAAATTTACAAAAAATGTATTGTTTATAGGTTATACACACCTATCAACTAGTCATAACTCGGGCGAATAATCCACTAGTGAAAATTGCATGTCCGCAAATACAACAATCATATATACCAAAATGAATCTAGGCAAACCCCAAATTCACCCTCAAATGAAAGTGCAACTATATGCTCATGGTAGTCAACCAGAAGACTATATAGCATATCAACTCCATTATGCACAATATCGACTCAATGCTATGACATCCCCACTAATGTCATCAGTGCCCAATAGTGGGTGTAGAATTTCAAATGAATACATGTTCACACACACCACAATGCACACACATCATGAGCATGAACTCACATGAAGCTCTTCAAATTGAGTTTCGATCACTTCCAGAAGTGATCAAAAAACTTAGACATAATGAATCCTAGCACAAAATCCACACAAAAGATAGGAAATTTTACAAAAAACTCATAAATGATAGGCTATATACACCTATTGACTGGTCATAACTTGGATGAAGAATCCACAAGTGAAAATTGCATGTTCTCTAACAGGAAAATCATACATACCACAATGAATCTAGGCAAACCTCAAATTAACCCTCAAATGAAAGTGCGACTATAAGCTAATGGTAGTCAACCACAAGACTTTATAGCATATCAGCTCCATTATGCATAGTATGGAGTTAACACTATGACATCCCCACTAACATCATCAATGCCCAATAGTAGGTGTAGAACTCCAAATGAATACATGCCCACACATGCACCCCACAATGCACACACATCACAAGCATGAACTCACAAGAAAATCTACAAAATGAGTTTCTATGACTTCCACAAGTGATGGGCAAACTCAACCATAATGAAGCCTAGCACAAAATGCAAATAAAAGATAGGAAAAATTACAAAAAATGTATCCCTACTAGATTATACACACCCATCAAGTGTTCGTAACTCGAACAAAGAATTCACAAGTGAAAATTGCATGTCCACTAATACGACAATCATATATACCAGAATGAATCTAGGCAAACCCCGAATTCACCTTCAAATGAAAGTGCAACTATAAGCTAACGGTAGTCAACCACAAGACTATATAGCATATTAGCTCCATTATGTAGAGGATCAACTCAATATTATGACATCCCCACGAACATCATCAATTCCCAATAGTGGGTGCCAAACTCCAAAAGAATACTTGCTCACACACGAACTTGCTCACACACGCACCCCAAAATGCACAGACATAATGAGCATGAACTCACAAGAAGCTATGTGAATTGAGTTTCTATCACTTCCAAAAGTGACGAGCAAACTCAACCATAATGAAGCCTAGCATAAAATGCAAATAAAAGATTATGAAGAGGATGAAGTGAGGGCATTGAGGCAAACTTCCCAATATATTTAAGCATAAAGCATAAGAACCGCCCAATAGGCTACCCACGCAGATAAGAAAGGCATGCATATCAATGATTGAAAATTTGTATAGAGCTAGAAGTAGAATTCTTAGCATTGCACAATGTAGATTTGGTGAGTCCTATTAAAATTGTATAAAGTCTTTATCCAAATCTTGCATCATATATCATTCTATCCATAGCAATATTGTGATACCTTGTTAGTGAATCTTACAAAGATCTCAATGAGATTTTATGTAAGAGAGAAGAAGACTTGAAAGATAGGGGGAAAACGAGGGCAGCCTATTGGAGGAAAGAGTTCCTAGATTCTTCTATCACTCCAAAATGTTTTTTATATGTAACCAGGTTTTTTGTAGCTCAATCTACAATTTTCTGATGGAACTATAAACGAACTAGTCATTCTTTATATTAAAGAAAGAGAATCGAATCAATAAAATTTGGTTGGAGATACATACTGGAGGTCTTCAAATTTTCTTCATCTATCATTAGCTAAAGTATTAAATATTGTAATTAGATGACACTTAAAATCATGAATTTCTTACAAGTTTGCCTTATTGCTTTCAACAACATCTAATTAAAGTCGATTGCACTAGAAAAATTCCCTTCTACACCAAGAAATCTACTTTTTTATCTCAACCAAGCTCCCTCTTTTGATTTTTTATGGGAATATTATTACATAAGAATTATCTTCCTTTCATCAATGTATATGCAAGTCTTTAAAGAGGCATTTAAGACCAAGCTCTTTGAACAAGACAATGTAATTCTATTGGCCTATCCATCTCTCAATGCAACCTACAATACCATAACATCGTGCTGCTACCAACAAACATTGACCATTCATATTCAAAGACGCAATTGAAAAATCATCATAAGTACACTACATAGAATTAGCATACAGACAAAAGTGGATAACAATTTGCACAAAGTGGGACTTGACCAATCACTACTTAAAAGGCTTCAAATGCCATTAAGGGATACCCAACATGAACCCATTGTTGAAAAGAAGCACTAAAAGCTCTAGCATTGTCGAGGGCAACAATATCTAAAGAAGAGTGAAATATATAAAGCATATCATAAAGTTTTTCCAAAATGTAACAAATATATGTGAAAAAGACCTCATAAAATTTATGATAGTAATTTTCAATTATTGATATAGATAGTTGAAACTTAAAAAAGAGTTCTTTTATGTACATTAACCATCTATAAAAGATGGTACAAGAGAGGAGCCACTACAAAACCCATCCCCTTGACTCCAAAAGAGACTTTTTGAACTTTTTGGAAATTTTGAGTGTTCTTACAATATCTGTGCACCTTCTTCCTTGTTTTCTACTATTCAATGGAGTTCTTATGCTTGTGACCTAAAACTTGGGGGTCTCTGTTTTCTAACCCTAAGTTGCTTCTTTTCATTGATTTTTGCATAACCATAATTTGTTGAGGTATCCAAACGCACCCAAACCTAGACTCATGGAGCTCATCAAGATTTTAAGGTAATATCAAATACGTCTAAGCTTCAATTCGTAGGTACAAAATTATAGTATTTCACTTTTATTAATAATCAATACATGCAGCTTTGGATCAAAGAACATCTTAATGGTCGAAACTCACCTTCAATAGAGGCACATTAATTGGCCATCTAATTGATCTGCAAAGGCCAAGACATTCATAATACTTGAGGGCAGCCGCCCTAACATATATGGAGATTGAAGAAGAGGATTCAAATTTTGTTGAGACATGCATGACACTTGATCAAGGTATTGACCATGGATGACAATGGGAAGATCCAATACAGATTCTGGATTCCACATGAGTTGGTAGATTATATATTTTTAGTTCATATGGTCATATCCCTAAGCATCCCATCTCATGAGATTGCGTTGTGTAATGTGTATATCTAGTAATAATCCCCCTTTTATGCCTCTTTCACATAGGAACGAATCAAAGTAGTGGAAGAAATATTCTCCTCCATCAAACCAAAGCCTTTTAAAGGATTTACCTGTTCAGTTTTCTACAAATGCAAGACACTTCTTGAAAAAAGAGAAAACTTCATGTATATTATTCATAAAGTATAAAAGAGTCCACTTGCTACAACCATCAATGAAAGATACATAACACCTTCACTTTGAGATGTAAGGCTCTTTACTTGGTTTCCAAACATCTACATGGACAAGCTCCAAGATATCTCCATGTAATCATCCTTTCTTAGTTTCCTGTGAGATTTGCCAAATTGACAAGCACTACACTTATAGATCATGTGTTGCTTCGTGATATGTGGTAGTCCAAGCCCACTTTGATCCATGCTGATTTGCTTCAAAGTTCTCTCCCCTGATATCTCTGTACCAAACTTCTAATTCTGATAGATTGTGTACCATAATTGAACAATGCTATATGTTTGGTGTTTGTAATTCAAGGGTGAACAATTCACCTATATTTTCTCCTTTGACAATCTTCTTGAAATATTGGTATGGACCTTCCACATATGCATCTTGGTATGGATCTTGAACATATGCTCCATACCTTGTGAACCTAATCTGCAATCTTTCTCACCAATCTGTCCTGCAATCCTTTCTCAGCAATCTTTGCTACACTTCTCAAATTCTTTGTAATTCTAGGTACATATAAAACTCTCCCCAATAGATTCATATTCAAATTTGGAGTGTTCACATTTCTTGTCGTATCCACAAGGTGTCATGTATCATCTCCTATTTGTACCTCACGTTTGTTCTTTGGGTCTTCCAAACCTTTCATGTTGTCAGCCCAATGTCTACATCATTGTATGGACTACGAGGACCTTCAGCTTATCCCCACTTCCATCCCATTCCCATTGCAACGCTCAAGTCTACTTAACCTTTTGAGTCTTGCTTTAGATCAAAGACATTGTATCGAATTCACAACTTAGCAGCTTCTTGCTCAAATAGGTCATTTTGGCCTTTGTACATTGAAGTACGTAGTCTCTCTTTCTTTCTCCCTCTCCCTCCCTCCCTCCCTCCCTCCCCCCAGACCTCCCCCCTCTTCTCTCTCTCCCTCCCTCTTCCCTTTTCCCCTCCAAACAACCACCTCACACATGTTGTATCCATAATGTCTTGCAGTAACTAACTTTCATGTGATCAAATATGTTGCAGCATCCTTGGCTAGATTAGCATATAGGAAATTATATTTCTTTCATAGGAAAACTGTATTACTTACCTCCTTTCTATACGATCGATTGTCATTTCAAGAAGAATTTACTCTCAAAACAAGAAAAAAGAGGATGCCATCTGCTCAACATTATTATACAAAAGAGTAACAGAACGTTCAATTTTCATGCTTGACTTATTCCCTTCGAAAAGCAAAAAGGCTTTCTCATTTATCTTTTCTGGGAAACAATCTTCTACATGGCCTAGAAGGAACTATCACATCAAAATAATAAAAATCTGTCAACGGTACCACTTTCAAAAATGCTTTTCATATTTCTTTGCCTTTTCACCAGTACTGTGCTCATAATATTCCACGCCAGACGCTGCTGCCAAACCTATTAAAGTGAGTGCTTGTGCATGCACCCTGCATAACATAAAGCACTCATTCAGGATTCAGAATGTTATGTACCATAACAAAAAACCCATACAGACTTCACATGGACTTGGGACTGGAAGGTGATCGTTATGCAGGCAGCAGTGCAGGAAAGAAAGAGTACAATTGACCTAGCAAAATACTGACATATTCATATGATAGATGCAACGGAATGAGTTAGAAACCATATTAGAGTTAATTATTTAACATTCCCGTCATTTTTCTTTCGATAACTTGCTGTCTTTCCATATAAATATGATGGCCCCAGATCTACATCAAAAGCTACCTGGCATGAAGGATCTTCACACTTGTAGGTATATGCGGTCGTGACCAATTATAAGCTAATGATACTGCTATTCCGGATGCCCAAAGAATGCCTGGATAAACAACAATATAAGCAAAAATAATCAATTCATCTGAAAACAGTCAAACCACAAACATATGAACTAGCCTTCAATGAAAGCACAAACAGAATGCAAAGAGCTTATAATTGTTGGATTAAGATACATACATGATTTGCTAAATCTCATTTACTTCATGTGAATCAAAATCAGGTTGTATCTGCAAGGTTGCATGACTTAAAACAGAGGTAAGCTCAGTTTTGCATATTCATATCAACTGGAGTAAGTACATGCATTGTACAAATTCTTTTTAATTTCTGAGTCGGGTATGGGGGCTCAAAGAGCATTCTCACTCGGAAGGCAGAATCTATCCCCCAACCAACTTCCCAAGAAGACTTATATGTGACCTTCAAACATGAAGCCAGTGGTCAACTTATCCCCAACAAAGAGAACCAGTGCGGTGAGATACCCTATGCCCCAGACACTGTTGGAAAACAATGTCATATCAGTCCAAAATCCATTTAGGGCAGAAACCCTAATTTTGGTACTTAGTCATTTTTGGCACAAAAATGGGTAAATTTTTTATGAGCCTATCTTGTAGAGCTTGAAGAGAGCTTTCCAATGGTATATGACATGCAGACATCAGAGATCAGATTTGGGAGAAAAGCCTAACCCTAATTTTCTGCTGATTTAGGGTTTTGACCTCATATGATAGCTCTCCGCATGAGGATCATAAAATGTCGTCAGATCATGCATCTGGTAGTCAGAAGTGTGAAAAAGCAGGTTAAGAAGCTACTTTTAAAGTTGGCTAAAAGCAACTTTAAAATAGCTAAAAGCAACTTAAAATAAAGCTAAAAAACTTGCGATCTCATAATTTGAAGGCAAAAAAGCAGCTTTTGCGATTCCGCTTTATTCCTAGTCGCTTGGGAGACTTATCCCTATAGAAGAGTGCCTTGAGGTCACTTTTAGTCATCCTACACCAATTGCAACGCCAGCTTTGGTGCCTTAGTAGAGATGGTGCTCTAGCACTCATTGGACAGCCATGGTGCACTCTAGGAGCATGTTGAAGAGCAGCTATGGAGTTCTTCTTGGAGAATAGTGTGCTCACACTCTTGCTTATGGAGAGTACTTGTCCATCAACAGCTTGGTGGTATGGATCAGCCATCTACATAATGTATTTGAAGATTGTCTTCTACATGAAGATTTCGGTGTACTTCAAAGACATTGGATGGAGGTTAACATAAGATTTGCATCTTATGTTAAGAATTCAAGTACATATTCTCTTTATGCACACAGGTACTACTTGGAGTTTATGGAGACAGTGGCATCCATATCAGGAGGAGTCCTATTCGGCATATCTGAAGGAGAATCAGTACATGCATGCTACATGCATTCGGATGAGGTGTTAGAGAAGGTGTGTTCACATGAATGTCCGCAACATATTAGCATTCTATGCTAATTCTGTAAGTATGTGATTTTTCACACACACATCTGATTTAGGGTCTTCCATAGCTTAAATTCAGATTAGGGTTTGCTGAACATCAGTTTCACACTGCTCTTTCCTCTTTCCGTCACTCATATTCACTCTTCTACAACCTATCAGGTCATACATCTCATACATATTCAGATTTCTGTCCTTATATCTGAATATTCTTGTAATTCTGTAGATACACTCATCCATCTATTTCTGTTCACATAGAGTGGTTGAGAGTTTTGACTCCCACGTAATTTGACATTTATATATATGATAGTGTGAGTAAGCACTGGCTTACGTAACACTTTACACATGTTGTCTAATCTCTCTCTATCTTTGTCTCATCATTTGTATGATTAAGTGTGGTATGCTCATGTTTTGTCAATATTGGAAGATTGTTGGAATCTGTGTTGTAGATCCTGGACCTATGGAACTATGGACATGTGGTATTAGTTATGGGCCTACTTAATTTCCAACAGACAAGACACTGGAGTATGAGGGGTTTTGAGAAGGACTCAGCACCCCCTAATTGCCTACCCGACATGTTTGGAGAAGAGAACGCCATACCCCCAAAGGGGATCCATCATGCTAAGTGTACGAAGTCCATGGATGGTGGTCTTGTAAGCTGTTTTACGACCAAAGCACATGTTTACAACTAGATTTATTTGGGCAAGACCACACTCACTGGACAACCACACAATTATATTACCATAACTCCATAATGCATCGTGTGAACTGCACTAAAATGAAACAGTATAACAGCGAGGAAACCTTTTCATCAATGAAGCTGGTTGTAGCCCATGTTCTTTTTTCTTCTAAATTATCATATTTCTCACTAAATCTTAACAGTGCATCCTGCACACATTGCACATTATGACTGCACACTTTGCATGATGGCATCACTACACACAATGCATATGTCACATGGCACAAAGCACAAACCACATACCACAATGAAGTGCTGAATGTGCACACTAGTGACTAGAGTGACTAGTTTATAACGCATTGATGATTAACCATGCAGAATGCAATGCACATGCAATATACATAACACAATTATTCATAGATGAAATTTGAACCTTGCATGACAGAACCTAGACTCTAGACTACTGCCTCTTTGATTGTACTGGTGACTTCTAGTGCATATCACATTGTGCAATGAGCATACAGATAGTGGCATAATGCATTTCCCACACTCAGGTTTTAGACATCGCACAGTGGGATGTGGAGGTCAACAGTCTCTTTCTGTTCATATTTGAGACACAAATAGCAATATAATGCACAGCTAATGGCAAATGCAAATGCATGATACATCATGTCAGCAGCCACAAGCTTCAAATGTCTGCAATCATAGTGGCATGGTGCGCAGACAATCATTGTTGCAACTTGCACACATTGCACAATGACTAAAAACATACACATTGCAAACTTCTCGATGGTTGCAACTTGAGTCTTGCATACATTGTGAACCATATTGTACACATCGCACAAATGTGATATTGCACAATGCACAATACTTGCATACATTTGCACATAATACACACTGACAATTGCATAAAATGTACCTAGATGATAGTGCACATCTGAAGATGCACATGCCACATGCATAGTGCTCAAGAGTTCAGACTTCATGTTGCAGTGTGAAAAACTTCAATATTGTTAATGCATATTCAACATTGCTTATGTACTACACAATTTTTGATGCCACAATACAATGATGTGTATATGATAGCCTCTACTGATCTACACTCTAGATAGATCTAAACTTTTTTGGTTTTTCATATTGACAATTGGTTATAACTCATTACATACAATTATCAGCATAGTATGTACACAGTATGACCCAGGTATGGAAAATCATATAAAGTTGAACTTTTACTGACCGACCTTGAAGTGTACTACTGTCAGCTCCAATAGTGGCAACTCACAGTGTGAGGAAACTCAAGAAGCCCAGCTCTGAGGTCCAACTCCAGACAGCTAGGGCAACGACAGCGAACACTAAAAAGCTTTCAAGTTGGAAGGGGTAAGTGAGTGGAGGGATAACTCAAAGTTCAAACAAGCTTCAGAGGATTTGCATAGCTATGAGCAAACCTTTTTGGGATGCCCTTAATTCTTACATCAATTTTTAATCATAGCCTCCCACCTCCATTTTTTTTTTTTCCCAGCCACCTCTTTCATAAAAATAGAAAGTTTCTAACACTTACTATTTTAGGCACACATCCTAATTCCAATTTCCAGCCACCTGTAAAACTTTTGTAAGATAGAAATAGAAGGAATTTTGAGCCCAACTTACCTCTAGATATCTGGAAATTTGCGGCTGCACTGGACTTTCTTTTTGAGAGTCCTAAAGAGCTGCTGCCTGCTAATTTCAGAGGTTCTGTGTTTTAGAGGAGAGCACAAGTGGGTTGCATAGGCTGCAAGGATGCCCTGCAGGGTCAGCTGCCTAGGAGCCAGCTCATTGCCATGGAGGTAAGTCTTGGCTGCCTCAAGGGCAAGCCTTGGCTGCCTACCAGGGATGGCAAGCATTCCCTCAAAGTCTGGCAGTGTCCCTGAAGGGTGAAAAAAATGACAATCCTCCACCTGGCCCACTCATGTCGTCATCTTCAAACTTGTGAAACCTCTGAAATTTTCCATTTTTCACAAGAGAAAGCAAGTATCTCAAAATTCTATCGCTCAGCTGCATACAGCAGGCCCTCATGAGGACTTCTCCATGCCAACCGAGAATCCATCTCATAATTTTCTATTTTGTAATCTCACAAAGAGATGGATGTTTCCACACAACCACCTCTCCCTCTGCCCAATCATATACAAGGACAACCCATGGATCCCTCACACTTTCCCCGCAGTAGAAAGTGGGGGACAACCATGGCTTCTTGCAAGTACGTGATGGAGAGAGCCAATCATCAGAGAACCTCTCCTTGACATAATGATAATGCACCTTAATGTGCTTTGTGCAAGCATGGAACATAGGGTTCCTTGCAACTGCCAATGCGCTCTGACGGTCATGGTGGTGGCTGAAGACTAACACCCAAATCAGCCAAAAGGAGTCTTGAGACACACACATTCAACAATCATTGTGAAAGTTGCCCTAAACTCAGCCTCACAACTAGAAGTGGGCCACAATAGGCTGCTAGCTTGCTCAACCAAGATATGCATGAGCTACCAACCATGAAGCAAAAACCACTAGTGTGAGATTTGAACTCATGACCTACCGGCTAAGAGTATGATGGGCTAACCACTTGCCCGAAAAGCCATGGTTGAGCATTACTTCCTAATGCTCCCTCTTAGGATGTGATTCAACCATCTCTTGCCTGTCATTTCTTGAGTCTAACACTCTTTCCCCTTCTAGAAATCATTGTTCTCAATGATCAATCTTTGATCGCCCCTTGAATTGATGTCCTCACCCTTGCAGCGTCTCTTGAACCTTCTTGTTCTCAGCCTTGGTCTTTTGAACCTTGCCTTTCCGCTTCTCGGCACGTGGACAATGCAAAAACCTGCTCATATGAGAGAGAACAAATTGAATATCAAGCCGAGTTATGCACAAGTATATCAAGCATCCTGTTGGAAATCAATGTCACATCAGTCCAAAATCCTTTTAGGGCAAAAACCCTAATTTTGGTACTTAGTCATTTTTGGCACAAAATTTGGGTAAAATTTTTATGATCCTATCTTGAAGAGCTTGATGACAGCTTCTAATGGTATAGGACATTCAGTCATCAGAGATCACATGTGGAGAAAACCCTAATTGAAGTTCAGCAAAATTATAAGTTAAAAAGCTTGTAAAAAGCTATATTCAGCGATAGATCAAAATAAAGCACAAATTTTAGCGATCAATAATAAAACAGCGATAGCTTTTTAATAAATCAACGATCAGCAGCGATTGGCTTGATTTTTCACATGAGAACTCGACGCCTATAAAAATCAAGGTTGTGGTCACTTTTGAAATATCCCAATGCCAACACTTGCTGATTTTGAAGGTGTTCTAGGTGATGCACACATGGGGCAGCCATGTGTACATATGGGCAGCTATGGTGCAGCTTTTGAAGCACATTAGGGGCAGTCATAGAGTTCTTCTTGGAGAAGAGTGTGCTCACACTCTTGCTTATGGAGAAGACTTACTTATCAGCAAATTGGTGGTGTGGATCATCCATCTACATGACGTATTTGAAATTTGTCTTCTACATGAAGATTATGGAGTACTTCAAAGACACTGGATGTATCACTCACATGGAGAATCTACTTTCTATGTTTATCTTGACTTTTGGATACATGCTTGTATTCAAAATAGTATTCCATCTGATAATATCACTTGATTGAGAAGTGGAGTTAGCCAAAAGAAAGTCAAGCAGATACTATCAAATTTCACCCGGGAAGAATATGAAGATATGAAGATATGAAGTATCAACTTGCAAATTTTGGAGTTCTCAAGGTGAGAGTTTGTCCACTTGTGTTCCAATACAAGTTACAAATTCTTGGGAAGGATTTTGTTGAAGAAAAGTTTTACGACTTTATGTAAGAAACATGGACACTTAGAGTCATACAGGTAGCAAATCAAACATTCAGTCATGAAGGTTTGATCAGAGCAAATTCTATACAAGTATTTTGTTTGAGAGATCTACGATCTTGTAAGATCTTGATAGATCTTGTATGATCTTGAAGATCTTGAGTATTTTTGAGTCAGATGTCTATCCTTTGTTTGTAAAGTTCTTAGCATTGGAAGAAGTAAGTCAAAGATTCACATTCTATCACATTAGTGTTGTAGAGAAATAGAAGAACATACTTGTTATGTTGCAGAAGATTATGAATCCTAAAGTGCTTTCAGCAAAGTTTTTTGTAATGATGTAATAGATCAGCTAACCTTATTCTATATTATGGGAAGTTGAGGACTTACAGTGAAAGCTATTGGCAACTGTAGTGCTAATAAAAAGGGTTCAGATTATTTGTTGCTGACACAGATATTAATGTTATAAAAGCAATGCTAAATCACTGAAGATAAGATTTATTGAAACAACGAACACGTTCCAGATTTCATAAAGTCTGATATACTTTGAAGAATTTCGGATACTAGTGTTAAATCATCTAGGGGGGTGATGAAACATGAAGACTTATTTTCAGCCATATGTGAAAGAATGCAGATTCATACCTACAGGTATTCCTATATTTCCTTTGTCAATTTCTCTTTATGCTCTAGCTTTTGAAGAAGAAGAAAGAGAATGTATGGAGAAAGTTCCTATTGGGTGTTCCTGTTCGGGAGAAAGTTCCAGAGTTCTATTACAGAGAAGCTTGATATTTCAAAGGGGTTTGTTACTTATGAGATGCACACATATATGATTTTACCAAACTTTGAAGGAAAGAGGTATGAAAGACTTACAGATAGAACAAGGATGAAGACAAGATGACTTCATAGATATGAAACTTTGATGAGACTCATGAAAGTTGAGGACAGTCAGAGCTGAACAAGCTAGTGTTCATAATACACTAAGTTGTGAGTTGTCAGTCACAAGTCCCAGGATTCAGTTCCTGATTCCGTTTAATGTATATACATGACTCAGCAGAAGTATGTTGAGAAACCTTTCGTAAGGTAAATGCAAATATGTGGATCGTAGTGTATGCTTACAGGATTGAGAAGGCCGGAGATAGCAGATTTAGAGTCAATTCATGCTACATATGTTGTCAAGCAGTGATTGCTTGATGTATGCTAACACTATTGGATATCTACTTTGCATATTTTCTCGGGTATTATGGTTCATATTCAGCAAATTCAGATTTTTGAAGTTTGCAAAAGTTTAAATTCAGTTTTGAAGAAGACTTTTGAATATAAAGTTTGAAGGTCAATTCTAAAGGACAAGTTTGAAGCTTATGTGAGTTTGCAGATCAATGAAGTTGCATATCCAATTTAGTTTGTACCAATATGACATTGCAGGGGGGGATTGTTGGAAATCAATGTCACTTCAGTCCAAAATCCTTTTAGAGCAAAAACCCTAATTTTGGAACTAAGTCATTTTTGGCACAAAGTTTGAGTAAAATTTTTATGATCCTATCTTGAAGAGCTTGATGACAGCTTTCTAATGGTATAGGACATTCAATCATCAGAGATCACATGTGGGAGAAAACCCTAATTGAAGTTGAGCAAAATTATAAGTTAAAAAGTTTGTAAAAAGCTATATTCAGCGATAGATCAAAATAAAGCACAAATTTGGCGATCAATAATAAAACAGCGATAGCTTTTTAATAAATCAACGATAAGCAGCGATTGGCTTGATTTTTCGCATGAGAACTCAAAGCCTATAAAAAATCAAGGTTGTGGTCACTTTTGAGATATCCCAACGCAAACACTTTCTGATTTTGAAGGTGTTCTAGGTGATGCACACATGGGGCAGCCATGTGTACATATGGGCAGCTATGGGGCAGCTTTTGAAGCACATTAGGAGAAGTACTGGAGTTCTTCTTGGAGAAGAGTGTGCTCACACTCTTGCTTATGGAGAAGACTTACTTATCAGCAAATTGGTGGTGTGGATCATGTAAGAAAATAACAGCGCAGCAGAATAGACCTGTAGAGAGAGTTGAGAGAAAAACGCAGACAAAGATAGACGCAGAGTGAGAGATAGAGAGCTCAAATTCTCAAATTGCCGAGCGTAATGCAGTTACAATGATGGTGTTGTCCACCCGTGCGCTCCCAATGTGGAGCTTAGATGGCAATCTAAACAGACTCTAGATGACGGTCTTACTAGTGCACAATGCTATGTATAGCTCAACCTAATCCGTGCTTATATAGCTTTTACAAGGGGGTTCGGTATAGATAAACGTAGTCGAGAGATACAAAATAGTCAGTAAAATATACGATCCGACAACATCTCCAAGACCCGAAGTCCTAGCATCTTGGCCCTACGGGCCGAGGGGATAGGCCCCCTTGACCCTACAGAAGAGGGCAAGCCCCCCTCTGCACTCCCCCCATTAAGGTTCTATGGGGAAACCGGGTGATGCCACAGGGCCTTTATTTTCACCTTAAATGGCAACCCAATGGCCTCGAAGTTTATGCCCTACCTAACCTAACGACTAGGCTCACAAAGATCATCTACAACCATCAACCATCACACATAGACCTCATCTAACTTGGAAGTTAGGGTTCCACAAATGTCCGGGCTCTCATAATGGCTTCTCCTCATAATGGAGACCTTACAACTTAGAGCACCATGGATCATTTGTGGTCACATGAGGGTGGAGTATTGAGCATATCTAACACACCCCCCCCCCCTCTCAATGTCCACCTTACGGTGAACTACCTCCTTGGTCCAATCCCAAGCTTTGGAAAGTGTCGAAGAAGTTGCTCTCTCCCATGAGCCTTGGTGAAGATGTCTGCTCCATTTTCTTCAGTAGGACAATAGCTTATCTCCACGACCCCGTCCTCAATCAACTCACGCACATAGTGATACTGGATTTCTACGTGCTTGGTACGCGCATGGAAAACAAGATTTATGGAGATGGCCATGCAACTTTGGTTGTCACACTTCAACTCTGTAGCCTCTTCTCCTTGTATTCCTATGTGTCATAGGATCCTCCTCAACCATACTGCTTCATATGCTACGATGCATGCAGCTTTGTACTCAGCTTCAGTAGAAGATAATGCTACAATCAGTTGCTTGTTACTAATCCAAGAGAAAATCCTTGATCCTAAAGGAAAGCAATATCCAGAAACTGATTTTCTGGTATCAATATCTCCTACCCAATTTGAGTCACAGTATCCAACTACAGATGATCCTTCTTCATAAAGAATACCATAATCAGTGGTTCCTTTCACATACTTGAGTATCCGCATGCTTGCCTTCCAATGAGTTTGGCAAGGCTTATTAGAGAACCTGCTTACTACTCCAACAACATAAGAGATGTCCCAACAACATAAGAGATGTCTTCTATTGTCCAAGTAGATGAGACTTCCAACTAATTTCCTAATTTCCTGTATCTTCCAATATCTACTGAAGGTGAAGTATCTTCAATAGATAATTTTGTGTTGACCTCCATAGGTGTAGAAATTTCCTTGCAATCCTCCATGTCGAATGCCTTCAATATCTGTGTTGCATACTTTTGTTGAGAGATGAAAATCTTCCCTAGTTCCTTCCAAACTTCAAGATCTAAGCAATAATGCATTAAGCCCAAGTCTGTCATTTCAAATTCTGAACTCAGGGCATCTTTTGTTTGTTGAAGAAGAGCATCATCATTTCCTGTAATCACAAGGTCATCTATATAGAGTACAAGCACAATTGTCTTCCCTCCTCTCTTTAGAACATACAAGTTAGCATCAGAAGCACATCTTTTAAAACCTAGATCCAAGAGATACTTATCTATCCGTTGGTACCATGCTCTAGGGGCTTGTTTTAGCCCATATAATGCCTTCTTCAGCTTACATACCTTGTTCTCTGAATGGGGAGCCTCAAACCCTGGTCCTTGAGACACATATACCTCCTCCTTGAGGTCTCCATTCAAGAACGCTGATTTGTCATCCATGTGATAGTCTGGCCAACGCTTATGTGCAACCACAGCTAGTACTACTCGGATAGTAGTCATTCTTGAAGTCGGGGCAAATGGTTCACAAAAGTCAATGCCTTCAACTTGACAAGTCTTGCTTTATACTTTTCTAGAGTACCATCAGCCTTGTACTTTAGCTTCTAGACCCACTTGGTGCCAATGACTTTATGCTTAGAGGATCGATCCACTAGCTCCCAAGCTCCATTCTTCATGATATTGTTGTATTCTATTTGCATGGCAGCCCTCCAATTCCGATCATGGAGTGCCTCTTCCACATTGGTTGGTTCCTTTGTTGCTTCTTGAATGAGATCAACCATCAAGGCTGTGTTTACAATATGGACGCTTACCCATCTCTGTTAATCTATTCTCTGTGATCGCCTCGGTCCATCTGCAGCCTGTTCTAGTGGATGGGGTTTGCAGAATCATAGAGCTTCCTCACCCAACCTGGCAATGGCTTTTCCACTTGGGTGTTGGTAAGTTGGTGACTTTCATACTCATCATCTAAAGATGATGCTTCCTTCTCGTGTAGAAGGGATAGCTCTTTGGCCAAGTTCATAGTGGATTTCCCCTTCGCCTCATGATAAAGTGGAAGTTCTCTTTTCCTCCTCCACTGCATGTGGCTGCTCCTCCTTAAACACCACATCACGACTCGCCATGATCTTCTTAGCCTCAGGCTCATAAAGTTAATAATACTTCTTATCTTCGATGTACCCTAGGAAGATACATTTGATGCTTTTTGGTTGAAGCTTGTTTCTCTCCCTATCTCGAACATGTACATAACATATACTTCGAAATACTTTGAAATGGAAAACAAAAGGCTTTTTACCGGTGTAGGCTTCTTGTGGAGTCTTTCCATCAAGTGCCTTGGTGTAGCTTCGATTCAAGATGTAGACAGCAGTGTTGACAGCCTCTGCCCAAAATTGATTAGGCGAACCCTTTCCTTTCAACATGCATCTTGCCATCTCCATGATGGTTCGATTCCGACGTTTTGCAACACCGTTCTGTTGAGGACTATGTGCCACTGTGAGTTGATGCTTGATTCCCTAAAATATTCTGCCATTGTTAGAGCTGTTAAGTTACTCTTGCAGAAATCTTCAAACTCTGTTGATGTGAACTCACCACCACCGTCTTGCCACCTTTTGAAGAGCCACTCTTCTCTTCTGCCTTCTTGATGCGGTGGTCTTGGATTCTGTGTCCTTTCTTCTTGCAGTGGAAACACTCTCCCTTGAACTTCTTTTTGTCGTTCTTCTTTTTGTCTCCATCTTTTGAAGAGTCTGTTTTGCCTCCTTTGGCATTTGCTGTGAATGAAGCATCTCCTTTGCTACCACCACTCCTTGCCTTGAGCCGAAGCTGCTCCTCCATGAGTAAGGCACTAAATTCTTCAAAAGTTAGTGGTTGAGGTCTGATTTGAGTGTTAAGAGCAATTACCAAACCATGAAACTTAGGTGGACAGATTCAAAGACAACGTCGGGCTAGCTCCTCACTTGACTTTAAAACACCTGCTCCCGTCATTTGATCTCGTAGATTCTTTATGCAAGTGATAAAGACATCTGCAGTCTCCCCATCAGCAAACTGTTCTGCAGTCTCCCCATCAGCAAACTGTTCTGCTGCAAGCTGATTCTCCAAGTTATGAACCTGTGTCTGATTACGAGTTTCATATTGTTTTCTCAGTATGTTCCATGCTTCACATGCCTTCGTAGTATGTTGAATGAGTGTCAAAATACTGTCAGAAGTACTTGTAACTAGAGCACAGAGTGCATCTGCATTTCTACGTTTCCAAGCACGTAGAAGATCAGCATCAGGAGGAATCATTTGACCCGGATTATTTGGATCAGGTCTTTCTCGGGGCTCATGATCAGTCCCTAGAACAGTCTCCGGAAGTGATTTTGAACTTCCACAGGGTGTAGTTCATACCATCAAGTTTACCTTCTGTGAAGGCTAGTGGCCGTATCCGCAACGTTGGGATGACCGGCATCAATGTTGCTCCTTCTTGTTCTCCACCTACTCCTTTTGATGAACCACCTTGATTCCCACTCGTAGATGATGACGCACCGCTTGACATCTTCTTTGTTTTGTCGTTTAGACCTCTACAGCACAGCGGAATAGACCTGTAGACAGAGTTGAGAGAAAAACGCACACAAAGATAGACGCAGATTGAGAGATAGAGAACTCAAATTCTCAAATTGCCGAGCGTAATGCAGTTACAATGATGGTGTTGTCCACCCGTGCCCTCCCAATGTGGAGCTTAGATGGCGATCTAGACAGACTCTAGATGAAGGGCTTACTAGTGCGCAATGCTATGTAAAGGTCAACCTTAGCAGTGCTTATATAGCTTTTACAAGGTGGTTCGGTATAGATAAATGTAGTCGGGAGATACAAAATAGTCGGTAAAATATACGATCCGACAATATCTCCACGACCAGAAGTCCTATCGTCTCGACCCTACGGGCCGAGGGGATAGGCCCCCCGGACCCCGAAGAAGGGGCAAGCCCCCCTCTGCACTTCCCCCATTAAGGTTCTATGGGGAAACCGCGCGATGCCGCAGGGCCTTTATTTTCACCTTAAATGACAACCCAATGGCCTCAAAGTTTATGCCCTACCTAACCTAATGGCTATGCTCACAAAGCCCATCTACAACCTTCAACAGTCACACATAGACCTCATCTAACTTCGAAGTTAGGGTTCCACAAATAAATGCTTACAGGTTTGAGAAGACAGGAGATAGCATATTCAAAGTCAATCCATGCTACATATGTTGTCAAGCAGTGATTGCTTGATTTATGCTAACACTATTGGATATCTAGTTTGCATATTTTTCTCAGGTATCATGGTTCATATTCAGCAAATTCAGATTTTTGAGGTTTGAAGAAGTTTAAATTCTGTTTTGAAGAAGATTTTTAAAGATAAAGTTTGAAGGTCAATTCTGAAGGACAAGTTTGAAGCTTATGTGAGTTTGCAGATGAATGAAGTTGCATATCTAGTTCAGTTTGTATCAATATGACATTGTAGGGGAGATTGTTGGAAATCAATGTCACATCAGTAAAATCCTTTTAGGGCAGAAACCCTAATTTTGGTACTTAGTCATGTTTGGCACCATAGTGCCCAAAAATGTAAGTACATTTTTGGCACCATAGTGCCCAAAAATGATGTTTTTGGGCCCCAAAAACGGTTCAGCCATTTTTGGGAAATAGACAGGCCCAAAAACGCCGTTTCTCGGCCCCCTTTTTTCCAGAATTTTTTTTTTCTTGTGCAACTGTCGAAGGCTGATTCCTGCCACCTCAAAGAGAGAGAGAGAGAGAGAGAGAGAGAGAGAGAGAGAGAGAGAGAGAGAGAGAGAGCCTCATATCTTAGCCTTGAGGTGACTTTAAACCCTCTGTTTTTTTTCCGATTTTGTCAATTTTGTTTTATTATTTCTTCCATTCAGTAAGTAGGATATACCATATATGTATTTAGTGTTTACTTTTGTGTCTTGTGTAAGAGTGTATGTACTATGAATGTATGACATGTGTATATATATACTATATATATATATATATATATATATATATATATATATATATATATATATATATATATATATATATATATATATATATATATATATATATATATATATATATATATATATATAATATAGTATTATGTATATACTAATGACTATAAATGTATGAGTGCATATGTGTGCATTGTGTGTGTATGAAGCACGTGTGTTTGAGTGCATGTGTGTGCATGAGTGCATGTGTGTGCATGCAAGTGCATGTGTGTGCATGCAAGTGCATGTGTGTGCATGCAAGTGCATGTGCATCATAGTTAAAAAAAAACGCGTTTTTTTCGAAAAATAAAAAACGTTTAGGACGTTCGAACGTTCCGAACGTCCTTATACGTTTTTTAATAGGGTTTTTTTTTTTTTAAGACCATCTTCAATTTTTATTTTTGTTTCATGAGTAGAATTATGAGAATGTAAGGTTTTCTTTCCTTCTTTACTAAATTCTAAACCAAAAGTCCCTCCTATCTAGTTCAGAAAAAAGTTCCTATTTTGATTTTAAAAGATATTTCATTTAGCAAGGAGTCAAGACCATTAAATTGTTGACATTATTTTTATCTATTCTTGACTCTATCACTCTAAATGCATTGTCTTAAGAGTTTTTATGTGCTTTAAACTCATCAATCCTTTGTTTAAGACTTCATTCCCATTTTTTGTTTACTTTAATCCAATTCGTTTTAGACCTTTCTAACTCCAGATCATTGTAGTGGTAGTAGATAGAGTTTTTCATGTGTTTTTAGCACTAGATATGTAAATGACTGTTAGATATACATTATTCATGGATTATTAGAGAAAAAAAAATGAAATGTTGCGACAAAATATAATACTCGTTTTATATTTTCATTTTTTTAGTACTCTACGTACTAAACGTTTTAAAACCCGTTTTTAAAACTCGTTTTTAAAACTCTCTTTGAACTATGATGTGCATTGTGTGTGTGTGTATGTACTATGGAGCAAGTGTGTATGTGTGCATTGTGTGTGTATGGAGCAAGTGTGTATGAGTGCATGTGTGTGCATGACTGCATGTGTGTGTATGAGACTTGAGTGCATTGTGTGTGTATGAATGCATGTATGATGTATGTGCATTGTGTGTGCATTATCGATCATGATTCATCTACATATGACATGCTGCATGCACTCAAGTCTGAATGTTCAGTGCATGTATGTATGTGTATGTGCATTGAGTGTGTGCATTGTGTGTATGTGTGTGTGTGTATGTATATATATGTATGTATGTATGTATGTATGTATCTATATATATATATATATATATATATATATATATATATATATATATATATATATATATATATATATATATATATATATATATATATATCACAGTTTTACAAGTTCCCCCCGTTTCTCATTTCCTTCCGTTTCCAAATTTTTGGAAACTCCGAAACTCCGTTTCCGACTTGTCCGAACCGACCGTTTCCAACCATGTTGGGCACTATGTTTGGCACAAAATTTGGGTACAATTTTTAAGATCCTATTTTGAAGAGCTTGATGAGAGCTTTCTAATGGTATAGGACATTCAGTCATCAGAGATCACATGTGGAGAAAACCCTAATTGAAGTTGAGCAAAATTATAAGTTAAAAAGCTTGTAAGAAGCTATATTTAGCGATAGATCAAAATAAAGCACAAATTTTGGCGATCAATAATAAAACAGCGATAGCTTTTTAATAAATCAACGATCAGCAATGATTGGCTTGATTTTCCACATGAGAACTCGAAGCCTATAAAAATCAAGGTTGTGGTCACTTTTGAGATATCCCAACGCCAACACTTGCTCATTTTGAAGGTGTTCTAGGTGATTCACACATGGGGCAGCCATGTGTACATATGGGCAGCTATAGAGCAGCTTTTGAAGCACATTAGGAGCAGTCATGGAGTTCTTCTTGGAGAAGAGTGTGCTCCCACTCTTGCTTATGGAGAAGACTTACTTATCAACAAATTGTTGGTGTGGATCATCCATCTACATGATGTATTTGAAGTTTGTCTTCTACATGAAGATTATGCAGTACTTCAAAGACAATGGATGGAGCTTAACATAAGATTGCATCTTATGTTAACTATTCCGGTACATATTCTCTTTATGCACACAGGTACTACTTGGAGCTTATGAAGGCGGTGGCATCCATATCTAGAGGTGTCCTATTCGGCATACATGGAGGCAGTAGCATCCATAAAGGAGAATCAGTACATGCATGCTACATGCATCAGATGAAGTGTTAGAAAAGGTGTTTCCATATGAGTATGAGGATTTGTGTCAGCAACATGTTAGCATTCTATGCTAATTTTGTAAGTATGTGATCTTTCACACACACATCTGATTTAGGGTCTTCCATAGCCTAAATTCAAATTAGGGTTTGCTGAATATCAGTTTCAAATTGATCTTTCCTCTTTCTGTCACTCATATTCACTCTTCTACAACCTCTCATGTCATACATCTCATACATATTCAGATTTTTGTCCCTACATCTGAATATTCTTGTACATTTTGTACATACACTCTTCCGTCTATTTCTGTTCACATAGAGTGGTTGAGATTTTGACTCCCACATTGTAAATTGACATTTGTATATATGATGATGTGAGTAAGCAGTGGCTTATGTAACACTTTGAACATGTTGTCTAATCTCTCTCTATCTTTGTCTCATCATTGTATAATTAAGTGTTGTATGTTCATGTTTGTCAATATTGGAAAACGTTGGAATCTGTGTTGTAGATCTTGGAAACCTGTGTGGAATTTATTATGGGCCAACCTAATTTCCAACACATCCAACAGCTTGATAGAGAAGAACCTTAAATGCATCTCAAGCATCATGAAGACTCCACCGTAAACCTATTTCCATAGGAGCGGCAATAGGTAATAGCAACCCCTTCCACGATGATAAGCTTACTATGGGACAAAAGCATACACTCATCTCCCTCATGCCCATAGTTGTCCAGAGTTTCGGAAACAGAGAAACAAAAATGCTACGAAAACGGCCAAAACAGACTTTCGACCTTGAATAAGAAAGGCGAAATGCGAATAGAGAAACGGATAAATAAATAAATAAATAAACAAACAAACAATCACGTCATCAATGCCCTAGAGAAGGTGCAGACTTTAATAAAGAGTCTTTCTAAATAAAGATCGCTAACAAAGTCAACGAACTGAGTTTCTATCACTTCAAGAAGTGAAGGACAAACTCAGCCATGATAAAGTCTTGCACAAAGAACAAAGAAATAACAAAAGAGAAATTAAAATAAGAATTATAAAAATTGAAATCAATAAATACATAAATAAATAAGTAAATAAATAAATATATATATATATATATATAATATAAATAATTAAATTAAATTTTTAAAAAATGAAGAAATAGCTAAAATAATAATAAAAGTAGTAATAATAATAATAATAAAAGAACAAAAGACTAAAATAAAACTATAAATGAAGAGTGAAAGAACCACCACAAAATATGTTACCATTAACCAATATAAAGTTCCCCTTTTCTATTGAATTTACTGATGATTAATTTGAACACATGAAAAGAAGAACCATAAATGAACTTGTTACGAAGTAAGAAAGTCCTTACCTTCTTTGAAACTTTTTTCAATGAATACCCTTTTTGAACAAGCAAAGAGATCAGTTGAAAATACTGAACTACAAATGAAGACAAGCTTGAATATAGATGAGAAAATCTAAACAATTGAGAGCAAAAAACACCATACTTTGCTAAATGAGAAATATTTAA
>CM035436.1:43229070-43331570 GCA_020310875.1 Ceratopteris richardii | reverse complement strand
AGATAGAACATTGAAGACGACGCTAAAGCATAAAAAAGCATACTCAACAGACATCCTTGACGCACAGAGCATTCAATAGAGAATGGTTCAGAAAGCCTTTCATTTATCTCCACCCGAGATTCAGTACCTTGAGCTAATATGTAAATCAATCTACAAAACCTAGTTCCAAAACCAAGTTTTTTGAGCACTGCGGCAATGAAGTCCCATCTAATTAGGTCAAAAGCTTTCTCAAAATCAACTTGAATCCAAATTGCTTCCTGATTAGTTACTACTGCATGTTCTAATAATATTTGCGTAAGAAAAAATATTATCATAAATAGACCTTTGGTGTATAAACCCAATCTTCGCTGGATGAACCACCTTATTATAATATATTTGAGTCTTAATGCAAAAACCTTAGCAAAAATTTTGTACATAATGCCCATCATTGTAATCGATCTCCAATCTCCAATACATTTAGGAACGTCCAGCTTCGGAATGAGTTTAATCTTTCCCAACTTAAAAGAATATGGTATTTTTTTCTCTCTCCATACCTAAAGAACAAGATTCTTGAGTAAAGGCCAAAAAGCCATAACAAATTCTTTTGTGATACCATCTACACCTGGAGCTTTACCATTTCTTAAAGATTGGAGCGCTATGTAAACCTCACGATCCAGCCATATTTCCCCATTTTAAGTAGATAACAATGTTTCCTACATGACACATTTATTCTTAGCGTTTTAGAAAAGCGCCTTGATGTATTCCACAATACACATATTCTATTTTTATTGGGAGCAAAGATGGATGGCGTATATAAGACTTTGCCTAATGCCTTAAGCCACATGCCTAATATTGGTCCATAAAAAAGATGGCAGATCCACAAGTTAAACCCAGACAGGACATTTGTACAGCAATTCTTCCTTCATTGCTTTGACTAGCTTCCAGGGAAACACATGAGCCACTAAACCACAAAGAAAAACAGTCTGCTGCTCCAAAAACTGTAGTTTGACGCTATTATCATTAAAAAGGACCTCAAAGAGACCATGCCCAAAGAACCTTGTCCACCACATCTTTTCCCACATTAGCATTGACTGCATATACACACATCCACCACATATATACATATATACACACATCCAAACAACTTTTCAAAGACTCGAGCCCACCATAGACTTTTGAGTCCCACACAAATATTCTTGACAAATGGAACACATGTGATTGACTTTTTTAGACCCAAAATCAAGCATAAAATATTCCAAACTCGGTATGAGGACTATTCCTACGAAATGAGGGCTCTATTTATAGTATTTTTATGATTTTTCATAAAAAGATCAAAGATGTCCATATGGAATAAGGTGCATACCTTAGAATGACCAAAAATCTTCTTAGGGTTTCTCAAAGGTATATATTTTACCACACAAGTGTCAAATTTAGAAGATTCACCCAAATAATATGATCTCCAAATATTTTCCCAAAAGACCTATAAAAGGACCCCCTTGTGTGCCCTCAAAACAAGCAAGTGGTGTGCAAGTACATGATATCAGCATTGCGGTGATTATAGTGCTATCCTTTTGGAGGTGGAGATCTTCGCTACAATAGAGGTGATACACTCTCTTCCTTTATGTATTCAACCCTTTCTATTTCTTTTAATTCCTTCTCTACATTCTCTCTCAATTCCAAACCTTCATCATTTTCCTTCAACTTATATCCATTGGGAATTGAGGTTATCTTTTTCCTTGTGTTTATGTATATGAATGATTGTTGTGTGAATGCTAAGAGAGCAGTGCGGAACACCCGTTTCCTAAGAGCATTTGGTGTAACAATGTATATGCATACAACCGTGTCCCAAGAGCATTTTCATTTTTTTGTAAGTGCTAAGAGGGTAGCGTTAACCACTTGTACCTTAAGAGTGCTCTTTGTGTTGTATGCATATGTGTGAAGTGAATGTGTAAGGAGCTAAGAATCCTTCCTTTCCATCATATCCATCCCTGCTTATGAGCTTGAATGTTAAAAGAGTGTTAGAGGCCATTTCTTTAGTACCCCTCTTATAACCTGGTGCTCTCACTGAGGAACTCAATTTAATGAATTTCCAAAACCAAATAACCAAAACCGACCCATTCGTCCCAACCAACCTTATCAACCAAGACCCTTTCTTTCTATCCATATCACATACAGCAAGAAGATATTGTGCTCTTTGTGTTGTAAGCATATATGTGAAGTGAATGTGTAAGGAGCTAAGAATCCTTCCTTTCCATCATATCCATCCCTGCTTATGAGGCCATGCTTATGAGGCCATGCTTATGAGCTTGAATGCTAAAAGAGTGTTAGAGGCCATTTCTTTAGTGCCCCTCTTATAACCTGGTGCTCTCACTGAGGAACCCAATTTAATGAATTTTCAAAACCCAACAACCAAAACCGTCCCATTCGTCCCAACTAACCTTATCAACCAAGACCCTTTCTTTCTATCCATATCACATACAGTAGGAAGATATTCTTCCAACAACGCATAGTCTATCATTTCGGGCCAGAGCGTTTGGCAGAAGTCCTTGAATCTCAAGAACCCTTTATCTTTCCAGTTCTAAAGTATAACCTTAGCTTCATTATAGATATTCATTTTTTTATAAGGAAGTTACTTTCAAGTTCAACCATGGCATCAATCTTCCCACACTTCTATGGAAGACCCAATGAAGATGCTTCAGAGTTTTTGGACAACTTGGAGATAGCGTACCTTATCTCGGGAAGGGATCAAGAAGCAATCAAGCTAAAAGCTTTCCCATTGATCTTAAAGGAGGAAGCCAGAGTATAGTACAACAACTTATCCAATGAAGCAACAGGAAGATGGAAAGCAGTGTGTGAAGCATTCATAGCACGATATGGAAAAAAGGATACACTAGAAGGATTGTGGCAACAATTGCTCTCACTAAGGAAAGTCATACTTGAAGATTTGTAAAATTATGAAATTAAGTTTCAATGTTTCATAATTTGAAAAGTCTTTAAGTGTGACTTCTTTACTGAGAGCAATTGTTTCCACAATCCTTATGGTGTTTCTTTTGGTGGTTGTATCATATTCTGGCTTTCTCCTTTACGACCAATGGAAAAGTTTTTAGCTTGATTGCTTCTTGATCCCTTTCTGAGATAAGGTACGTCATCTCCGAATTATCCAAAGACTCTTCAACATCTTCGTTGGGTCTTTCATAGAACTGTGGGAAGATTGATTCCATGGTTGAACTTGAAAGTGGCTTCCTTACAAAAGAATAAATATCCAGACGTCGAAGCTAAGGTTATACTCTAGAACTGTAAAGATAAAGTGTTCTTGAGATTCAAGGATTTTTGTTAAACGCTCTGCCCCGAAATGATAGACTATGCGTTGTTGGAAGAACATCTTCCTACTGTAAGTGATACGGATAGAAAGAAGTGATCTTGGTTGATAATCTTGATTGGGACGAATGGGACAATTTTGGTTGTTGGGATTTTTGAAATTCATGAAATTGAGTTCTTTAGTAAAGGCACCAGGTTATGAGAGGGGCACTAAAAAAATGGCCTATAACACTCCTTTAGCACTCATGCTTATAACCAGGGATGGATATGATTGAAAGGAAGGGTTCTTAGCTCCTTACACATTCACTTCACACGTATGCACACATCACAAAGAGCACTCTTAGAGTACGGGTGGTCCACACTACCCTCTTGGCACCCACACAAAAATGAAAATGCTCTTAAAACACTGGTGTTCCGCGCTATCCTCTTAGCATTCACGCAGGTAACACGTACACATGCACATAAACTATTACACCAAATGCTCTTAAGAAACGGATGTTTCGCACTGCCCTCTTAGCATTCACATAATAATCATTCATATACATAAACACAAAGAGCAAGATAACCTCAATTCCCAATGGATGGGAGTTGAAGAAAAATGATGAAGGTTTGAAATTGAGAAGGAATGTAGAGAAGGAATTAAAAGAAATAGAAAAGGTGGGAGATAGAAGAGAAAAGAAGAGACGATTGGATTCAAAAGGAAATAAAGCTCATATTACAAGATATAGATACAAAGAATATGGAGTACATAAAGGAAGAGAGTTTAGCACCTCTCTTGTAGCCAAGATCTCCACCTCCAAAGGGATAGCACTATGATCATCGCAGTGCTGAGAGCATGTACTTGCAGCCCACTTGCTTGTTTTCAGGGCACCCAAGAGGATCCTTTTATAAGCCTTTTAGGAAGATATTTGGAGATGATATTATTTGGGAGAATCTTCTAGATATGACACTTGTGTGGTAGAAAATACAACTTTGACAAAATCCTATAATATTTTTGGTCATTCTAAGGTATGCATCTTGTCTTATATGATCATATCTTTGATTTTTTCATGAAAAATCATAAAAATACTATAAATAGTACCCTCATTTCGTTGGAATAGTCCTCATATCCGAGTTTGGGCGTTTAAAATATTTTATGCTTGATTTTGGGCCCAAAAAGTCAATCATATGTGTCCCATTTGTCAAGAATCTTTCTGTGGGACTCAAAAGCCTTTGGTGGGGCTTCAGTCTTTGAAAAGTTGTTTAGACTCTTTCAAAAGGGAGAGTGGGTCAAGTTTAAATATTTGAATTTGTAAAACTACTTTGTCCCAGTTCATATTTAACTTAAGATTTGATTCTATCATTCACTCCAGTTGAGGGTAGCTACTTTACTAGGGTGAGGCCCACCTTATTCTTGGCTTTTTATTTCCTTCAAATACACATATTTATGCTTTCCATGAAGGTTTGAAAAATAAAAATACTATAGGGATATATTTATACATAAGGTATTATTAAGGAGGGGTTTCAAAAAGTATTTGCTCATACCCAAGTTAGTGTCTCTCTCAATGTGAGCAATGAGTATACTATATCTATTAGCTAACTAATGTACACTATATAGAGTCATTTAACATCAATGCATGTAACAAGACTTATAACGTAGTATGTACTTACTAGTGTCACACTATGCTTAAATAAACTCAAATAGAGGACAAGAGGCTTCATGGAACACAAAGTCCAAAATGAACTCATTCAAAAGCTTCCCCTTTGCAAAACAAGATCCATTTAACTTTCAAAGGTCCAAAAACCTCACTCAAATCCTAATCTATGTAAACTTCCATTAAATGAGAACAGAAAAAAGAGAGATCAAGAAACGCGTTTCTGCATTTCCTAAACGGTCAAAAACGGAAGGCCGTTTCGGGGAGCCCAAAACGTTAGTTTACACACTGTGTAACTATGCTCATGACTAGGAGTCACATGAGTGATTGGTATTCTTTGGGGATCTTTTTTGAGATCCAAGGGAATTGACCTATATGATCTCATGTGGATGAGACCCGATCTTATGTACATAGATGGGTCCTTCCAAACACGTATAGATCACTACATGTGATCAGGGATATGAGTTGAGGGATTGGTGCATAATTAATGAGGTGGTATGATAACCCATTTGCACATACATAGACATTACATTCAAAGAGGATGCTTGCCATGAGAGAGAGGATATTGAGCACCTTTGTATCACCAATGAAGATTTCCACATAAGAGAGGATCTTTCTCCACAACCCTGGATGGAATCTACCATGTGATGGAGGACTCATTCCTTAGGTTTAGCCACTGATGACGTTTACCTTGTGACGAGGACTATGGTCCTGACATAGTGACAGGGGACGGGGGGACAAGGACCAAAATGACCAAGGACGAAAGTCCCTACCGTCCCATTCAATTTTTTTTTGGGTCGAGAGGCGTATCCCGTCCCGGTCGGCCTGTTCGAGATAGGGAACGCATCCCCTCATGCTTTGGACGGCCCGCTCCTTGTCGGGGACGCCCAACAGGACGAGGCCAGTCCTAGCTCGAAATTGGAGCTCCAGGCTTTCAAGAGTCCTCGGTCAAGCCTCAATTGAAACTTGACAGTAAGGTATATACATTAATACATTGTATTTTACTATTTTGCCTCCAATACCTGTTGTTACAGAGCTTCCCACGGACCACTAGTGCATACAGTCATGCTCATTGCTCATTGCTACCTTCTACTCTATGAATTCTTGAGAGAAGCTGCTAATTGACGATGATGTCACACATACATACATACAATGTACAATATACAATGTACAATATACAATGTACAATATACAATGTACATACACATAAGTCAACATTCATACATACATACATTGTACAAGTATACATAAATATTAAATACACATAGTGCACTCACACACACATAAATACTAAATAGTGAATACACACATATACATGTCATACATGCATAATTAATTTATTACATGCATACATATGTCATACTGCATACATACATAGTAGATACATGTCAAACACATATACATAGTACATACATAAATACACACACATTAATATACACATATACATACAATGTCATACATACACATACATAAATACACACATACAAACAATATCATACATGTATGTATGACATTGTATGTATATGTATGTATTTATATGTGTGTGTGTGTATTTATGTTTGTATGTATGTATTATGTGTGTGTGTGTATTTATGTTTGTATGTATGTATGCACTATGTATGTATGTGTGCGTATTTATGTGCATTGTGTGCACTGTGTATGTATGTTTGTATGTATTTATGTTCGTCTCTACTATGTATTTATGTTTGGCATGTGTCTACTATGTATGTATGCAGTATGACATATGTATGCATGTAATAAATTAATTATGCATGTATGACATCTGTATGAGTGTATTCATTATTTAGTATTTATGTGTGTGTATGAGTGCACGGTGAATTTAATATTTATGTATGTATGTTTGTACAATATATGTATATATGTCTGTTGACATTTCCTATGATGCATCATCCACAAGAAAAAGTGCAAGTGTTCTGCTTCAGAATGGACCACTTCCATAGAAATTGTTGGTCCATCAAATGTAGTGTGTATCGTGACGGATGGAGAGGTGGCAAATAGTGCAGCACCCATATTATTGAGGATATGTATCCACATATCACCATATCATTTTGCATGGCACATTGCCTAAATAATCTATTGAAGGATATTGGTTGCCTCTCTTGGATTTCACCTACCATTGAGAAGGCAAATCAAATGGTTATATTCATCTTGAATCATCAAAAAATTTATTATTTTACTTGTACTCTTTGAATATTATGATTTATCTTCTTATGTTTTCTTAATTTTGGCATTTGCAAATTGAAAAAGGTGCAATTTCAAAGTGTTCAAAACTTATTTTATTGAAGTATTCAAAGACTCTCTTTGCATATAATTTTATTATGCTTCTTAGATTATCTATATGCAGTGGTGTTGTGCGTGAGCTATTGCTTAGTGATGAATTCGGAGGTATGTTAGAGTCACGCACACAAATACGAAGGGAACTAATTCAATTGGCTGAAAATGGAGCTTGGTGGGAGGAATTACAAACCATTGATAAACTGGTAAAACCAATCATACATCTTCTATGACTTGTAGATTCCATGAATATGTGCATTGAAAAATCTATGAAGCAATGGATTCTATGATTGAATCGCTATTTTGTTGGAGTCATGCACACAAATACGAAGGGAACTAATTCAATTGGCTGAAAATGGAGCTTGGTGGGAGGAATTACACACCATTACTAAAATGGTAAAACCAATCATACATCTTCTACGACTTGTAGATTCCATGAATATGTGCATTGGAAAAATCTATGAAGCAATGGATTCTATTGAAGTATTCAGAGACTCTCTTTGCATATAATTTTATTATGCTTCTTAGATTATCTATATGCAGTGGTGTTGTGCGTGAACTATTGGTTAGTGATGAATTCGGAGGTATGTTGGAGTCACACACACAAATACGAAGGGAACTAATTCAATTGGCTGAAAATGAAGCTTAGTGGGAGGAATTACACACCATTGATAAAATGGTAAAACCAATCATACATCTTCTACGGCTTGTAGATTCCATGAATATGTGCATTGGAAAAATCTATGAAGCAATGGATTCTATGATTGAATCGCTAAAAGAAAACATTTCGGATCTAGAAAGATATGTTTTATTTTTTTATGGATTTTTACATACATAGTACAACATATTTGTCATACATAGTATGTATGATCATTGATATTATTTATATGTATGTATTATGTATACATGTAATAAATTTTGTTATTATTTTAATTTTTAACTTAATGTATGTCTTTTTTTGTAGGGTTGAAGAAATCTCAAAAATATGCATTTCGCGATGGAATTTACATTACTCACCTCTTCATGCAACTGCATATGTATTGGATCTCGAGTTTCAATCGGGAAAACAATATACCGATAAAGAGGTTATAGGTGAATGGATGAAAGTCTTGGAGCGTTTAGTTCCAAGTAATACAGAAAGAAGAGCAATACGAGATTAGCTAACTATGTATTGAAATGGAAAGCAAGATCTCCTTCATTCTTTAAATGCACAAGAAGATCAATTTCGTGTTGGTAGTGCTCTATGGTAGGAGGATTATGGAGCTAGCACACCAAAGCTACAAGCTTTAGCTATTCATATCTTGAGCCAAGCATATAGTTCGTCTCGCTCGAGCAATTATGGAGTGTTTATGCACATGTTGGCTCAAAAAAAACACAATAGACTTGGTGTTCAAAAGGCTAGTGACTTAGTGTATGTTAGTTGCAATTTAAAGATGCTATCAAAAGTAGATAAAGCTTATCCATTTACAGAATGGTAGTTGAAAGAAGATGATGTCATCACTTCAACTAACATTGAAGAGGAAGAAGAGAAAAACATAGAAGAAGCACATGATGATGAGGAGGAGCATGTAACTAATGACATTGACAATCTTTTTAATCATGATGATGTATATGATGAGACTAGATTTTGATAATGTCAAATGAACATGGATTTTGACATTTATACTTCACAATTAATGTTTTATGATTTATCGTTTATGGATATCAAATATCATTTTATAATCATAGATTTTATAATTTATGACTGAATTTTTACATATTATATGAATGTGGGTATAAATTATGGGTGAAGCTGAACTTTAAAGTTTACAATGTACGTGTTATATGGATATGAGCATTGAGTAATATGGCATGGCTGAAATTTACATGCTATCATATTATGCTTGACTTTTACATGTATGGACATTGGATATGTATTATTGTCATGAATTGATAATAGTAGCTGAATTTTTAAATTGTACATGTTATTAACTTATTTGTGCATTAATTATTGCTGGATTTTCTATGTATAGAGAATCTAGATGAATTTTGAATTTTCAATTATGACTGAACTGTGAATTTATTATTTACATGTTAAGTGGACTAACTCAACTTTAAGGTATGAATTTTTTTTATAGCTGAATTTTCAATTAAATGCTATCCTGGGACCACGTGAATCAGGACCCCGTCCCGGGGCCCTGTTCCTGTCCTGGGATCCCGTCCCCCTCCTGCCCCCTCTGGGGTCCCAGGCCCCGTCTCGAAACCCCCCCATGGACCGTTCCCCGTCCCAAGTAACTATGGGTCCTGAGTCATGTAGGGGTACTTGTCACAAGATTGAGAAATTTGTTCCTCAATAGATTACAGGGGAGAGATGTTGGAATTGGGGTGGCCCTTACTAACAATAATCACATATTTAAAGGATCTTCTAACAAATGAACCTTAGCATACATACCTGAAGACTCTAAAATGAGATGAGTGAGAGGTAGAGAGAATAGACAAGATTTTCAAAGTGTAACGATAAGCTAGAATGATAATGTACATTGTCTTAACATTAATGTCAAGTTACAACGTGTGTAGATGATACAAATTAGAGATTGCATTTAATGTTGCTTAATTCTTTAATACTAACATATGCATAAGATTCTTCCTTAGAAGACTTAGGTTTTGATTCATCTTCAACAATATTACACGATGCTTTCTTCTTCTCATTATAAATCATTGTTATGCATTCTGCTATGAAATGACCTCGTTTCTTTTAGTAATGGCAAATTCCTCTCTTTGAAGTAGATGTAGTAACAAATTTTTCTTTGGGTGTAGAGGAAGTAATAGGGAAGAACTAAAGGTTTAGGATTAGAAGACTTACTTTCTTTCTTAGTTTGTTGACTACTCTTCTCCTTCCTTGTGATCTCCTTGTCAGACGTCGGGCTTGTCCTATGAAGTTTCTCACTTGCTAGGTCATTAATTTCTGATTTAGGGTTTCTAAAACCCTAATTTCAGAATTAGGTTTTGTTGCAAAACAGTTCTAAACTGTTCATATTCACTCCATTCTCACGTGCACACTTTCTACACACCTCTTAGCGCACTTTACACACAAACTCTTGTATCTAGTTCTCAAAATTCTGCCTAGATTCAGATTTTGTATCTAATTTCAGCATACATTCAGTTTCGTATCATCTACACACATTGTAATTTGACATTAATATTAAGATAGTGTAGGTAAGCATTCTAGCTTACCGTTACAGTTTGACAAGTTATGTATTCTCTCTAGTTCTCATTCATCTATTTTTTTACTTACTTTCATTTTCAACATTAGCGAAGAACTTCTTGAAAGTAGGAAAGACCTCTGACTTTACTTTAAGACCATAAATCCATGAATATCTTGATAAATCATCAATAAAAGTAATGAAATACCTGAAACCTTGAACGGAATTTGTTCTCATAGGACCATTCATATATGAATATATGATCTCTAATTTCCTTATGGCCGTGATGTATCCACGCTTATTGAAAGGAACTTTGTGAAGCTCTTGAAGAGCTTGAGTTGGTTGTTAGAATTGATCCCCTAGGGTCTATTATATAGCCTCCAAGCTGCCTTGTCAAAATTTTAACGAAAAAGCATAAAAGCCGGATAAAAAGCATGTGAAAAGCTTTAAAAAGCTTACGTTAAATTTTCATCGATATTTTTTGCAAGCAAACTCATTATTCAACTATTAGATGACTTCAAGAGTTAGCTTTTCTTGATGTACATGCCATGAGGAACAAAATTATGTAAAAACCCTTTTTGCACAGAAATTAGGGTTAGGGTTTTCTCTCAAATTGGATCTCTAATGACTGAATGCTATATACCAAATGAAAGCTCTCCTCCAGTACTATCTGATGAGCTAATAAAAAATTTTTGCCTTCTGTGACCAAAATCTCACTAACTTCTAAGTACCAAAAATTAGGATTTCGTGCTATTCTGATAATGTTTCCAACAAGAGATGCATCCACATGGCATGACTAGATTCGATGCATCGTTTGCACATCATTTTTGTTTGATTGCCAGAGCATTCATGGATTTTTTACTTCACTTTTTTCTGCATTCTTTTTACTTATGAGGGCATTGGTCAATGTTTTGGCATGATGTGGATGCATTCTTCCAAAAGGGCTAGTGGGTAACCACTAGTAGGTGGAATCATGATAGGTATCGCAAACAAATCATGTGTTGATTATTCTCTATGTTACGACATCTTTAGAATGGAGGACCTGCAAGAGAAGAGTGGTGTTATGGGATGACTTGATCATTCACGTGGTGATGCATACCTTTAGGGTGAACCATGTTTATGGCATGAACATCAAAGACTCTGTTTGGCATTGGCACCTTCATTTTCTCGATGAACGACATCGAGATGGCAAACATGGTTCTAGTCCACATGTGGTGGACATAGGAGTTCATCAATGTTTTTTGACACTAGAGTGGCATATGATCTACTTTCTATAGTGAGTGAGCTTTCTGTTGACAGATACCTTGGGCCACACAAATATGTGCATGGGACACTAGAGTCTGGGTGATTCTAGCTATTGCATAAGTATGAGAATTGGTCGTTAGTTATTCCTATATCAGTCTCACTACATTGGCAAAAATGTCGAGGTGGATTTATGAGATACTGTACAGAGCGTGTTACCTGCGTGTCACCGTTACCCTAGGATTCATGAGGTGTGCTCTCTTTGGTTCCATAGAGATCTTGACTGTGTGCGCCTCTCTCGAAGGGGACTGCTATATGATTGCCATGTTTGGGATCACGCAATTAATCAAAGTCAATTTTGTGACTCAATAGTCATAGTTCCTAGGTACCTATATGATTGGTCGCAGTGAGAGAAAGATGGTAGGAAGATATTCTAGTGTTGCTACATTGCTTCACAGATAGGGAAAGGTAGGCATGGACTAGGATGGGCATATGCCAGCAGTTATGCCCCGTCATACTTGATGCACCTTGGCCCTAGTAGGTCGGTATTTGTTCATCAGTACAGGATGTATTTGTTCACCAATACAAGATGTATTTGTTCACCAATACAAGATGTATTTGTTCATCAGTACAAGATGCATTTGTTCATCAGTCCTCGATGTATTTGTTCATTAGTACAGGATGTATTTGTTTATCAGTACAGGATTCGTTCATCAGTACATGATGGGAGACCTTCTGTATGGAGTGTCCATTAAGATGCATATGGTATCCGGCTAGGATGGGTGAGGCACAAGGTACATGTGTATATTCAAGACACCGAGTACAGGGTATTTGTAGATATACATGTATTGCCATACCAATATAGATTGAGCACGAGATACATGGATAGGATGAAGACCTCAATCTTGAGGTATTCATCGAGATGCATGTGGTGTTATGCCTATGATAGTTGAGCACACAGCACATGCATTGCCTCTTGTTCAGAGTCTCGATATTAGACAACTAGCACCACTATGGACTCTATCATGAGATAGTTTTTGACCTTGTATGGGTCAAGATTCCATTGGCGTCGTCAGGAGACGAGTCCAGTTATAGCAAGGGTCCTAGCCATAGTTCCACCCTTTGAAGTGGTGGGCTTTGCTCACCGTCCATTACACAAATGCCGAGAGTGGTTAGTGATCTCACAACTCCTGTCACTCGGTTCCCATTGGGATACTTGTTAGTTATGCCCAAAGGGAGTTGTATTGTCTTCCTGAAAGGGAGTTGTGTAACGTGTTACCTTCCCAAAAGGGAGTTTCTAGCATTTCAACAACTCCTAGCATTTGGTTTCCTTTGGGAGTATCGTATTTGTACTTATCCAGAGATCATTTATAGATCGAAGGATCGGCCCTAGACCATGGAGAATATGTTGGTGTGATGATCATACATCGGGAGGATCATGGTGTTGATCAATAATGGTATAGCCATCAGGGATACCTATGTAAACACGACCGTTATGGAGCCGGATATATTAAAGAGGATGTTTCCCTCGATGGAGACCCTCTTAACCCCTTTAGTTGTGACGGTATCCCCTTGGCTTTTTTATCCAAAGAGTTGTTGCCCAAAAAGGTATGCTCCATTCTTATGTCTATAGATGGTATGGTTTCACCCAGCATATACCTCTCAGTTAAAGTCTGATTAGGTGAGTGACTCTCCCCGCTTGTTGCATGCTCATGATACTATTTAATATCGGCTCATGTATAGCCCATTGATGTTGATATTTAATCATGAGCTAATCTCTTTCTCAACCACAAAACCTAAAGGCATGGATCCTTAGTATGTAGCAGAGACTCCTTCCCAGAGGAAGTAATTGTTACGGAGAGAGGAGGAGAACATGACGAAGACAACCTTGCATTACGTTGTCTTCCTTGCACTTCATTATTCTCCATACTATTCACATAATACATGCGCATCTCATGGTCTTGGTGGGGCAAGAGGGTGTACCTTAGGGTAACCCTAGATTCTCAGACAATTCAAACTAACACGTGGATGATGTTATCTTCTTGATGGTTATCTGTATTTAATCATTGATCACTGGTGTATCTTACAAGTCCAATCTATCTTGAGGAATCAGTGACATCTTGATACCGTGAGTTAATAGGTTGGTGACTTGGACAAGTATCTTGGTCCCACGACAGTAGCCCGTTTGGAAGCTTGGGTAGGTATCTTGGTTCCATGAGAGTTGCCTTGCCTCTCAACTCCGACAAGATGATTTTATGTGATACTTCTGGAGGAGATCTTAGCTTGAAAGATATTATCTAACATGTTCCACTAGAACCCGACTTGGTCCGAGACCAGAGGGAGAGGAAGTCTCGAGGAACTTCTTGTCTTAAGTATCTGATTAGTAGTCCGTTTAGTGGCACCGACCTTGGTCCGTTTTGACTTGGGAGTCAATTATGTTATCGACGGATTGGACTCTTGGTTTTAGCTAGGAAATTATTGAGGACAGAAATTAGAAATAAGGAGGGGAATGTTACGTCCCCAAAGTTAAAGAACATACGGATGGGCTCATGTAGTGTCCGCCCAAATATAAACTAACCTCTCGGTGTAAAGTAGACCTCCTCATTTGAGCCTATAAATAGGACCCATGGACTCATTTGTGAGACATTCCTCGCACGAGGGACTTGGACTCTTGGCCCTTTGGCAAAGCCTTGTCACCCGTACTAGTGGGGGGCCCGTGGTATGGGCTTGGTTACGCGCTCCAAGGCTCGAGGGGTGAGCCTGTATTGGCTCTACGGCTGGGAGGTGGGCCTGATGTCCTTCCCTTCTATTGTTTGTGAATATGGTTTGTATCTTGTCTAGTCAAGCAAGGAGGATCTTGGAGGTTCTAACATCTTGGCCAACTCCCAAGATCCAGGGTGAGCCCATATTTGCTCTCCAGTTGGATGGTGAGTCTAATGTCACACCTTCTATTATTTGTAAATATGGCTTGCGTCTTGACTTGTCTAACAAGGAGCATCCTCGAGGATCTAACATTCATCTAACATTGGTGACAGAGCAACTCTCTACTTGCATGGAGAAGACAAGGCAACCTGCACAAAACCACCAAAGCTCATGGGGCCAAGAGGGCTCAACTCGACATGCTTCTCACCCTCCGGCATGGGATGCTTCCAACAAGAGGGAGCAAGGGGAGCATATGCAAGACAATGGTTGGAGCACACAAGTAAGTCCCTCATTTTTGTGTTTTCCAGGTAGGTAGGTGGCTGGATTTTCGCACACTTCACACTCATCCATAGACTTCATGGCTGGAACCTTCCATCCTAGTGCAGGAGGATGAGGAGGAACCCCATGCTGGTGATGGATGTAGGCGAGCAAGGCTTAAAGAGAAGGGGGGCTGTCTGGGAGCAGCCACCCCATCATATGGCAATTCCCATGACTAGATTCGTTAGTTTTAGCTTTTCCACACATAATTATCACGATAGACTTTTGATGGATCAAATGAACCCTAGTCCTTATAAAAAATAGCTTTCCTTAATCAGCATGACATGTTCTTGTGCTAGCTGCTGAGATAATTATGGCTGGGATCTTCGCCATGTGGCTGCCATGTGTCACACACCTATCGAGTCCCTTTTTTGGAGCTTTGCTACGAATGCAGGCCCTCCCTGGTTGCTCAAGGAAGGTTTGCACCTGGAATTCCAGCAGGCTGACCTGCACAGAACTGTGATATATCCACTACTCAGGACCAGCAGGAATCCCTATATTGTATCATGAAAAGCTGGTCGTCTCCTACCAAAGGAATTGGAAAGAAGGCTAAAAAATCCCCTCTTCACTGCCATTCATTATGTTCTTTCCCCCTGTTTGGGGTGAAAACTCAGAATACGGCAAAGCACTGTATTAGATGCCTATTAATTTCTGCGTTGTTGTAGGTTTTGGCACTTCTTTTGGTATTACCCAGACCTTGTCTGGAATCCAGCATGATGTAGCTCTCTGTACACATAGGTCATTTGGCATTTTTCAAGACATTAATTACTCTCTCTCTCTCTCTCTCTCTCTCTCTCTCTCTCTCTCTCTCTCTCTCTCTCTCTCTCTCTCTCTCTCTCTCTCTCTCTCTCTCTCTCTCTCTCTCTCTCTCTCTCTCTCTCTCTCTCTCTCTCTCTCTCTCTCTCTCTCTCTCTCTCTCTCTCCCCCCCCCCCCGTGTATAAAGATATGCGTATATGGATATACAGTATAGTGTGTGTGGATGTGCATGGAAAAGACTGAAAAGCAAACTCAGTACCCTTCCAAAGCAATGAGGAACATAAGGTGTCTTATACTTCCTTCACATGTTCTATGTGTGTGTGTGTGACTGTGCGTGTGTGTTCTTGTGTGAAAGAGTCGATCAATTACGAAGCCTCCACGACGCAAGGCTTCTCGAATGGGCCAAAAAAATGAAATTAAGAGAGCCTACCGACAGAACGAAGCCGGTGCTCAGAAATCCAGTGCATGATTGATGAAGAGGAAGTGCTGCTGCCCGATTCGGAGCTCTGACCGGAAGCCATCGTCGCTTTGATCTGGAAACTCTAGTCACACAGGATCCAAGGACACAATCGGCAAAAGAGCTAGGGGAGCAAAACTGCGAGCTCGACTGTGGCAAATGACGAGATATGCAGACGATACTTTGTTCGTCCACGTAATTTGTTCTCTTCGAGAGTTCGGCCCCTAGTAAATTGCGACAACAAACCGCCTTTTTGAAAAGTGTGTCTCCATACGTGGCAGGCGAGCATCGATGTTAGGCTGAGTTAAAACTTACAAGACTAAGTGTTGGCGGTAGGGTGCAACTACATTCCTCTTCATCTATTTTTCACATACTCACATGTATAGTAGCATTACTATGTGCAAAGACTTAACTTTTGATATGATAGGGTGCAACCATATTTCTCCTCTCCATCTATTCTTCATATACTCAAAGTTGAGGTAGGGTACCCAAGATGTCTCTCTTAATATTAAACCTTTGAATTTTACCTCTAAGCTAATCTTCTGCTTGGTTTACTATTGTAGGCTGTTTATTTTGTGTATATTCAAGTACTCATTTTTGTACTTCTCTCAATACAACCTTGTGTGCCTTCAAAGACCACTCTACCTCATCTTTCTGTGCTATTTTCTCTTCGTCACTCACCAAAGCACTAAATGCCTAGTTTTGTAACAAAGAAAATAGCGGATTTGTTAATAATCGGGCTACTCTGGGCCCATAAGTGTTTTGCCACCCCTTCCTCTATCATGTCTATATTTAATTTTTGGGAAGTTCTAAGTCCATTTTTTACCTCATGATGATCATTTCTTTGTGAATATGAATTTTTCTTGATGTCTTGATGTTTCCACTTCAAGTGTTGCAACACATGTATTTCCTTGTGGGCATAGATCACATATTCCTAAGCATATATCCACAAGTGTTGAGATGTAGGACCGCTCCAAGTTCTCATGGACTCGAACTAGCATGAAGTGTAGCATTTGCAATCCATAGTGTTGATTTGAGCGAGACATTCAGTGGTGTGAAGACCTCTACACTCAAAGCATGTCCCTCAAGAAAAATACACACATATGCACACACATGCATGGAAGCCTCTCTCACGACCAAAATAGCACAAGCTCAAAGAAACTCACTTCCATTCACTAGACTAGAGAAGAACACAAAATAACCCTAAAACGTGAAAGTCAAATGTCTTTTATAGAAAATTTTAGATTTTGGACCCTATTCACATTCTTATGTCCTCCCTAACTTTAAAAATAGTCATAAACCGTCATTTGACCTCCAACTTGATATTTGAAAATTTTAGAAAAAATATAGTGGCTTAGACTATCATTGCACAAGCTTGAGGACTCATCGACTTGTAACAAATTGAAGTACAATTACAAATAATGGCTTTAGACACATTTCAAATGGGATATTTTTTAGTGTAAATGGCCTAATTAAAGAAGAATCTGAAAAAATTATAGCTCCCACTTGACAATTGCTTCACTTTGACAATTTCATGTAGCTCCATAGCTTCGCTTTGGCACAAACCCATCCTTCTTTTCATCCTTTGCTTTGATTATAAATGCTTTCATTACTCTTTACTCCAACAACTTCCCCTCTTAGATATTTTCATCATCGATAGATATTGATGCCCTAATCTTCTGGAAAATGTGGGTGTTAATGTTCTTTGGTGTTTTAGAGTTCCTGTAGACCTAGATATTGCATGTATTCCACAAACTTCTTTAACTTATTTTTTGGGTTTTTTCAATGTGTTTTTCTATAATAGCAGTTGTACTATTTAGTGCAATGCTTGGGCGACAAAAAGGGAAAGTAGTACATGCGCATGCCCTTATATAGTGTCCCTATGCATGCCTACTCTAAAATCAAAATTAAAAAAATAGTGCAAAAAGAAAAAGAGCTTAAGCAAAGTGCTCAAGAGCTTGTTGCATATAAGGCATTCTATTCTAAAGATTGGAAATATTTTCACATGAGGATGGAATGGTTAACTCTGTTGTGCTAATTTGCAATACCTCCTATTGTTTTTTTAGCATTTTGAAATTGATTGTTATGATAACCGGATCCTAGAAAGCCTTATCCTCCATCACCACAATTGTAATGTGTTGTAGCTATATATTTCACTTCTTGATATTCCATGGTAATAACCATGAATTGTGTCAATGATTTGTTGATCTTTGATAGGCCATAACTTGTAGGAATCAATTACTCCATGAAAAGCAATGTAATTACCTTTCCTCTTTGGGCTAGTTGTCGTGCAATTGGCATGAATGACTTAATATGACAATCTTGTACTTCACTCAACATCGTATATTGGAATGTGATGCCATTCTTCAAATCAAGAACCTTGTTCCACTTTGATTATTTATTCTAGGACAGATGTGTATTGTGCTCACTCTTTGAGAACCAAAAATGCTTGTATCTTAAAATATGGGTCCTTTAGTAGCTTCTCAATCTTGTGATATGAATTTTGTACCATTAGTATGAATAAGATGATTTCCACTAGCACCTTGATTGATGTCTTTTTCACGAGGAAGAATATAAGGAAGAGATCCCACACACACACTCTCACACTCAAAGAGGAGCACACACACAGATTGAGGCAAGGAAGAAAGATATTCCTCTCCTTCTATTACATAAAAGGAATATACAAGAATGACCTAAAACAACCATACAACTAGTGCAATATATAAAGAACAGTACATGAGGAAAATCCTAATGTCTACGAATGAGTGAGTTGGCAAGAAACAAATGTGCCATCACTCTTGATAGATAAATCTAGTAAATCTCAATGAATTATCCTTGACATATACCGATGTAACCACTATACGTGTCAAAGAAAATGAAAAAGTGATACGTGTTATCCTAGATCATCACATGTTGATCTTGATATATCAACACTCCCCCTCAAGCTCAACGTCATGTCCTGTAATCCAAACATCTTGTGAAATTTCTTCAACTTCTCAGCTCCAAGTGCTTTAGTGAAAATATTAGCAACTTGCCCATCTATCCTCACATAAATAAGGTCAATATGACCTGCTAATACCTTTTCCATAATGAAATGATAATGAACCTTGATATGCTTTGTTCTGGCATGAAAAATAGGATTACATGCTAATTGTATGTTGTTAAGATTATCACAATAGATGATGATTGGCCTTTGCACTTCCACACGTAAATCTGCAAGTACAATCTCTAGCCATGATGCTTCACATGCTGCCATTGCATCACCTTTATACTCAGCCTCTACACTCGACAAAGCAACAATGGATTGCTTCTTACTGCTCCCTATAATAATTGCACTACCAAGTGAGAATAGAAAGCCACTAGTAGATCTTTCTATATGGAATACCACTAGCCCAATCTGCATCGGTGTATCCATGAACCTGCATTTTTGCACCAGCTTCATAAAACAATGCACAATCCAAAGTAGCACTCACATAATGTAGAGTGCACCTCAGAGCATCTAAATGTGTTTTCCTGGGAACCTGCATAAATTGACTTTCAAGTCCAACGGTGTAGCTTATATCAACTCTTGTAATTGTGTGATATATCAAACTTCCCATAATTTTTATGTACATAGTAGCGTTTTCCAATGCTTCACTTGATGTAGTATCCAACTTCAAATTCTGATCTAATGGCATAGAAATCGGCTTACAATCAACCATACCATACTTTTGCAGCATACTCAAGGTATATTGCCTTTACGACATCCATATACCTATTTTTGTATGTATAAGCTCAATGCCCAAAAAATAGCGCAGCACACCAAGATCTTTCGTGTTGAATTCCTACATAAGGAGTTACTTTACCTCTTTAATGCTTTCTTCATTATCACTACCTATAATCAAGTCATCAACATAAATAGCCACAATCATGATGCCATCATCACCCTTCCTTCCATATAGTGAATGATCTGCATCACACATAGAAAAACCAATGGTGGTTAAGTAATCAACAATCCTTGCATGCCAAGCATGAGGGGCTTGTTTTAGCCCATACGAAGCCTTTTGTAACTTGCAAACATATTCTGGGTGCTTTGAATCCTCATATCCTTGTGGCCGGTCCATGTATACTTCTTCTTATAACTCACTATGTAAGAAAACATTCTTCACATCCATCTAATGTGAAGTCCATCCTTTTGTTGTAGCTAATGCAACAAGTGCTCTGATAGTAGACATTTTAGTTACAGAGCTGAACGTTTCCTTATAATCAATGCCATATGTCTGTGCATATCCTTCTGCTACCAATCATGCCTTATACCTACTTATGCTACCATCAACATTGTGCTTTACCTTGTAAACCCACTTATAGCCTATGATTTTCTTTCCTTGTAGCAATGGAACCAGCTTCCATGTTTCATTTCAATAAAGTGCGTCCATATCCTTATCTATAGCTTTCTCCCAATCTGCATTTCCAATTGCATCTTGAAAACAAGAAGGTTCAGCATCTTGTATTACCATGGTCATGTAGGCACCATGACGAGCCATGTAATTGTCATATGTCAATCGTTGCATTGAATTATGCATCCTCCCATATCTTCTTTGTTGGGTGTGTATAGAAGTGCGAGAGACACACGAGAAGCACACACAAGGAGCACAAATGCAACAAGACACACAGAGAAGATGATGGCTGGAATAGTTTCTCTATTGATGATGAACTGAACTGAAGTAAGAGCTGAATAATATCCCTAAGTACAAAGTACCACCACATATGAGTGAATCATGTATGTGATAACATGGGGAAAAAACCTCTAGCCAGCACTAGAGTAGAAAGTGCCTATGTATAGGGAAAAGGTTCACATCAAAGCTACTCGAGGAACACATAAATGTAACAAACCCCCATGGAGCAAATGATGTGAACACATACAAAGAGTGACATATCAACCCCCACAAGGTAATAAGCCTAAAGCTTTGCAAAAAACTTCAAACTTTTCTCGTGGAAGAGCTTTGGCGAATATGTATGCCACATTATCTTGTGTAGGCACATATACCAAATCAATATCTCCTGCATGAAGGCGCTCTCTCACATAGTGATAATGCACCTCAATATGTTTGGTCCGTGCATGAAACACTGTGTTTTGTGCAATAGCCAAAGCACTCTGACTATCAGTGAGAATATGTGTAGCAGCATCAATCTCCATAGAAAGATCCATCAATAGGAGTCTCAGCCATATACACTCCACTGTAGCTATGAAAATTGCCTTGTACTCAGCTTCACAATTGGATGTCGCCATTGTAGGTTGCTTCTTATTCAACCAAGATATGCATGAGTCTCCAAGGAAAAAGAAATTACCACTAGTGGACACGCAAGCATCATAACCACCAACCCAATCACTATTTGTAAAAGCATGCAAGCATGGCTGAATATCTCTACCATAAAAGAGACCTAAACTCAAAGTGCCTCTGAGATATCTAAACACACGTTTTACCACTTGCCAATGCTTAGAGCCAAGGCTATGCATGAATCAACTCAACTGGGAAACTGCATACTGTATATCCGGCTTTGTGTTGCATGCATATAAGACATCCCACAACTTGTTGATAAAGAGAAGTGTCAAATGCATCACTAGAATCCTCAATTGAGAATCTAAATCGTATTTCAACTAGTATGGAAACTGGCTTGCAATCCTATAAGTCAAAATGTTGAAGTAGTTTTTCAACATATCCCCCCTCAATGGATATAAATTGGATGCCAAGATATTAGCTCAAAAGACCAAGATAAGTGACATCAAAAGTTTGCTGCAAATCAGCCATAAGAATGATAAGTTTTGCATCACATGACTCAGTCAAGAGTATGTCATCGACATAAAGAACAAGCACTATAAGATCAGCCCCATTTTTGCGTACATAGAGTGTGCTTTCAATTGGACTACATATGAAGCCAAGAGCAATAAAGTGCTTATGGATTTTGTCATACCATGCACGTGGAGCTTGCTTGAGAACATATAAGGCTTTATGCAAGCGACAAACCATATGCTCTTTCCCTTTCATAGCAAATCCATGAGGTTTCTTCACATAGACCTCTTCTTGCAAATCACCATTCAAGAAGGATGTTTTTATGTGCAGTTGATGCACCTTCCAACCTCGATGGGCAGTCAATGCAACCACGGTACGAATGGTAGTCATGCATGAAGTAGGTGCAAAAGTTTCTTCATAGTCAATGCCATATTGTTGAGCATATCCTTTGGCAACCAATCTAGCTTTGTAGCGATCAATGCTACCATCAAAATTTCTCTTAATCTTGTAAACCCACTTTGTACCAATGGCATTCTTTCCTTTTGGCAATTCACATAGCTCCCAAGTACCATTCCTATATATCGAATCCATTTCTGATTGCATAGCACTCATCCATTGTGGATCATCACATGCACCTTTAAAAGTAAGTGGCTCTTCATTACATGTTGTAGAAATAAGAGAATAAACCACAAAATTACTTGATGCATGGCGAGAGTTTGATCTTAATCTACCAAGTAAAGGTGCACTCAATTTGGGGTCCTGCAAAGTTTGTTTCAGCCACTTTGGCATAGTTTGTGCACTCTTGATAGACATTTGTTCATTATGTAATACATCTTCAATATGTACATCATGCATGGGTTGAATTTCATGCTCATTTTCAGCCATATTTTGATGCAAATGTTCAGCCATATGTGGCTGGAAATTTCCTGTAGTTTTGACATTTTTTGGCTGAAAATTTCAGCCATGTTTGACTAGAAATTCTCTACATTTTCAGCTCTATTTTGCTGAAATTTTTCAAGCCTTTGAGCTTCAGTTGGCTGGTCTACATGGCCATAGTCAAGCGCACCATTTTGGAATAAAGGCATGAGTGTATCGAACACATCTTGTGAGCTAATTGTTGGTTGTTTTTTGCATTCAAGTAGAGGGAAAACCGAATTTTCAGCAAATACCACATCTTGACTCACAATAATTGTGTTTGTCAATGGATGATACAAACGATGTCCCTTACTTTCAACACTATAACCAACAAATATACATTTTTTTGCCTTTTCATCAAGTTTGTGACATTGTTGTGATGGCATAAGAGCATATTCCAAACAACCAAACACATGCATATAATTAACCATAGGCTTATGACCATTCCAAGCCTCATAATGAGTGATGACTCTCAATGCGTTTGTTGGGCAGTGATTCAACACATAGCTTGCACACATGACCGCTTCCATCCAAAACTTCTCAAGAAGGTGCTTTCCTTTAACCATACATCGTGCCATTTCAAGTAGAGTTCTATTTTTATGCTCGACAACACCATTTTGTTGAGGTGTATATGGCACCATACATTGGTGTGAAATACCTCTTTCATGAAGAAAAGAATTAAACTCATGTGACATGTATTCACCACCATGATCTATGCGTAGAGTCAAAAGCTTTTGTGAAAAAACCTTATTCTTTGCTTTTATAGGATACACCCATGTATGGCGAGTAGCATCATCAATGAAGGTAATAAAATATACATGCTTCCCAAAATATGGAGTCTTGACGGGACCACATATATCACTATGAACAAACTACAATTTTCTTGTAGTATGTGTATGACTATCTTTTGGAAAAGAAGCACGATGCATTTTTCCAAGAATGCAACCTTCACATGCATGCTTTTCAATGGAGTCAAGTGTAGGAAAACCAATAACCATGTCCTTCTTTTGCAAGTAAAGCAAACTATTGAAGTTCAAGTGACCAAAGTGAGCATGCCAAAGCTCCATTTCAACCATGGAAGAAGTATGAGCAACCAAGGCTTTCAAGGTATCCCTCTTGTATGTATCCATGCGATACAGACCATTACATAATGTACCGAACATCACCATTGCTGAAATCATGAACCATACACTTATCATCAACAAAGTGTACATGAAGTCTAGCTTTGGCAATCAATGGAATTGAAATTAAGTTCTTCTTGATACCGGGCACATACAATGCATTTTTCAAGAGAATCACACCTCCTTTTGCAACTGTAAGCTCAATTTCTCCTACTCCAATGATAGGATAAGAGGCATTGTTTGCACACACCACATCTCCTCCTTTGGGTGCATCTTTCAAAGAAGCAAAAAATCTTTTGCACGATGTTATGTGCTTTGAAGCACCACTATCAAGGAACCAACCCGAATCAGCCTCAGTCACAACCATACATTTAGAATGCAAAGAACAATCATAATGACATGTAACAACACATGCCCAAAAATCTTGAGCCATGTTAGCTTCATCATTCTTTACATTTGCTGAATTTTCAGCAATAGACATATTCCTTCTTCTTTTCGTTGCATTTAGCAAGCTTTCTACACTCATCAATAGTATGACCAACCTTTTGACAATATTTGCATCTCTTCTTCTTTTGCAAATCACCATCATTAGAGGAATGAGTGGAAGAGGAAGGTTGAGCCTTTGGTTTTGATGAACCCAAAGCTGAACCATACTTGCTTTTCCCCTTGTGTGAGATAGCAAATGCTTGTGTTCCCTCAATCAAACCACTCCTATTCACTCTAGATTGATTTTCTTGCAAAAGAAGAGACACAACCTCATCAAATGCATACATATTAGGATTTCCTTTTGCAACCAAATGGAGTGTAGTAGCAAAGCTTTGAAAAGATTCCGGTAATCCTTTCAACAATGTAGAAATGAGTGATGCATCTGGAATAATCTCATCTATGTTTGCCAATTGCTCTTTCAAGTCCTTGATGCGTGTCACATACACATCCACCAACTCATTTTCAGCCATACATACATCCTCAAGTTGCTTTCTTAAATATGCAACATGTGCTTCATTACGCACGTCATACAAACAAGCAAGAGTGTCCCATGCCTATCATGATGTAGAACATGACCGAATGTGTGGAACTATATGATGCTCCATAGAAAGCGCAATCAAAGCATGAGCTTGAACATCTTTTCCATCCCATCTAAGCTTCTCCTATGTAGGTGGAGAAGGAGAAACCACTGTAATTGAAGAAGAAGCTCCATGTGTGATAGTATACTATGAAGTGGAAGAACATGTGGGTCTTCGATCTACATGTGCCACTATGTTCCAAAATTGTTTAGCAATAAGATCATGCTTCATCATGTAAGACCACATTGGATAGTTGGTCCCATCAAGCTTATCTTCATCTTGAAGCATGCCAAACAAGTCATTGTTGTCCACCATTTCACTAAGGAACAAGAATGTAACAAAATCTTCACTTCAACTAAAGCTGAAATGAATGCTGAAATTTCAGCTCATAAACCATCACTCTGATGGAAATTCTGACTACAAGAATGTCTTCAAAATGGGGATAAAACTCTAGGGCACCTGTTGGAAATGTTTCTTGGCTATTGAAATTCCTTGTTCTATGCTCCAAAGTCGATTTGCACTGTTAAAAGTGCATGCACGTCGAGACTCGAAAAATTGAAACTTGAGAAGGAGCTTAACCTGCTCTAATACCACTATTGGGTGTGTGTAGAAGTGCGAGAGACACACGAGAAGCACACACAAAGAGCACAAACGCAGAAAGACACACAGAGAAGATGATGATTGGAATAGATCTCTCTATTGATGATGAATTGAACTGAAGTAAGAGCTGAATAATATCCCTAAGTACAAATTACCACCACATATGAGTGAATCATGTATATGGTAACATGGGGAAAAAACCTCTAGCCAACACTATAGTAACAAGTGCCCATGTATAGGGAAAAGGTTCACATCAAAGCTACTCGAGGAACACATAAGTGTAACATTCTTGGTCCAGGGTCACTTCTCCTTGTATCATCTACATGTGCCTTTCTTACTCCTAGAGTCTTCACAGTGGGCAATCCAAGTTCCTCATCAAGGCTCTTTTCTAAACCACTTGAATCTCCATCAATGTTTTCAAAGCCTATAGATGTTTTACTACCAGCAAAAAGTTTTTCTTTATCTTTCTTCAATGTAGCTGATGAATTTGTTGGACTAAAATTTCCGCACAATCGTCCACCCCATGGATTTGAGTTGGAACTATTGTTTGGTGATGCATGAGGTCCACTCAAAACTTGAGATTTTGCACTTGATTTTTTAGAATTTCCTTTGTCATTTGACTCGAGATTAAGTCCTTCTTTGGCATCTGCATAAAAGTTTGACATTTCATCAAACACCACATCTTTGCTTACCTTCACATGTCATGTGAGTGGGTTATAACATTTATATCCCATTTTCTCAAAGGAGTAAACAATGAAGATACATTTTTCTACTTTTGGATCAAGTTTCCTCCTCAATTCATCTGGGACATGTACATATGCAATAAAACCAAATACTTTCATATGTGATAAGCTTGTCTTTTTACCTATAAACTTCTCTTCATGTGTAACTTGGTGTACAACAACGATCGGAGTTCTATTCATGGTGTATACAACAGTGTGCACAGCTTCTACCCAATAACAATGAGGCATATTCTTCTCAGCCATGAATGCTCTTGCTATTTCTACAATATGTCTTGCAAAGAATTCTTGTAAAGAATTGTGGGAACTCTTGTAAAGAATTAGTTTCAAAATCTAATCTTTTGTTTTCTTGTTGCTCTACTTGGTCCCCATAAATAGATGGAATGTCTTGGGGAAATTGATAATGAAAATCATCAACTTCAGGAATAGGATGGGAATTATCCTTCTCCTTGGCCCATTTTTCTTCTTGTATTTCTCACAAGAACTCTTGAGAGTAATGTTCAATTGAAAGAGCTATTCCATCATCCATGGAGTCTAGAACATAAACTTTCATTGGTGTTGAGCTTTCATTTTCAACAACTGGGTGAAGATGAAGAGGTAAACAAACATGCGGCATTTATCAAATGCTCTAATCTTTCTAATAAGCCTTGGAAATCCAAAAACAGTTTGATAGAATTTGTCTAGTTGAACATTTCATTGGTCTCAATCATAGCTTGAGCTAGTTCTACCATTTTCATGCAAAACTTTGTCCATTCAATCTCTAAATCTACTCTAGGATAACTCTTTTCTAGGTTTGCAGCTATTGGCCCTTCTTTTAGTTCAGAAAACTTTCTAACCCACTTACGATTGTCCTTCTCTCTAGTATCCTTCCATGTTCTTGTTTTCCTCTTACTAGCCTCTCATGATTCACTTGACTATGATTGTTCAACTGTTTAGCTTGTTTTAAGGCTTGTACCTTGGTGACTGCTTGAATAGGGGCCATGCTAACACTACTTGAACTTGAATCCACCACTAAGCCTACCACATTAATGGGTGTAACCTTGAGTGCACTAGAGGGTTTTTTTAACTCTAGCACAATGACAAGTACCAACATGAGGATATCCACCTCATAAATGTCAATCCGTGGATACATGAGGACTAGTATGATGACTATGAGCAAGTGAAGGTACAAGTGTGTGAGTGAGATTTTGGAACATCAAGCTTACACTATGCTTGAGGTGGATTTGATCTACATCAAAGGCTATCGCGTCGAAAGAATATCCGTTGGAGAGTTCTTTTTCTTATGCTCATTTATTGTATTTTTTTTGAGAGATTTTTGATGGTTCATTTACCATTGTAAAAGCCTTGAGACTTACACATGTAAAGGTAGAAAGATAAAGCCCAAATCCCACGAATTTGTGGTGGTTGAAGTTGCATTCAATCAAGCAATCAATCACCTAAAAGTAGATCAAACTAGATCTTCACTTTTCCTAGATTGTAGGAAAGTGAATTGATTCCCTCCAACAACCATTTCCACCTTCAATTGAATTCAAACTTCACTTGTAGAAGTCGTGGAACACTCCTAGATTCTATATAAAGACTTGAAATCACTTGTACATTACTTGGAAGCAATATACATACACTTGTGACCATCATTGTCTTGCTCCTTCAATTCTCTGCATCATCTTCTTTGCCAACAGTAATCTTGCAGAGGCTGCTTCTCTCTCCAGAGCTCCAAATTGAGTGAAAATGGCTCATTGGAAAGTTATTAGTGTCTAGTTTATGCCTATAAATTTTCATAGAATTTGGTTCAGTAGATTGGGAGAAATCTGAGTTTCTCTGTCTCGGGGTCAATCTCTACATATTCCTGAAAAATAGGAAGTACCACCGGTGAATGTCTCATTCATTCCTATATCATATTTTGCTTATTCCTTATACTTTTGTGCATTCTATACACTCAACCCTATGTGTATCACTCCCATAAAAGGATTTTTTCTAATTGTAATCACGCTGGTCGCTATGGGCATTTGAATTTCATTGGCTCTTCCATAGATAGTAAGTTTTTTGAGCTAGTCGACCCACAAACCTATCTATTTTGTATCGACTCATTCTCCTTGATGCTCCAAAGTACATAGTGTGTTTCTTTGCACTTATCAAATGCTTATAAGGTCTATTTGAGTCTCCATAAGCTCAAGGGTCGGTCTTGGGCCGGTTGGCTAGACCAAACTTCGTCGTTTCGAAACGCATTTTTCTACCTTCTACAAGCTTCTCCAAGTTCTTTCATGAGAAGCACACAAGCACACACACACATACACACACACATGCACACAAGGCAAGAACAAATAAAGGAACAATGGAGTGCTTTTTATTACTCAAGCAATCTCTTACAATAGCTCAAAACTCTAACAAGCTAACCCCAAAAATGAGCTCTCTAGCTCTTTTTATAGTTTTTTACTAGCTTTTGGCCCTGTCCAAACCTAGTGTTCGGCCTAGTTAAAAATTAGGTTCCAGGGCTTATTCGAGGGCTCATATGGAGTCTAAAAATTATGAAGATTGATATGTAGGTGCTTCTAATACTCCTCAAGCTTGAGGAGTCCTCGGCTTGAACAAAACGGAGTCTAATTGGCCATAAATGGTGTTTACAATGTTGGTATAGTGATGAAGATCACTTTTGATTAAAAATAAGTTATGAAAAAATGGTTAGACCTCTTCTTTGCCAGATTGTAATTGACTGCTCTATCTCCTCATTGCTTATAGGCCAACACTCCCCCCTCTCTAGCGTCTATTGCCCTTGACATACCTTTGTTCTGTAGGGTGGTCGATTGAATATTTATGACATCAGTGGCCAACTCATGTTTGCAGAGCCTTAGTCCTCTTGCTAGATCAGCTTGCAATGCATCCCGATTGATGGAATTTGGGATATTTGGCTATGGTTTCATGTAAAACTCGAAATACATAGCCTGCTCACATGCAAATAATTGTAGTAGGTGTGTTGGTTTCGGTGCAAACACCTTAGAGTGATACTCCCCAAAGCCTGTAGTGAACATATCTTCAAAGGTTTGTTTGTAATAGGTTGGGAGGTATTTGATATGGGCATGCCACACATATGCTACTCTAATGCTTGGAGTAGTGCTCACGTCGTACACCAAATCATAGTTCCCATTTGTGAAGCCCGTTAGAGCTACTTGTGGTGCTTGTGTATTGTGGAAAGTCTTGAGAATAATCTACATCATATCCAAAATTTTCAGCATCATCTGCACTGCAACATCTGGCATTCGCTTCAACCAAGGGATCTAGTGGCATATAGTGGCCATCATATAAGCAATTGAAGATGGTCTCTATGGTGGCGTGATGTATGTGTAGTTGAACCATTCCTTGCACTAAACATTGTTCTGTACTTTAATGGAAAATGCTTTCCAGGACCTGTGTCATGGAACTGGGCCATAGCATGGACTGTAAAGAAGGTGTAAGGGTGCATGGTTCCACATGCGTAGCATTTTTGGGTAAGTCTCTAAGAGTTTTTGCCGTTGTCGGTTGATAAATCTTACTTTTCTATGCTTTCGATGGTAACTCCTCTGGCTGAAATTGCATCGTGAATGTGGGCATCTTCCCTGTGACTCTCTTAATCTCTGCATTGTAATCAACCAAAATTACAAAATATGATATGTACTGAAGTTCAGATGTCGTGATTAGTCGCCTTGGTGCCAATTGCTAGAAATAGCTGGATTGCAGCACCATTTCTTCTATGATTTGCATTGTTTGATTTTGCACCACTGTGCGATCTTCGTGAGTCCTTGTAGCTCAGTGGTGAGTAGCACCTCCTTTAATGTCAATCTGGGAAGACATGAGGATGGTATGAAGACCTTGAGCAGGTGATGTGCACAAGTGGTGATGGAGAAGCACACAAGCATGCACACACATACACACACATGTGCACACATGTAAGGACCAAGAGTGAAACAATGGAAGATTTGATTATATCCAAACACAATTACAAGTGCTCTTCTTTAGTTCAAACTACAAATTGTTCCCCCAAAGATGAGCTCTCTAGCTCCTTTTATAGTTTTTGACTAGTTAGTGGCCTTGTCCAGACCTAGTGTTCGGCCTAGTTAAAAATTAGGTTCCTAGGCTATTTTGGAGGCTCAAACAAGCTCTAAAAATTATGAAAGTTGGTACATAATCACCTCTAATACTCCTCAAGCTCGAGGACCCCTCAACTTGAAAAAATTGAGTCGAATCTACCAAAAATGGTATTTGCAATGTTCATGTAGTGATGAAAATCACTGTTAAAAAGAGATTAGGTCGAAACAATGGACTAGCCTACTTGCCCGGTCTGCGTTGACTACCTTGCCTACTTGTTCCTTCTCTTCGCTCTGACTCCTTTCATTGGCTTCCCTGTCTTTTAGATCCTTGAGTGCCCGGACTGCTACCAACACCCCCCTCTCTCGCGTTTGTCATCTCTGACAGACCCTTGGTGAGCTGAACATTTGACATAGTATTCAATGACATCGGTGGCCAAGTGATGTTCCTCTAGCCTCAGTCCCTTGGCTAAATCTATGAGTAAAGCATCCCAGTCGACTGGCCTTGGAACGTCTGGATGTGGCAGGCACAACTGATCGGAATGTAAAGTCCTCTCCATAGCATAAAGTTGGAGGAGATGTGAGGGTCTGGGAACGAATATTTCGGAATGGTACTCCCAGAACCCTGTTATGAACATCTCCTCAAAGGTCTGTTTGTAACATGATGGGAGGTACTTGATCCTTGCGTGCCATGCATAGATCATGTTAATGGAAGGGGTTGTACTCATGTCGTACACTAAATCTAGATTGTCTGCATTGAAACTGACTACCGAGAAATGGGGACCTTGAATGTTTTTGAAAGTTCAAAAAGTGACCAGCATCAGTTCAAATATCTTCATACACATCTGTGCCATAACATCAGGCATGTTTCATAGTCTAACACCCCAGTGGTGGATGGTGGATGGCAGGTCCCTGTGGCGGTGCTAGGTACACATAGTTGAGCCATTTCTCACAACCTTTGACATTCTTAACAGTGATGGAAAATTATGGCCTCATGCATCTTCTAAGTACTGGGATGTAACATGGGTTGTATTTGATGAAGAGTGGCATATTGTTCCATGTGCAAACCATCTCTGGATATGTTTCTAGAAGATGAAGCCTCCAAGTGGGTTGGAAGATGGACCCATGTGTAGCACTCTCATGTATGTCGTTTGGACTGAATTGAGTGGCAAAAGCTGGTACCTTACTAGTACGTCATTGAATTTCAGTATTTTAATCTGCTAGTAGCATGCAATATGGTACATATTTGTCATCAGGTGTGCCTGTCCATCGGTGATGGGACATGAGTCAGAAGTATTCTGACTTGATGATGGTTTCCTCAATCTTGGACATTGATTTGATTTGAACCATTACTTTGTCATCATGTGTGCTGGCCATTTTTTTGAGCTTCTACAGCCACTCTGGGGCTTCGCCTTCAAGTGTGTCCAATCCGTCAGCGGTTTGTTGGGCACTTGGCATAGACATAGGAACATAAGGTTCCTCATATGAATTTTCTACTTTGATGGGTACCAACTCTTATGGTTCCGGTTCTATGACAGGGGAGGGTTGTCTTTCGTATTGAAGTAATTTACTTTGCGATTCGAAAACTTGTGCTTTGAGTGCGTGCACCTCTTCAGTAGTTGATATAGAATCTGTTACCTTCGTTTGTTCTTCTTGTGCCCTTAGCTGTCGGTGGAGGGTGTCCCATTCTTTTTCCAAATTGTCATGTGCTTCAAGAAGATCAGCATATATCTCGAGGATGGTTTTCATTGTATCCGAGAGAATAGCTTTACATTTTTCTCGATCTATATCCTGAGGAGAGCCTTCCATTGCTGCTTCCAGATTCTCTTCATTTTGCCTTTGAAGTCGTTTATTCTCCTCTAGAGCAATGGCCATATGCTTCCGCAGTAATGTCAGATTACAACATACTTTGATATTATCGGACTGATAAAGTTCAATTAAAGCTTCTAGTTTTTTAACGTCCGGAGAATCTGATTGTTGAGGAGCATCCAATAAGGTTTGATGGGCGTGCTCTAGCATAGTATAATGTTGATTGAGTGCTGCATTCTCTTCTTCTAAGGTTGTAAGCCGCTTCTGTAATCGCTGATGTTCCACAAGTGTATTGCGATGACGATCTTCTAAGGTTTGATACTCGTTATGCAGCTGATATATACATTGTTGTAATGTAGAGAAAATATTATTTACATCCAGGGATGCTGGGAAGGTGGAGGATGCAGGGGGAATGGGGATGGGGGAAGGGGTGGTGAATGAAGTGGAAATAAAAGGTGATGTGGGTGGAGGGGGAATGGGAGATTATGGTAGTGTGGAGGGAGGGATTGGTGCCATGGATGGTGATGTTTCCATGCTATCAAAAGTGTGTGTTACCATGTAAATGGGGATGGTAGGTGCGGTGGATGTGATGTCGTCAAATAGTGTTATGAACGTAGGTGTGGCTGCCCATCTGAGGTGGGTGCCAGAGGGAAGGGGAATTCCCATAAGATCAGACTAAAACTATAACCCAGATGTGATATTGATGATGAGAGGGTCATGACAACATGTTCAGTGGTGGTGGAGATTATGGTGGTGGTGTCATGAGGAGAAGTTTGTCGTGCAGTGAGAGGTGAGGGGGGTGGATTTGGGGGTGAGGGTCTGGAGTGTGGTGACCGTAGTGCATTGTGGTATTCTTCCATGTGTGTAGTGTCAGTTGGTGCCGATACATCTATATGAATTTTCTTTCCAGATAGAATGGGGTAAGGCACTCGTTGTTCAAAGCGACAAATGTGAGCGATGGCTCAGTGAATGGCTTCATCAAGACCAAGCGCATCAGCATGAAGGTTCAAAGACTCGATGAACTGTTCATCTACCCCTTCTTCTCCTAACATTTGACTCATCAATAATTTCCTTGTTTCTAATGATAATTTGCGATGCTCCTGAACTCTCTTCATGGTCTCGTACAGTCTCTTGATTTGTGGCGTATAAGTTGGTGCACCCACTAGCTCTGTAATTTCCTCTTGCTCGTGGTTGTGCTCTTCATCTGATTCCTCTTCGTTGGTCTCTTCTTTGTCTTTGTTCACTTCTACTACTTCGGGTTGAGTAGGGGCTGGAGTCTCTGTAGTCGGGTGCAGTCCTCGGGTCTGGTCTTCCTTAGTCTCAATATTTGCCTCATTTATCATTCTGGCAATTTCTTCATCGATTAAGTCGTCCAAAGTGTAGCATTGTGGAAATTCCAAATCAGAAGGGATAGGAGGGAAGACAAGGTTTGGTTCCTCTGCGCACTGCCTGGGTAAGCGAATTGTGAATGGGCGAACACGTCTCTATTGAGGTGATGTCCCATCTGGTGTGAGGGTGACACCCCTTGCTTGTGCACAGGGTATTTGAATGGAGCCCCTCATTTTCTTTGATGGTGGGCCTGTCGTTGATGCTCATCTCTGAAACTCTTGTACTCTGGAACATACCAATGCTCATTTGATGTGTGCATCATAAGCCAAACACATGTAAATGATCCGTGTAAGTGCGCAACACCCATGAAGTACATTCTTGTGTTTCTTGTTCCATCACTGATGCGCTAGGTGAATTTGATCAATGATCCAATGGGGCATATTGAGGGTGAGGTTTTTTGTTTCCACCAAATACAAACTGAACCAAATTCTCTTTGGTGGCATGGTAAAGCGTTCCTGAGCTGGGAAGGCAAAATGTTGCATACATGTGCGTAAATGGAGAGCAATGGTCAGAGTCATGGCCACCATATCCTTCAATTTGTTGAGGTCCTTGTGCTTCATTCGTCTAGGAATCAAGCTTTCCTTTTCTGTTGGAATGTGCATGCCCTTCATTTCCAAGGCCTCCTGTAGTAAGTTGATGGTCAGCTTAAACCTTTTTAATTCATGTCCTTGTGTTAATGCGGGAAGCACAAAGGTACTATCTCCTCCTTTGTCCTTGCCAAGGGTGAGAGTGTTGATCATGTAGGAGCAGCGCAGAAAATCAAGTTTGGGCAACATTGCTCTAAAGTAGCTATCCAAGCCGGCTTTAGTCCATATTGATCTCATAACTTCTGCATTCTAGTACTTTTCAAACTCGCAAGCAAAGAAGTGGTATCTTCCCCACTTGCCATTGAATTCTAATTTAGCTTCCCAGAAGTAGGTACCCTCTCTGAGTGGTCCTGCTACATCACTGAACCAATGGGCATGCTTGCAGACCTGTGAGGTGTGCCCTTGTGGAGGGTCCTAAATTGGAAGTACATGAACTGCCCTGAGTTCTTGAGGTCTCTCTGTCAGCTGTTCCTCGAGGAGGAGGGTTTCAATGTCGACTATTTGAGAGCTTGACCCCGCCTGTGAACTAGTTCCTGCTGCATCTGCCATGCTACTGCCTTGCTTGCCGATTCAATGATAATATAGAAGCACATGTTAACATTGTAATGGACAACATATGACCATTTGTCCCCGTTACAACATTAACATGAGGCACCGTGATAAGGTTAGTGGGTCATTTGGTGCTCAGTGATCATGTGTGTAGTTAGCGAATGAAGAGTTCTATGTGCTAAGTGGAATCGTGTAGTGTGAGGATGATGAAGTTAGTAGGTGGAGATGAATTTACAAATTGGGGGTTGGGAGGCTTATTATAAGCTTTTTGTTGCTAAACATAATGCATGGTTTTACAAGTTGACTATGGAGACTCTATATTAGTTTCTACTTGGAAATGAGGCTTTTTAGAGACCCACTTACAAGTGATCCTGTTAATGCCGATTGATGCATGTGTGATTGGGTGTGAATGGAGCTTTGTCTCATGAAGCTTATGGGTGGCTACTTGATCCCACAAGCAAGTCTTAGGCACCCAAATTTGCCTTGATTGTGGGACGGCCTTCATCGAGTTCTTGGGTACCCAAATAGACATTATTGCCGTGGTTGATTGTTGGGAAAATGTTTTATTAGGCATCCTATGCTAATCATTAGAGTAGGGTTTGGTTAAGGCTTCCACCGAAGTTGCTTGGGGAAGTTCCTGTCCACACCCATATCTGCTTCGATGGTTGAGATGCCTTGGTCGAGGTGATCTTTGGTTTAGGACAGCTGCTTCTTTGCTTCATGCCGGTCTCCGAGACTTTACGTTTTTGGATCGGGATTCCCATTGGACAAGCAGGGAGTTCCACTTGCACCACCTTGACTGGAGTAGAGGTTTTCTGCATCACAGAGGGTTGGACAAGAAAAGCATCGTTTTGCATAAGTGTGCTCCTGGAAGGACTAAGAGTTGGTGCCTTTTCTACTTCCTTGAGTGTTCTACTTTCTAACTTGATGGTAATGCAATTTTGACTTACCCAAACCTTAAGAAGTCCATTTCTTAGATTCAGGTTGACTACATGATCATATATTCAGTCTTGGCCCAAGACAAGAGTCTCAGTGAGATCCTTGTCTTGACATACTAGCACCTTAACTGTCATTCGAACCTCTTGAATGTGGAGGGGAAGCTCCACCTTGCCCATGCAAAGGGTTTCCACTCCTCCCAATCCTATGAGGTAGGCTTCTATAGGATTGACACTTAATTCCAATTCTTGACAGTAAGAAAGCCAAACCGCACTAGTGGCTGCACCTGAGTGAATCAAGGCCCATACAAGTCTTGCATTATTTCCTTGCCCTATCTCTAAGGTCACAAAAGGACATCGGTCAATTATTCTATGGGAACTTACTTCACACATAGCCATGTGATATCCTGGAGCTGCATAGGCATCTATCCTAGGCTCATCTCTACCCTGTCTTCTCAATTTTCATTCTTTGGATGCGTTCCAAGGCTTCTGTCTGCGCTTCTTCTCAGATTTGCTTTTCTTCTTCTTTGTGTTTCTTGGCAATATTAAGTCGGTTAAGCATTTCCTCCATAAGGGGTTCTTGATATAATTTGACTCGGCATCCACTAATGTAACTTGGTAGGATGTCACCTTCTAAGGTGGCTAATTGGACAACCCCACTTGTTGACATTCTGTTAATAATCATGGGTCCATAGCCACGCTTCTCTCGCTTTCTTGCATGTTGCTTCAGGGTATACACCAAAACTAAGTCTCCAACTTTCAAGCCTTTATCCTTCACATGGGCATCGAAATATGCCTTTTGTCTTTTCTTAGCTGCATAAATCCCTGCGACAGCTCTCAGTCTCCTTTCACCTAGCCATTCAAGATCAAAAGTTCTTGAAGAGAGTTCATGCCTCGTCCACTCATGTTCCTGTGCTACTCTCAGTGTAGGTATCAAGAAGTCCAAGGGTAGCACTACGTTTTGGCCAGATACCATATGAAAGGGTGTGGATTGGAGTACCATTTTATAAGAAACTCTATATGCCCAAACAACATGGTGTAGCTGTTTGTCCCAATCAAAGCGTTTATTATTCACGACTTTTGTCAGCACATTGCATAGAATCTTACTGTTGCTTTCGGCTTGCCCATTAGCTTGTGGATGATAGGGAGCAGACTTCTTGTGTATCACCAAGAACTCTTGAAGAAGATTTTCAATGACTTCATTCAAGAAGTGAGTGCCTCTATCACTTACTAGCTCTACTGGTAGCCCATATCTGGTGAACACGTTCTCAAATAAAAACTTAGCTGTTGTTTGAGCATCGTTCTTCGTTGTGGCTTTCACTTCTACCCACTTGGTTAGGTAGTCTATGGCCATGATGATGTATTCAACATGTGAACTCTTAGTTGGGGGGTTAATAGGACCTACAAAGTCTATTCCCCACTTAGAAAATGCACGTCCACCCATCATAGGTTCCAATGGCATCTCATCTTTACATATGGGATATTGATTTCACTGACAAATGTCACACCGCTTCACATAGGTATGTGCATCCATGTGAAGGGTTGGCCACCACAATGCATCCTGTTGAACCAGTGAAAATGACCGCTAACCTTCTCCATAAGTCTTGTAGGTGGATCAGGAATCGGTATTTGTTGGAGGTGGCTCAGCTCTACATGTCACTCAATTGGTGGCACTTCAATGGATAGGTTTTCCATACTAACTCTAGTTTGACTTGTCCCTGCCCCCGAACTAGTGCTTGCTGTGTCAACCATGATGTGAGTAGTACTGTTTCTCTCTAAATATGCTAGAAGAGGACACCATATTAGCATTGCAAATGAAAACACAATGATACTTTCTCTTCTTTACAATACCAACATGATACACTTAGTGGTTAGGGAGTTAGTGAGTGAAGCATTCTTGTGCAGTGAATGTCTGTTAGTAGGTTAATGATTTCCCTAGATGCATACTTTGGATATGCACTGTACTCAGAATGCATCTACTTCAGTGCAGATTGATTTACAAAACTGGGTCAGGGGGTTTGATACAAGGTTTAATTCTCGAAACTTGTAGCATGGGATTACATCTTTTGGCAGTGATGACCTTTACATGTTGCAAGACTTGATAGTCTCGGACTTCGAACTTTTTGGGTACTCATTTCTAGATAATCCTAGGTGTGATCGGAGATGTGAAGGTGTTGAGTGCAAATGTTTGCCTTGAAGTTTGTGTCGTGAGTGTCTGTGAGTGGCTATTCAAGCTTGTGAGCTTATATGAAACTATTTGAGCTTGTAAGCAGGTCTTGGGCACCCAGATTTGTCTAACATTGGGCTCAACCTTCATTGACTACTTCGAGATCCAAATAGAAATGGTCCAGCTTGATCGATGCCTAGGAGAGTCCTTCATTGTAGTCCTTGATTGTATAGTTCATTTGTTGCATCTTTGAGATCCTGTCTCCATAGCAGAGGGTTGTTCACCCTTCTGTATCGAGATCTGCTTCATACCATGAGGTAGTTTATGTTGCACCGATCATTGAGCATGCCTCTTGATTATATGCTTCATCTACTTCTTGGGTTGCCCTACTTGTTGTTTGTGAAACATCTTTGGAAAAGAAGGGAGTTGCCCATTGGATTTTGCATCTCCTTCATGAGTGACATTCTTCTGCACCATAGAAATTTGGACAAGAATAGCATCATTATCATCATGCATCTACTTCAGTGCGGATTGATTTACAAAACTGGGTAAGGGGGGTTGATACAAGGTTTAATTCTCCAAACTTGTAGCATGAGATTACATCTTTTGGCAGCGATGACCTTTACATGTTGCAAGACTTGATAGTCTTGGATTTGGGATTTTTTGGGTTCTCATTTCTAGATAATCCTAGGTGTGATCGGAGATGTGAAGGTGTCGAGTGCAAATGTTTGCCTTGAAGTTTGTGTCGTGAGTGTCTCTGAGTGGCTATTCAAGCCTGTGAGCTTATGCTAAGCTATTTGAGCTTGTAAGCGGGTCTTGGGCACCCAAATTTTCTAGCATTGGGGTTAGCCTTCATTGGCTGCTTTGGGATCCAAATAGAAATGGTCCAGCTTGATGGATGCCTAGGAGACTCCTTCATTGTAGTCCTTGATTGTATAGTTCATTTGGTGCATCTTTGGGATCCTCTCTCTAGAGCAGAGGGTTGTTCACCCTTCCATATCTAGATCTGCTTCATCCCATGAGGTACTTTATGTTGCACCGGTCGTTGAGCATGCCTCTTGATTATATGCTTCAACTGCTTCTTGGATTGCCCTACTTGTTGTTTGTGGACCATCTTTGGAAAAGAAGGGAGTTCCCCATTGGCTTCAGCATCTCCTTCATGAGTGGCATTCTTCTACACCATAGAAATTTGGACAAGAATAGCATCGTTATCATCATGTGTGTTCTTGGAAGGACCAGGAGTTGGTGCCTATCCTAGTTGCATGAGTGCTTGGCTTTCTAACTCATTGTGATGCAGTTTTGATTTACCCAAACTTGAAGAAGTCCACTTCTTTGGTTTAGGTTGATTGCATAATCATAGATCCAATCTTGACCCAAGACAAGAGGTTTGGTGAGATCCTCATCTTGACACACTAGCACTTTGATTGTCATCAGAACATATTGAATCTAGAGGAAAAGTTCCACCTCGCCCATGCAAGGGGTTTCCACACCTCCCAATACTATGAGATATGCTTCTATAGGAATGATACTTAATTTCAACTCTTGACAGTAAGAAAGTCTAACTGCACTAGTGGCTACTCCTGAGTCAATCAAAGCTCTTATGGTCCTTGCACTCTCTCTCTGACCTACCTCTAGGGTCACAAAGGATCGTCGATCAACTATTCTATGGGAACGTACACCTGATGCTTTGCACATGGCCATGTGATATCTTGGAACTTCATATGCATCTGACCTAGGTTGATCTCTACCTTGTCTTCTCAATTTTTCATTAGTTGGATGCGTTCTAAGGCTTCTGCCTGTGCTTCTTCTCAAACTTGCTTTTCCTCTTCCTTACGTTTCTTTGTAGTGTTGAGTCAACTAAGCATCTCCTCAATGATAGGTTCTTAATATAATTTGACTCTACATCCAGTGATGTAACTAGGTAGGATGTCACCTTCTAGAGTGGCCAATTGGGCTACTCCACTTGTTGATATTCTATTGATAATCATTGTCATGGACACAAAGAAAACCATCTTAAATCTTAGACTCCATGTTAGTTTCCTATATCTTATGTTTGGTTATGATTTTGGAGAAACTAATGCGACCATTGCATCCGGAATGTGGCAAAAACCCAAGATCGACTGCCTATTCGCTGAATTCTGACACCCGAAGGTCTTGTTTCCAGTTGATGATATCATCAATGACATCATCAAATCGTAACTACCCTTGAAAACCTATAAAAGGAGGGGTTGGCCACATTCATGATCAGTCTTGCCAATACCAGTCTTGGGAGCTCAAGGAGTCGTGACCGCCAAGTAAGTACTCTCCAAGTTCCAGTTCATGTTCTTGTCTTGTTCCTTGTTCCAGTCCTGTCTAGTCTTGTATCTTGGACATCTAGTCTTGTCCTCTCGTAGTTTCGTAGTAAGAGATCTTTTTCTTGTATCTAGTTCATCTCCCAAAGGGGAGTTCTTGTAATCCAGATATCTTGTCTCATACTTACGATCCCGGGTTGTGGGATCTCCTGTATCATCTCTAGTCCAGTTTTCCATACCTATTGGTCCCGGGTTGTGGGACATCTTGTATTGGTTACATCTTCTTGTATTATTTTCCCTACGTGGGTGTCTTGTAATCATAAGTGTATTTCGGAAATCTTGTCTACTGTAGTCAGAGAGCACAATCTAGTGCTCCCTTGACATTCATGGGTCCATAGCCTCGCTTCTCCAACTTTATTGCATGTTGCTTCAAGGTGTACACTGAGAATAAATCTCCCGCTTTCAAGCCCTTATCCTTCACATGGGCATCAAACTAAGCCTTTTGCCTTTTCTTGGCCACATATGCTCCTGTAGCTACTCTTAGTCTCGTCTCACCTAAGCATTCCTGATAAAAAAATCTAGACGAGAGATCATGGCTAGTCCATTGATGCTCCTGACCTATCCTTAACATGGGGATTAAGAAGTCTAGTGGTAGTATTGCATTCTGTCCAAATACCATTTGAAAGGGTGTGGCATTGAGTATCATTTTATAGGCAACTCAATATGCCCAAACAACATGGTGTAGCTGTTTGTCCCAATCAGAGCGCTTATTATTCACTAGCTTTGTTAATACATTAGATAGGATCTTGTTTGTGCTCTCAGCTTCACCAAGAATTCTTGGAGAAGGTTTTTAATGACTTCATTCAAGAAGTGCGTACCTCTGTCACTTACTAATTCTATTGGTAACCCGTATCTAGTGAACACATTCTCAAATAAGAACTTAATAGTGGTTTGTGCATCATTCATCTTTGTGGCATTCACTTCTACCCATTTGGTCAGATAATTTGTGGCAACAATAATATATTCAACATGTGAACTCTTAGCTGGGGGATTAATAGGACCTACAAAGTCTATTCCTCACTTAGAGAATGCACATCATCCCATCATGGGTTCCAATGGAATCTCATCTTTATGTATCAGATATTAAGTTTGTTGACAAATATCACACCTCTTCACATAGGTATGTGCATCCATGTAAAGTGTTGGCCACCAAAGATTTGCAAAAATTATTGCTTGGATCATACGGTTTGGTCCAAAATGTCTTCCTACTACACCTTGGTGAGCAGTCTCTACGATCTTGAGGTATTCACTCTCATGGACACACAATCTAAGATAGCCGTCTCCTCCTCATTGTATAAATTATCTCCAATGAGTGAATAGTGGAGTGCTTTTTGTTATAAACTCTGTATCTTGCTCATGTCATTTCTTGAGGGAATGTTTTTGTCCTTAGAAAACTTACCAAAGGCTCACTCCAATCTGGTACTAAAGACACTATATAGAGTGGCATGTTCCGCTGGTGGTCTAATAACACAAATTTGTTGATATACTTAGGTAATGGTGTGTGTGAACACACTAGGAACACCGATGAACTTTTTTCCCTCTTTAGGAGGTTTTTCCCCCCGGCTTGTATATACGTCTATTGCCCTAATGGGTCATTTCTTATCTTTGTACATTTAGTGGTAATACATTCAATATTGTGTGTTGTGCTCCAAGCTTCTTCTTCTTCCTTGTGCTGTTTGCATGCTTCCGCAGACATCTAACTCCAACAATTGATATTAGAGCAGGTCGCCGCTTCATCTAGCGCATCCTTGACACTCCTCCAGTCATAGCCTCAAAATTGCACGAAATTTGGTGTGCATACTCAGGGTGATTAGGAGATCAAAACTGCTTCGCTCTATGGTCCCGAAATCACGATCTCAGCTCGTTTTGACCTTCGAATGCACTATCACAGTTCTTGTGTAGGCTATTTTGTCTTTTTGTGCCAAAGATATATATAAGCTTCAGTTCGCCAGTATATGCATCTCAAAGTCTGCTACACGTTCAACAGAACTTATCAAGGTAGTTCTGTTCAACTTTTTCAGATATAGTCATTTTTCTGCATCGGGGTATTTTAGTCAATGGCCATGGTTGAAAGAAGTGATGTATTTCGTATGCTATTGAGGACAAATTGGATGGTATGAATTACCCATTTTGGGCTTATATGATGTGTCATGTATTGGTCACAAAAGGATTGTGGAATATTGTACAGGGTGTTGAAAAATGTCCTATAACACCTGTAAATACAGGCACTAAAGCTGATGTTGATGGTGTCAAAGATGGTGATATTTTGCAAATTCCTGTTCCGAGAAAATTTGTTGGGATGGTAGAGATGCTCAAGCACATGCATTGATAGCCTTGTCTATCAAACGTGCCATTATGCCTTACATTCGCTTTTGCAGAACAACTAAGGATGCTTGGGATACACTTACCACATTGTACCAGGCTAGGAATGAGGCTCGTGTTGCTTACCTCCAAAAAGAGTTGGAGAGCGAGCACATGAATGAAGGTGATTCTATGGACAATTTTTTGACAAAGATCAAGGATTTGAAGGAACAATTGATTTCTGCTGATGAAGTCCTTCCTGACAGTTCACTTGTGCAAACTATTCTGAATGGTCTTCCCGACCTGTATCAGAGTTTTGCTTCTACTCTTCGTTTGATGATGAAAGGCAATCCAAATGCCTTCACATTTGAAGAGTTAGTTTCTGTTCTATTGTAGGAAGATCAGTCTAGATAGAACAGGTCTATTATGCATGTTGCAGGTCAAGCTTTCCTAGCTAGTCAGAAGGGCAAAAGTAAATGGAGCTCATCTACTAGTAAGCAAAAATCTACAAATGCTGCACATTCGAAGAAGGAAGACAAAGATGAGAAGAAAAAAGCAAAAGTTGTTTTGCAAATACTGTAAAGGAAATGATCATGTGGTTAAGAGCTGTCCAAAATTGGCTACTAAAGAGGCAAAGAAGAAAGAGGCTAGAATGGTTGTTGCAGAGGCCTCTACACCAAAAACAAAGTCTATTAATCTTTTATAGAATGAAGAATGGGAATTTACTATTGTTTGCAGTTTTGACCCATCTTCTCATGAGCAGTGTATGTCTACAGTAGACTTAGATGTTTGGTATTTTGATAGTGGGGCAACCAAACATATTAATTCGTAATGAAGTTTCTTCACTTTACTTCAGCATTCCCCTACAGGGAATACTGTCACATGTGCCAACGATTCCTCTTATCCTATCATGGGAGTTGGTAAGATCATTCTGACTACTATTGATGGTAGTTCGTTCACTTTCTTGAATGCTTTATTTGTGCCAGGGATCAAGAAGAATCTGTTATCAATTTCATCTTTAGCCAAGATTGGCTTGGTTGTGAAATTTGTTGATGATAGATGTACATTTCATGATCTGTCAAACGACGAGGTGATTATTGCTTTTGGCATTTTATGTTGTGGGTTGTATAAGCTCATAAACTATGAAAAATCTATGAATGATTCAACATGTGCAATACATGATTCTCAAGCTATGTCAGATGCAAAGCTTTGGCATGCATGCTTTGGTCATCTGAATTTTGCTAGTTTGTTATGCATACAGAAATCTGAAATGGTGTCCTCTTTGCCCAAACTTGAGGCACCAGGTAAACATGTCTCTAAAGGCTGTATTTTGGGCAAAATTTAGTGTTTCTCCTTTCCAAAAGATGGTTCAATTTGAGCTACTCAAAAATTGCAGCTAGTTCACAGTGTTGTCTGTGGTCCTATGCAGACACCCTCTTTTGGAAACTATCTTTACTTCATGACTTTCATCGATGATTTTTCCAGGCATGCATGGGTATATCCATTGAGGGCAAAGTCCGAAGTGTTTATGTGCTTCAAACAGTTTTTGGTTTTGGCTGAAAATCTATCAACATGTAAAATGGGCACCCTTCATTTTGATCGAGGGGGAGAATATATGTCTTCTGACTTTAATGCATTTCTGGCCGAACGTGGGATAAAGAATATATGTCTTTTGACTTTAAAGCATTTCTGGCCGAACTTCATTTTGATCGAGGGGGAGAATATATGTCTTCTGACATTAATGCATTTCTGGCCGAACGTGGGATAAAGCCGAACGTGTACACCTCAACAAAATGGAGTTGCTGAATGGAAGAGCAGGTCACTCATGGAGATGGTGAGGTGTATGGTCAAGAGTTAGGCTTTACCACATAGTTTTTGGCTTGAGGTTGTCATGTGTGCAACATATGTACTTAACATGTGTCCCACTAAAGCATTGCAGTCTATCACTCCATATGAGGCTTGGCATGGTCGTAAGCCATCTGTTGCTCACCTGTGTGTATTTGGTTGTCTCACATATGCATTAGTGTCTGAACAACATCGCAAGAAATTGGATGATAAAGTAATAAAATGTGTTTTTGTTGGGTATTCTGAAAGCAAAGGCTATCGTCTGTATCATCCATAGGCTAAACACATTTTGGTTAGCCGTGAGGTTGTTTTGTGGAAGATGCTATTCAGCCTTTGCCGCCTCTTTTTATAGGTCGACAGTCTAGTGTTGGGCCTAATGAGGCAACTTCTTAGACTTTGCAGGTTTCATGTAAAGATGCATATCATTCCATTTTTTATGTAGATTTACATGATGCACTTGTTGATGAGAGAATTGATATTGAGGAGGCAAAAACTATTCCAAAATGGATGGTGCAGACTTTGGGTGATAGCAAATCAGATGCACCTCTATCATATCATACTCGTTCAGGCTCTCATAGTGCCTCTTTTGCATCAGATTGCTATGCTATGGCTGCCTCTAGTCTTTGTGATGAGGAAATTGGGCTCCAAAGACATGTATGATACTTCATGTGATGTTTAGGTCCAAAGGTGAGAATAGGCACTATAACTTTCACCCAATCAAGCACTACTTCTAGATTGAATAAATAAGCATCAGGAAGGTCATTTGACACTCCTTGAGGGGACTCTCCTAAAGATAGTCTGGAAAGGTGATCCGCCCTAAGGCGAGTCTTACGTTTCCCAACCACAACTTCAAAATCATATTCCATTAATAAGAGGAACCATCTTACCAATCTACCTTATTGCAAGGTGTGTTCACTAGATATAGCTATGCTTGATGATCTGTAAAAAATTTAAACTTATTTGCAAGCAAATAATGTCTAAACTTTTTAACCACATACACCATGCCTTATCCTTCTCTTTTGATAGTAGTATAATTTTGTTCAATCGCATTCAATTGTCTACTGGTGTAAGCTATTGGAAGATCCATATTACCTTCACTAGTAGGTTGTGCTAGTTCCAATCTGGCATAATCAAGATTGGTGTTGAACATAGTCATCGCTTAAGCTCATTAAAGGAATTTTCACATTCATCCATCCACTCAAAGTTAGTCAAGAGGGAGTACCGAGGCTTTGCAATGATAGCATACAGATGAATGAAATGTCGATAATATCCACAACGACCCATGAAAGTTTGTACTTCCTTGAAATTTTTTGGTCTATGTAGCTCTCTACAGCTTTAACTTTATCCTCGTCTGTGGAGATTCCATTCTTAGACACTGTGTCCTAGAATATTGCCTTGCCTGACCATAAAAACATACTTTTTTGGGTTCAAGCAAACCTGATATTCTTTACATTTGTCAAAGATTTGTCTGAGCTAAGGTATATGTGTTTATCTAATGTTGGAATGAGCACATAGGTCATCAACATAGACTTCCAAGTTTTTATTCAAGAATTCTTTAAACACATGACACATCAACCTTTGGAAGGTAGCTGGTGCATTAGTGAGCCCAAATGGCATTACTCAAAAAGCAAGTATGCCCCACTTTGTAGCAAAAGTTGTCTTATTCTAGTATTTTGGGGCAATGGCCACTTGATTGTAGCCAAAGAATCCATCAAGGAAGTTGTATACTTCCTTGCCTGCCACTCTTTCCAATAGATGCTCAGTGATAGGAAGTGGATAACTATCTCAAATAGTGGTTGCATTAACTTTCTTCAAGTTAATGCAAACTCATAACTTTCCATTCTTTTTGGGCACCACTACAATGGGGGACACCCATTTAGTGTGCTCAATTTCATAGATAAATCCTGCTTCTACCAATTGATCTATCTCTTCCTTGATCTTGGCAACATAATTGTCATTGTATGTGTATGGTTTCTGCTTAGAGTGGCCTCTGAGGTCATGGGAATTGTATCTGAACATACGTTAGGATCTACTCCTTTTAGGTCCTTGTAACTCCATGCAAACACATCTCTGTATTCTCTTAACAAGTCTATCAACTCTTGCTCCTCATCCTAAGTTAGGTCCTGTCCTATGTATGTGCATCGTTCTTCACCTTTTTCTATGGTCACAATGATTTTCTTAGTTTTCTCTTTGTTATCATAGGCCTCTCTTGCTAATGCTTCACATTTAGGCATCCTTATCATGAATTTTCTATCTTCTATCTCATACTTTTTAAAAATTTTTGGGACCTCAAACAAAGATTCTTCCTCATCTGGTGAGACTTCTCTCTTCTTTCTTTTCTTGCCTCCACTCTTGGTGGTTACCTGTGTAGTTAATATCACATCATTCATAAGCTCTTATCATCCTTGAGGGTGAGCTTCTACTTTGCACACATATTCCTCTTTTGATGCACAAAAAAGGATCCATGATGATTGATTCTAGATCTGAGTCACTTGCTTCCTCAAGTACATCAAAGCTAGGCTCACATTCCTTGATAATCGAATCATGTATGATGGGTTCTATAGTGAAAATCGAAATGTCATAGCCATCTTCATCACAATGTGGTATCCATTGTTCTTCATTGATGGCTACATCCATTGTTGCTTGAATTATTGCCCAACCATGAGGTTCAAACTCTTCATCTAGAAATAATACAGGTGCATAGGCTAGGTCTGGACATGATCTATGAGTTTCCTTCGCACCTACCTCTCTAGCTTTTTCTCTTTTCTCCTCTTCTACTGTCACTTTGCACATCCACAAGTGAGTGTCTTTATGCATCCATGAGGATCCTGATCCAATGGAATGCACTGACTTTGTATCATCTATGACTCTATGGATGGGATTCCACTATATAGGGGGCACATCTCTATGAGATTAATCCTTTAGATTGACTTTGGTTGTCACACCTAAGTGTTGCAAATACAATGAATTGGTTTCCCAATCGTGTACTTACAACCATCTCATGAAGGGTCTTCCCAAAATCACCCCATAGGCCTAGTTTTTGCTAAAGTCACAGATGGAAAAAGTATGCTCGAACTCTACACCGCAAGTAGTGGGAGTTATCCCATCGAGTAGTCCTAAAGGTCTCTGTATGTGACCATCGGCCATCTATGATTTCATTCTTGTTGGCTTGAGTGCTTGTTTGCCCCAACACTTCCATAGGGAAGTGGTAGCAATTGCAACTCCTGCACCTGAATCCAAACTTGCCTTGGTTGTGTAACCTTGATGAGTGATTGGAAGATAGGTGTTTCCTTCTTCTCCTTCGCTCATGTCTCCTATCTTGTCCAAGGGTATTTCTCTACTCTATGAGATCCTACCTGGGAATGAGGTCTGGCTACCTCACACACTTGGTTGGCTATGTGTTTCCACAATTTTGGCTTAACCTTGAGTAGCTCCTCTAAAGTGAGTTTGCACTGCACTTTAGTGTTCTTTACTACCTCCATATTCCCTAGGTAAAACTAAGTCTTCATTTCTTATCATGACCATGGGTGCTCTTATACAAGTGGACTTGGCTTCCCATGGTCCTATGAAATGGGGCAATTCTTGTAGGGAGTTAGAGCTCGAAGTCTAATCATTTGTTAGACTGGGTATCCTTTTGTTCTCCATAAATAGAGGGAATATCTTATGGGAATTGATAATGTAGGTCATCCACAAGTTCAATGGGAGGAGGATTTTCACTTTCTTTTGCCCATTTCTCATATTGGATCTCTTTTAGAAATTCTTTGGAATACTGATTCATAGAATCAGTGGAAGTAGGCACATAAGCTTCCTTGGGGGGAATGCTCATTCTTTCACTCGCCTTGTCCTTGCACTGGGAGGTGGCTTCTTTTCCATATTTTGCAATTATTCTCTCCAATCTTTCTAATAGTCCATCAAAATGCAACTGATACTTAGCGGAACTAGAGCAATTGAAAAGGCGATCGGCCTCAAACATGGTTTGAGCCAATTCTACCATCTTATCACAAAGCTTGGTTTGTTCCATCTCTAGATCAGCTCTAAGGTAACACTTTTCATGATCTGTTACATTCGACCCTTCTTGAATTCTCGCATGATATGCTTTAAGCATCATGTCTAGGTCCTCGAGAGTGGGATTTGCTAAGATTAATCCTACTCTAGATGGTGTGGAATTGCATGATGTCGACAGTGTGGTGATGGTGATGAAGTGTGAGAGTGTGTTTGAGAGGCGATTTTGATTATCTTGGCTTTCATCTCCCTTAAGCTTTCCTCAAGCTCACTCATTTTCTTTGACCATTGTCTTTTCATTCATTCACAACTTTCTCTCCAAGCTCTTGTCCTCTTCTTGGTTAGGCTCTTGGTCTCAGTAACCTCATAACTCTTTTCCTAGCCTAAGTCTTGGTTTTGCTATAATGTGTGAGCTCTTGTGACTACTTGCACTCGGGTAGTGGAAGTCACACTTCCCATATAATCAACTACTAATCCAATAACGTTAATAGGAGTGAGCTTTGGTACATTGCTGGGATTCTTAGGACAATCTCATAATAGATGCTCCTTCCCATGATCTGGACAAAAACCTTGAATTGTCACTAATTGGGGTTGGGTAGGTGTAGGTATAGGGCAATCATGAATGAAGTCATCTCTCTGACATCTGTAGCATGTTCCTCTAGGAACTGGGGATCTTATCTATCTAGGTTGGGGCTTAGAGTTAGGATTTGCATACATGACATGGGCATATACTAGCTCCCAATCAGGTTCACTAGGGTCTTCATAATAGTAAGTATCATTATGCTTAGGTGGTTGCATATAGTAAGCGTGTGGAATATCGACATGAGTCGAGTCAAAACTATGATCATTTGGGTCACTTTTTTGAAATCAATGGTGATGCTAGCACTAAGGCTCTATTCAAATTTTCTTTCGTGGCTGCATACTTCATTGGAATCACATTGGCTATAGTTGGAGATTGCTAAGCTAACATTGGTTGAGGTCTCTGCTACACTTGGTAGGGTGGTTGGGGCCTAACATACTACTGTGGTGGGTACTGGTTATGGTATCTTCCCCATTGTTGATATGAATATGGGTAATTTTGCCTAACCACTTGCTTATTATATGGGAAATCCTGTGCACTATGGTTAGTGTAACTCCTTTCTATAGTGCAATATTGGTTGTTTTGAACCATGATTGGGCACACATTAGCCATATGATCTCCTCCACAGGTATAGCATCATCTTACTGGGGCAAATCTAGGTACCTGTTTTCTAAGGACTCCTAACTTTTGAGCTACCTTTTTTGCCAGTTCCTCAATACATGTAGATTGTTTGGATGTGAGGCTAGTAGAGCTATTTGAATCTTTATAGATTTTTGAAAGCTCTAATTCCTCCCCTAGGTTATTGTCAATGTCTATGCACAGGTGTACTCACTCTTCTATGGATCTATGGTCCTTCAAGTACACATAGGATCTCAATTTGTTACTTAGTAAACCATCTAGGAATAAAGCCACTTGTTTGGAAGGTGTGGGTAACTCTAGCACTTGGCATCTCTCTAGGTATTATCTAAATCATCTTCCTACAAGTCGAATAGTTTCCTAGGGTGTCTGCTTGAAGCTATGTATCAATGAGGAGGTATTGTGTCTGATGCCACTTTTGGAGAATTCAGTAATGAATGCTTCTAGCAACTCATCTATATTCCTAAACTGACCTTGATGCAGTGGTTGAAACCAGGTAAATGCAGTGTTCTTGAGACTTAGACCAAAGGCATTGTACTGATTGAATAAGTCCTCGACTTGTTCAACTCTCAAGACTTGTCAAAACTCTGCGACATGATAATATGGATCTCCAATGCCATCAAAGAAATTCTTCATGGATTTAACCAATTGGGTGGGCCTCAAGATTCTAGGGAGTTCTCTAGGTCTAGGCAAGGGAAATTCATACAGGCCTCTTTGATGTCGTGGATTTTTGTCTATCCTGATCAATTCTTTTCACCTCTAGTCCTTACCGCTCTCTTCCTAAGGGGTTTGCAAAGCTCACTTTAGGTCTCCCCCTAACTCTTTTTCTCTAGGATTCATGAGTCTTGGAGGAACCTGCTCCTTGGTGGCCATGAGAAACATTAGACCGTGGTGGAGGAAAAATCGATTTACCCTTCCAAGTTTATGCATGCCTACCATGCTCTGTTACCAAGAACATTCTCTTAGACATGTTATCTGGGTAAAAAACTTTGCCTGGTATCTTAGGATCTTTGAACTCGTAGATGGTGACTCAACCTATTTCACTAAGTTGATCTATCTTAAATCTCCAAAAAACTTCCTTCTTTTGTTGTCTTGGGGGACCCACTCTAGAGTAATCACTCTTGTCAAGATAGACTTGTCTCTGGGAGTCTTGGATTCTCTTCCTAGGTCTCCTTGCTCCAGGTCTCCTATCTCATTCTTGAGAATGATATTTTCAAACTCATCTGTCTAGTAAGCTGGTAACCACATACACGGTTCCTTGCTTATCAATATACAAACCCTCTTTGAACTTAACCATTGAATGTTCAAGTTCGAAGGGTTGATCAAGATTTTTGAGTTGGACAATTGATTGTCGTAGGGCATCCTCATAGATGCATGCACCTAATTGGTTGGTCCTAATATACTCCAACTCGGTCTTATAGGGACCTTCTGGTGTCTATAAATAGGTTGTGCTTGCACTACCTACTGGTCGTTCCATGCTAAAAGACATCTCTGATTCACTCGTTTCTAAATTGAGTATATAGGGATAATCGCTAAGCTGTTGGGCCCAAGACATAGCTGTGTGGTTGACACTAGCCTCAGATGATCTAATACTTTGTTGATCTCTCCCTAGGTATCTACCTGACCTTGGGTTCATAAGCCTGACTGATCAACCCAATGATCCTTGTATAACCACGTTGTTGATTCTTTGATATCAACTGCTTGTTCCTTTTAATTTTCCTTAGGATGTTTTTCTTTGTCTTTGAATATGCATTGTAAAGAGCACTTAATTTTTTCGCACTTGATGTTTTTTGTCCAATCCAATTAGGTTCTTTGTCCTTAAGTTGTCCCTTGACTATAATTAATCGATTCTTAGATTTGAGAATTTAGAGGTTCTTAGAACTTGAGTGTTCTGATAGCACCCCTAATCAATAAAAACATCTAACCGCACTTAGCCTAAGCTAGGAATGGATTGAGGGTGTTGAGAGATCCTCCAACCTCAAGTCACTTCTCCTTGCTGGACTTGTATGCTTAGGACGTACGTCCCCAAGCCTACACAAATTGGCACCTTGCTTTGGTATCTCCAAGAGCTCTTGATGATCCTATAAAAGTTCAAAGTTTAGCTCATGCTTTCAACTTCAATTGACAGACAATTTGATTCAGACGCTTTTAATAACCCCTTTTTTCCCCTTTGTATTGCATTAAAAAATTTCTAGATCCCCCTAGGTTTCCTAATCCCACTTGAGGATCAAATTCAATTTACTCTATCTGAAAATCAATGCATTATTTAAAAAAAAATAGTTGAGGCCGTGTAGCATTCACCACGTGCTTTCCAAAGAGCTCTAAAGCTCAAAAAATAGATTTTGCATGAAAAAGTTATGTCGGTTCAAGGTTTTGGTGGTTAAAACAGCCAAACAGGACCTCTTAGGATATTAGTGTATTTTTCTAAGGCCTCCGTAATTGTATAGGTAAAAGAGTTTGTAATTATGCCCAAAATGACTATCTTCATGGGTGTAGTCAGAACTTTGAACATGAGGGTCATTTTTTGAGACCAAAGGGGTCATAATCACCAATGCTCTATTGGGGTTCTCCTCTTCCATTGCATACTTAATTGGAATCACGTTGGCAAGAGGTGGTGGTTGGTTTCCTAGGACCGGTTGTGGCTTATATGGTGCCTGATATTGTTGTTGGTAGTGAGGTTGATATTGTTGTTGTGGCCTATAATATGGTTATTGGTATTGGTTATCATACCTACCTTGTTGGTAAGGTTGCTGATAAGTTTGTCTAACAATCTACCTATTGTACAGACAATCTTGAGCCATGTGGTTTGTATACTTCCTCTCAATAGTGCAACATGGAGCATTCATTTCTCTCATGTTCTGATTTTGCAATGGGCATACGTTAGCCATATGGTCGCCTTCGCAAGTATAACATCGCTTCAATAGGGTGACACTAGGTGTTTGTATATTTTGAACTCCTAGCTTCTTGGCAACCTGCTCCACTATCTCATCCATCTCAGTGGAAGATCTAGAAGTGTGACTAGTAGAATTGTCAGAATCCTTATAGAGTTTGGACAATTCTAACTCCTCACCCAAGTTGTCTTTTATGTCAATACACATTCTCAAGCATTGATCTAGTGTGATTGGCTCCTTGAGATATACATATGATCTAAGTTTCTCGCTCAGTAGTCCATCTAAAAACAAGGAAACTTGTTTTGCTTGTGTAGGTAATTCAATGTTTAAATCTTCGTCCGGCTAGTCAAACTATTTCTTGGGGTGTCTACTTGAAGTTGTGGATGATGTGTTATGCTTGATGTCACTCTTGGAAACTTGTTTTGCTTGTGTAGGTAATTCAATGTTTAAATCTTCGTCCGGCTAGTCAAACTGTTTCTTGGGGTGTCTACTTGAAGTTGTGGATGATGATGTTATGCTTGACCTATATCTTGATAATTGCGATTGTTTAGGGGCTAAAACCAAGCTAAAGAAGTATCCTTGAGTGTCAAACCAAATGTCTTGAACTGGGTGAACAAGTCCTCGACCTCATCAGCTCTTAACACTTGTTTGAACTCAGCCACATGATCATAAGGATCTCCTAACCCATCAAAGTAGTTTTTCATTGTCTTGACCACTTGAGAGGGTCAAAGGGTTCTTGAGTACTCTCGGGGTCTAGGCAATGGAAAATCATGTTCATCTCTTTGATGCCTATGTGCTCTATGTCTCTCTCATTCAGTTCTTTCACTTTCAAATCCACATCTATCTCTGCCTACTGTGTGTGCAAATCTTACCTCAGGTCTCTCTCTGGCTCTTTCCTTCTCTTTTTCATGAGCTTGGGATGATCCTGCTCCTTGGGCACCATGGGAAACATTAAATCTTGGTGGAGGGAAAATCAGTTTGCCTTGTCAAGTGTTTGCATGCCTGCCATGCTCTGTTACCACGAATACTCTCTCCTATGTGTTGTCTAAATAGACCACTTTTCCAGGATATTAGGATCTTTAAATTCATATATCATCACATTTCCTACTCTGCTAAGTTGATCAGTCTTAAACCTACAAAAAGCTTAATATGTCTCCCTATTCCATAACAATTCTTTGCTTTTGTTATCCTGATGAATACATTCTGGTATGAGTATTCTGGTTAAGACTGATTTGCCTCTGGTCTTGGATTCTCGTCCAAGGTCTCCTTGCTCTAGGCCTCCTATCTCGTTCTTGAGAATGATATTTCCAAACTCATATGTCCTATCTGGTAATGCCTACCATGCTCTGTTACCACGAATACTCTCTCCTATGTTTACATTAAATCTTGGTGGAGGGAAAATCAGTTTGCCTTGTCAAGTGTTTGCATGCCTGCCATGCTCTGTTACCACGAATACTCTCTCCTATGTGTTGTCTAAATAGACCACTTTTCCAGGATATTAGGATCTTTAAATTCATATATCATCACATTTCCTACTCTGCTAGGTTGATCAGTCTTAAACCTACAAAAAGCTTAATCTGTCTCCCTATTCCATAACAATTCTTTGCTTTTGTTATCCTGATGAATACATTCTGGTATGAGTATTCTGGTTAAGACTGATTTGCCTCTGGTCTTGGATTCTCGTCCAAGGTCTCCTTGCTCTAGGCCTCCTATCTCGTTCTCGAGAATGATATTTCCAAACTCATATGTCCTATCTGGTAAGCTCATAACCACATACATGGGTCCTTGTTTATCAATGTATGAGCCCTCTTTGAATTTGACCATTGGGTGCTCAAGTCCAAAGGGTTGATGGGGATTTTTGAGTTGGACAACTGATTGCCTCAAACCATCCTCATAGATGTGTGCACCTAATCAATTGGTCCTAATATACTCCAGTTGTGACTTATAGGGACTTCTGGTGTTTGTAAATAGGCAGCGCATGAGTTACCTGTGGGTCTCTCGATGCTAAAAGACATTTCTGAGTCACTTGTTTCTGAACTTAGCATGTAGGGATAATCACTAAGTTGTTGTGCCCATGACTTAGTTGTGTGATTGACACTAGCTTCAGATGATCTGATGCTTTGTCTATCCTAGCCTAGGTGTCTACCTGACCTAAGGCTCATAAGCCTTGGTTAAGAGTCCAAAATGTCTCGAGTACAACCTCATTGTAATGTTCTTTGAATCAATTACTTGTTCTTTTATAGATTTCTCTGATATAATCTTGGCTGCCAAATATCATTGTTAAGAGTACTTGAGTTTATCACACTTTGAGATGTGATCGATCCACTTAAGTCCTTTCCCATTAGATTTTGTCACAAAAATATCTTAGCTATGCTTTAACTTGAGAAATTAGGGCTTTCTTGGACTTGATTCATACCTATCACAACCCTAATTAATCAATATCACTAGTCGTATGTAGCCTAAGATAAGAATTGATTGAGGGGGTTAAGAATGGTTCCAACCTCAAGTCACTTCTCCTTTGATCACACTTGAATGCTCTAGATGCACATTCCCATGCTTGCAGCACACTTGACACCTTGCTTTGATGCCCTTTAATAGTTCTCAGTGGACCTATAAAAGTCCCAATATTAGATCAAGCTCTAACTCTAATTTATTTGATAAAGATTTTGATTCAAGTATTTTTAAGGACTCTTTTTCCCCCTTTGTATTACTCAAAACCCTTTGGAGCTCCCTTGGCTTCCTAATCCCACCTAAAGGTCAACTTCAAATTACTCTATCTGAAAATCAATGCACTATTCTTAAGAGAGTTGAGGCTGTGTGGGAATTGAAATGAGCTTTCCAATGCACTCTAGAGCTCAAAAAATGGATTATGGATGGAAAAGTTATGACAAATCAGGGTCCTAGGGGTCAAAACAGACAAACACAATGTGTCAGACAATCACAATTTTTTGAGTCATACAACTAGAAAGTCATGATTTTGTGAAAACACAAAGCCAAAAAGTCATGATTCTTTGCCTAATAAGTATCCAAACACTTGTGATTTTTTGAAAAAGTCACCTTGCACAAATTTGCAATTTTCTCTAAAACTTGAGTGCAAGAATTCGTGAATTTCTAAAAAATGTGAATCCAAAAATTCGTGATTTTCTCAAAAACTTGAAGTGCTAAAATTCACAATTTTATCAAAACTTGAAGTGCAAAAAGTCACGATTTCTTCAAAAGTTGCCTTTCAAAAATTCACAAATTTCTCAACAAGTACCCAAGATTGCACAAGTGAAATTGAACTGCCAAGCATGTGCTAAGCAATCAATTTCTCCTTTGCTTATAGAAGCATCCATTTCTGCATCTAAACCCTTAGCATTAGTCCATGCCAATATTTGTGGACCTATGCATACACCTTCTCTAAGTGGGTCAATTTACTTCTTCCTGATAGTAGATGACTTTTCTAGATATACCTAGGTTTATTCACTCAAGCATAAAGAGGATGCCCTTTCCAAGTTTAAGGACTAGACACAAACAATTCAAGAAGACTTTCCAAGTTCTTTGAAGATCATCTGATCCAATGGAGACAATAGCTTTGTCAATCAGAACTTCTCCAAGTACTTGAAGCGACATGGCATTAAGTATCAAGCCAAACAAGATACTCAACAAGGTATTGCCTTACAGAAGATTAGAAGTGTGATCCAGATGGCCAAGGTTATGCTTAGTCAAAAGCAACTACCACTAAAGTTTTAGGGTGAAGCAATATAGACATCAATACATATTTAGAACAAAGGGTTTTCAGATGTCTTGAAGAACCAAACACCATTTGAGGCTTACTTTTAGAAGAAGCTGAGTGTGAGCTATTTCCGCATCTTTGGTAGTGATGCCTATGTGCAAGGCCATGATGATGATTGGCCTAAGCAGTACATTTTCATCAGTTACAGTGATCAATAGAAGGCATACAAACTTTACCACCCAAAGGGTCACTCAATTACAATAACCAAAGGCTACACTTTTGATGAATACTCTAAGCATTCATCCCATTTGGATCCTCTCATTTCGGCTTCAGAGGGGGATCATTCCAGTTTTGGACAGTCACACTATGTGGAGCATGCTCTCTTTGTACATGACTTTCCCAATGGTGGTACTATTTTGGAGCATGAGGGATTAGAGATACCATCTCAACTTATACCTCAAATAGATACACCTGCTATCGTACCATTGAAGGTTTATATTTCCCTTCAACTTCAGTTGGGCATTAATCCAGGATAAGTGACTCGTCATTTTCCATTCCTATCTTCGAGAGTCCACTTACCTCATCTACATCAAAATTCTGAGCATGTACTTTTCCATTCATGGAGTCAAGCATCTTTTCATTTACCAGAGGATACTCCTGCATCTACTTGGATTCATCCCTCAATTGGATCATTTTCTGTGCCAGCTTCTCGGTCCAGAGGGGTTTTTCATGGTCCTACCAACACACATCAAGACTTTGTACACTCCATGGAGGACCATAGCATACATATGTACTACCAGGTGACTATGATTTTATGCTTCATGCTTTATATTTCATTTTTGGAGGACCTACTTCTTGGCGATACGCATCTTGTGGTGGGTATTGTCAAAGATTTGGAGGTTCCTACGTACCACATGGAGTCATCCTACCTATCTTGCATGGAGGTGATCTTGTCCAGTGAGATCTTGTTCTGTTCCTGTACCTCATTGTGGTGTACCTATGGAGCATCCACTTGATCCATCTGGTGGACATCTTATGGAGTACTGGGCGATCCTGCATGGTCGATACCACTTGGAGGCTATGGATTTCTAGATGGAGACTTCCTATTTGGTACTCATGTTGTTGCTGCTACATTTTTGGTAGACCTTTCTTTGATACCTTAGCAACCTCCATACTCTACAAAATGGAGCTGCACAAGGGGTGTTGAGAATATGAGAGTGCATCTCCCTCTTTTGTATCTTGGAGCCACTCTATTTCCATTCCATTTCCATTCCATTTCCATTACATTTCCATTTTATATTATATCCTTTGTATTTGGGTACTTTGCCATTTGCTTTTACCATTGTATTCATTCTCCTTTGAGGGGAATTATCCCACATGAGATGTGCTTTGGAGAAACCCTCCCAAATCTATATAAGGAGAGCATCTCCCCCCATTTGTACTTGGTTAAAATCTGAGGAGCATACTCCATGCACTTGGCAAGCTCATTTCTAATCCATGTGAGTTTACCCATTTGTTGGTCTACTCACTTTGAGTCTCTCACACTCTTTCTTTTGTGAGTACACTCATATTTTCATTTTGCTTCTGCGCATGTACTCTCTACAGTGACCACTATACATGTCAGAGAAGTGATACGTGTGATCCTAGATCTCACACGTTGAGCTTGCTATCTCAACAATCTTTAGAAGACACATATAAGTTTCAACTTTGCATGCATTATATCATCAACTGCAAGCAAAATTCCTAATAGAATCAAAGTGTATAGGGGATTGATGACCTCACTTTACAATGTATCTCTCTCATGCATGGGATATCACAATAGTGTTTAATGCATGAACATGTAATCTAGCCTTATTAGTTGAATGTTTAAACTCTAGAAGATCCTAGAATGAATGCAAGAGTTGGGATTGTGGTAATAAGCACATGTCTCTCTCACACAGAGGATCAACAGCCATACAACTGGAGACTCTTAAGTTCTTTGGTCATAAGTCCACACACGGTGCATGTACCCTTAGGTATGTTGTGGAAGCCTCACTTCTTCATGCAAGTGTTGGAACTCCCTTCTTTTCCAAAGATGACTGTCATGCTGACCACCCCACCTTAGAAGCAGGAAACTCAACTGTAGCAGAAACACAAAGCATGATGACCATCCTCCACCGTGTTGTTGAAGCAATATAAATACCCACCCATTCTAGGCATGAGCAAAAGGGTGAGCAACCAACTACTCCACCACAATCAAAGTCACCATCACAGTAGAATATGAATTCAATGTGATAGCCAAAGAAGTAGAGAAGAGATAAAATTATATAGAAGATTTGAAAAATTTGCATACCCAAGCAATCAATGATGGCAAACCATACCAACTTGAGCATCTGGGTGCCTAAGACCTGCTCGAAGGCCCAGATATCTCCTCATGTACTCTTATCTCTTAGGAAATATCAGTCTATCCCTACTCATTATACAACTAGAATGGCAACCTTTTTATAAAAAGCCATGTAAATCAATTTCTAGAACAACTTGGAAATGGATGCCTAAACCACCCCATGACTAATTAAGCTCACAATTTCCTAATAAATTTTATCAATGATTATTCTTTTTGTAATCCCACAATGGAATCACTCACTATCAACCAAATTTGAAATAAATCCTTATCTCAAAAACCTTGTATCATATCGATGAATCATTACACTTCATGCTGAGATCATGCACTACCCCAAGCATGCATATAGGCATTCTAATGATAGGCACTAGGCATGAGAACATCACTATGCACCATCCCACTACACATGGATACATGGGATGCATACCAATATTGGAAAGGGACTGAGATCTTGCCATATTGAGATGAATGTTTGTTTCCATACCCATGTGTTGTCCTTATGTAGCATATCATTATAATATGCAAAGAATTTCACGATGCAAGCAAGAGATCCTTTAGCTCCAAGTCCTAGTCAACACCCATTGGACTATTGCACCTTACCCATCAAGGAGTATTCACTGCTCCCACCACGTGAGCTAGCTAGTTTCCAAGGTGCATTTCCCATAGAAGATCCACAAAATGGAGAGAACGGTCACATCAACGTCAAATCACACTCGTTATAGGGACTTACAGGACCACTTGGTAATGCCAAATACATCTTGGCTCAAAGTTGGAGTTTGACCACCATTGGGTTTGTTTCAAGTTCTTCTCATAGGAATTCAAAGCGTTGCAAAACTCATAAGTACTACAACTCATATGGGAGAAATCCAACCTTGTGGAGTACTTCACTGCACTATTGGCCAAGCCAGACTTCTATAGATGCTATTTTCTCATTCACACAATACAACCAAGCACGGACAAAGATGTCCCTAGGACCTTCATGCTATCCTCATTATTGCTTGATCAATCCTTCAAGAAATTCAAGTTGACATGCAAATTGGTTAGAGAAATGTTGAAGATATTTGAGATGCACATTCCATTAGATGAGGAAACCCTAGTTCCAAAAGCTATGAAGAAAAGTGATGTAATCAAGTTATCATAGATGTCTGCAATCACTTCCAAACTATCTACAACATTACACATTTGTATGCAACACTTTGCATTATGAGGATAGGACATATTTACACAAACACACAAGAAGATATGGTTCAACTGTACGTGGATCAAAACTTGTCTATGCACATTTTCTTGGCCCTTTGGATCATTGATAGATTATATGCAGCCAACAACATATGGATAAAGAAACAAGTGCTTAATGTTTGTTTTGTTGTTACCAGGATTGTTTACATGTGCTTGAATTATGATAGCCCCATTGAGAGGGCACTTACACGTACCCAACTCCAAGCATTTAGGAGTAGTTTTGCATATACTTTCGAACCTGTTAAGGACATATGACATTATCCCCTGTCTCCAACCTATTGAGACCTTTCCCTTGCCTCAACCCTCTCCAAAACCAACTATGCCTCAACCCTCTCCAAAACCAACTACTCCTCCAAGTCCTCACCCTGTGATACCACCTATTTTTATTCCTATCTTGAGATCCACACTCTAGAAGGAGAAGGTGAAACTCACTTTTGAACAACCAATAGGCATGACCACCACAAAGCATACAACTATAGTGCAGACTAATACAACTAATTTTGAAGGATTCATATTCCCAATATCTAATATAGTCACCGAAAACTTTGCAACTACCTTAAAATTTGACATTCCAAGACCCTTACATACAGAGTTTTAGTTCTGAGACACCCACTATGTCTCTGAAGATTATGAGTGACCAAGCTATCCCAGTTCATAGATTGATCAAGAGGAAGGATGCAATTGCATTGAGCAAGAAGATGAAGATAGACCTAAACTAATGAAGAGGATGAAGATTAGAGAGACTAGGAGGATCAATAAGGCCATCAAGACACACAAGACAAACATAATTAAGGTAGAGACACATAAGATGACCATGCATTGGATCGAGCTACTTACAGTATCACCCTAGAATGCGTCCATGAAACCATGCAAGCAGTTCACAATCATTGTGAACTCACTAAAAAACAAATTCAGGATCTTGTACAACAAGACTTGGACAATAGTGGCTTTGATGCCGCTTTCATTGAAATGATAAATCTACTCACATAGTCTATCAGTGCGGTAGAATCACTAAATTATCTTTTAAATTGACCACCTCAAATGTTTGATCCTTGTCGAGTACATCTTCAACCCTGTGCAAGTCAACCCATCCAAGTCTCGGTACCACCAAATCTATCATGACCACACTTTGTAGACATACACCCCCTCCAATCCTACCCATCAACACCTCCTCATTGATCGAACAACCTATCCTACATGTTACCCCCATCACTCAACCATCCCAAGAATTCGAATCCATTTTCGAGACCCTGCCACAAACCCCACCTTGCCATCATGTACCAATCTCAACCCCGGTCACTACCTTGTATGTCTACTCACACTGATGAATACCTTCTCGTAACCTCTTCACAAGCCGACTCTGTCTCAACCACTACTACCAATACACCTTCCATTCCACCAACAATTGCATAATTTCCACCACCTCTTCAACCCATTTTTGCTTCAATTCCAACCCCACATTGTTGCTTCCCCCCCTACAGTTCCCTCCTCTTTTTTCTTCAATGCTTGACCCACCATCCACAAGTATTCTATCTGGGGGAAAATATTGTTTCATCCTAGGTCCCCCTAGGTTCTTTCTTTAGACCATCCGTCACCCAATGGATCGAGTGTTGTTATCATTTCTTTCTAGTTTCAAAAGTACACCATCACACACTACATCCATATCACCACTTTTGACAATTGACACAACACACACAGCCAGATCCAATTCTATGGGCATTTCACCACCGATTGCACCATTGCCACCACTTCACACTTAACTCCCAACCCCCCCTTGACAAATGTCACCACCTCTCACGTGTATTCACATTCACATTTACTCTTCCCATTCCCTCCCCCATCCCCTCTGCATTAAATATCAAACACTAAGCATCAATAAATTTTAATCCAATATATTCTTCATCTACCATTGACAATGCACTACATGCACCAAGTTCAAGAAAAGTTACAACCATGGGCCAATGATATGCTTGCCTATAGGAGCATACCTTGCACTTGTAGGCCCAATTGAACTCCTTAAGCATTAAGAATTCCTCCTTGAATGCAAGGTATACTGAAATCAAAGAGACACACAATACATTAGATGTTCAACTCGAGAACTAAAACATGCAAGTGGTTGAAGAAATGGAAGAGCTCCTTTAAGCTCAAATGAAATGCAATGCCAAGCTGACACACAACATTGGCCTATTATGATGACACCTAGCAACCACCCAAGAAGACAAATTTTTCAAACATTTTGCCACAAGCATACACATTGAAAATTATTATACCTATTTCCTCTCTCATGAGAGGTCCTAGGGTAGATCATCTAGTTGCATTTTCGTTTGGTTTTGTATGGGTAATTTAAAGCCTAAATCATCTTCCATTTTGATGCATTTTCATATGCACACCACCAATTATTAGGGTTTCATGAAAAAAATGTTTACCTCTATTTTCCCATTATTTAGTGCATCCAAGAATAATGCCATAAAATTTTCATCAAAAGGGAGTTGAATGCAAAGAACCTTGTATTGTTTAAATCGTCTAACAACATCCCTCACTATTTCACTAGGAGTTTGCTTGAAGTGTAGAATCTCATTTAGAGTTTCATGCCTCACACCAGCTAGTACACATTCATTGAAAAATGCATGAGTGAGCTCATTAGTGCTTTGAAACTCATTTATGTTCATCAGTTGGAACCATGCTCTTGTAGAACCTTTCAATGTTAGTTCAAATGCATAGCATTGATTGAAGAAATACTCCAGTTTCTCCGCTCTGATAATCTAGAAAAACTTAGCCTCATGACATCTAGAATTACCATGTCCATAATAAACACCATGTACAATGCTCTTGACTTCTAAAGGCTAGAGTGGTAACCCTAGATCGGGATCTTCAATTGTTTGCCTAGAATTTGTAGCTTGTTTAGTCGGATAGACACATTTGATTGATTCAATGGATTAGTTCTAGTCAGACATTAAGGTTCCTCTTAATCCTCTAATGCTTGATTCTAGTCATCAACTCTAGGAGTGATTGTGGCAAGCACATAGGCTTGATAGAAATTTCCCTTCTTTCTTTCACAATAGTCATTCACTAGCTTGATTGCTACAAAAAAGAAGGGAGAGTGATCAACTAGCAAATTCATGCCTACTACTTGGTACCCCCATGGTTTGAGGAAGTACTGGGCACCATACACATGTGTGTGAGTAAGTCAAAGTAAAAAAATACTTTCCTTCCAAAAGAGAGATATAGTCAAGGTTGTGCAAAACTATGCATGTCCTCTCTAGGTTGTTCCATGGTTGTCATTGAAGTCACTCGGTTCAAAATTTTTCCCTATTTTTTTTTGATGTGATAAGACTAGGCTCAATGAATATGGAAAATTCAGGAGTTTAGCTAGTATTTGAATATTCTTGAGTTTCCTAGCTTTACGTTAAAGTCATTTTGCTTGACTATGTCTTGGAAGGATTACGTGGAGAAATGAGGCACTATGAGGGTCTTGAATGTAGCAAAAAGCCCCAACTTTGGCCTTGATGGACTCCCTCGATATTTTGATTGGACTTATATCTCACAACAAAACCTAAGATTTACATGGAAGTCTCTGAAACTCCTGAATGGTAGAACATGGGATCTTGACCACAAAGTCTTAGAGTTTGCACAAAATGAGGGTTTTATTTCCTTCTTGGCATGTTTTGTGATTATTCAATCACACAAACCAAATATCATACCATAATGCACACACTCAATCTCCTACATTCTCAAACCCCTAAGTTTCCAAGTTCTAGACCCCGGTTCAAGGTCCCAAAATTTATCACAATGGGCTTTGAAACAAAATCATTTGCACTTTCTTTGTCTTTGACACTTGCAAACACTTGAATTAGACTTTCAAAATCTCACTTTTGCAAAGGGTTAGACCTCGAGTAGTTGGCATGATCTTGAGGTGAAGGAAACACACCATGCAAAATCACAACACAAAATGACTCCTCGGAGTAATTTAAATAAATCCATGATCTTGCAAAATGTTTCCCCAAAGTTAGATTTCAATGAGGGCATGAATGGGTTGTTGGGCAATGGATGGAGCTTTGGAGGCAAGGTCCCACCAAATGCTGATTAACACTTGTTGGCTAAACGTTGTAACAAGCGGTCATTAGATGTATCTAGTTGCCCAATGTAAGTGTGTGATCTATTGTGGAATTGATAGGAAACACAAGGGATATATGTTGGGCCACAAGTATGCATAATATTGGCACTTGAATATGTGTTTGTTCTATTGCTGCACAATTTTGATGTGTGAAAACTAAGGGAGATTGTAAATTGAAGTGCCAAAGTAGCCATAGCTACCCATAAATTTTAGATATGGAAAAGAATGATCGACGGAAAAGAAGATGAGAGGTAATTATACAAGATGCATTTCGAAAGGCTGAGGAGGTCCAACAAGCAAAGAGGCAAGAAAAAATTCTGAGGTAGAAGCAAGTCACATTGCTAACTCACAAGCAACAACCATACCAAAAGAAAAGGTAACAAAAGAAGCAAACAGGAAGAGGAAGCTGCTAGACCGACTCAAAGCGAAGAAGAAGAGGAAGAAAGATGAAGAAGCTCACAGTAGAGAAAATCGTGAAAAATAGCAAAATCAAAATCAGGGACATATCCAATTTTCTTTGTTTAATGAGTAGATTAGGGAACATGGAGAAATGTTGATAGAAATGTACAAGTACCATAGTTTCCCGACACAGAGACTATACATCTCTTTCTTTGTTTAATGAGTAGATTAGGGAACATGGAGAAATGTTGATAGCACTGTACAAGTACCATAGTTTCCCTACACAGATATGGAAAAGAATGATCAACAGAAAAGAAGATGAGAGGAGATTATACAAGATGCATTTCGAAAGGCTGAGGAGGTCCAACAAGCAAAGAGGCAAGAAAAAAGTTTGAGGTAGAAGCAACTCACATTGCTAACTCCCAAGCAACAACCATACCAAAAGAAAAGGTAACAAAAGAAGCAAAAAGGAAGAGAAAAGAGGAAGAGGAAGCTGCTAGACTCAAAGTGAAGAAGAAGAGGAAGAAATATAAAGAAGCTCACAATAGAGAAAATTGTGAACAATAGCAAAATCAAAATCAGGGACATATCCAATTTTCTTTGTTTAATGAGTAGATTAGGGAACATGGAGAAATGTTGATAGCAATGTACAAGCACTATAGTTTCCCTACACAAAGACTATACATCTCTGGTACATGAAGGACTTCAAGCCCATAGTGGCATATTTTGCAGATGCCTCCAAGATGCTAGCCTTATGCTCTCTATGTTTTGATCATGTGGAAAGGAGTACTAGACAAGCAGAAGAGGATAAAAAGGAGTTGCAAAAGTAAAATTCTTTGCTAACTTAGAAGATATAGGAACTAGAAGACAATTTAGCTAGAAGAGCTAATATCTCAAGAGATTATTTGGGCCATGGAGAAGTCCATTTTTACTGTATGGACTAAATTGGAGGAGCTAGAAGAAGAGAAAAGTGATCTAAAGACTCAATTCGGAAATGATACAAAATTCTAAAGCTTTAGTGGATATAGAAACTATAATGAGGAATATCGATCTACTTTAGGTATAAAAGTCATCATTAAAAGATCATATTATTTCTTTGCCATATAATTTACAAATTACCCTTGCAAAGTTGAACAACATAGAGCTAGAGAATCAAATAAAGGATGCTAGAAAAGTGACATAGGAGAAGATGTACATACTAGAGCATAAAGAAGCTCAAATTTTGGAAGGATTCTAGGAAGATTACCAAACTATAGAAGTAGGTGGAAGAAAAGGTCTTAGAAATGGTAAATAAAGTTGAAAGTAACAAAAAATTGTAGATGTAGGAGCAAAAGCAACCGAATCTAATTAGAATTTTGTTGAAGTTGTATCAATGGGCTACGCACAAGCTAAAGTGACTGTAGTGACCCATGGGGATATCCAACAAACCTTGCACAAATGATGAATTCCACGCTATGGTGGAAATGACAATCAAACAATCGAAGAGTATTTTTTATGAATTTGTATGTGAATGGGATAGAGTAATCTATCCTCCTTTAGAAGAAGAGGATTAGTTTGGTAAATACCATAGGATATTCATTCCATGATGGATACGAGTGTTAGGATTCCATCAGTGTGGACAATTTTGTAATATGTATTATCCCAAAAATTGTATCTATGAAATTCTATAAAGTATTTAGTGTAAATATGCCTTTAGATTTCCTATGACTTATGGATATACCTATCAAATTCAGAAGACTATGTGCATGAAGATAGAAGTGATGCAAATGTCTAGATGGACCTCTAGAGAGAGAAAGAGAGTAGTTGGTAGAGATTCCATAGGCAAGAAATCTCTAAGAGAAGTTTTGGAGAAGATTCATTCTACAGAGTTGTATTCACTATAATGAAGATGATGTTTATTTTTAGGTGCCAATTATAGTGTTCCTACTATCTTATGCTTTTTCTATCTTGTTGGTGTGTATTGGTATTAATATTAATTTTAGAAAAGCAATGCAAAGTGGTACAATATGTTGTTGTGAAGTTTAGGGAATAAAAACTCATATCCAATTCAAAGGCTAAGTTATGATAATTTTATGGCAAAACATTTTTCTTACATGATGCAGGTTGTCAAAGGCAAAGATGTGGAGACATGTAAAAGCTTGCACACAAAAAGAATGTCAAAAATCTAGGGAAAGGATAACAAATCTCTCAAGGATAATCACACAATAAGAATGAAGTGGGAGAACATTCTCAACAAGGTCAAGAGAGAAAGAAGAAACAAAGCCCATTAGTAGGTCATTTGTGTTTGGTATTCATTTTGTGATTTTATCTTCTCATAGAATACTTCTAGCCACCCATAACTTTGTACACAATCATATTGTGAGCTTCATATCTATGTGTATATGTAATCCTTCAAAGGATTTGTATTCTATGAATTATTAGTCCAAGGGTGAAGTCCAATTTTTAGTATACTTGCATGGATCGATATTCTATTTTTGTCGATTGACTTTCCCAACCAATACTAATATAGATTAAGTGATTCTTAGCTTTTCAAAAAGATCTCTTTGCCTAGTTTGAGCAATTGAGTCTATAGATCTATTTGACTTTTTGAGTTGAGAGTAGTATGCAATATAGTGCGCAGGTGTTTGCCAAAGTGCTAAACCTACAAGGGCTCACTACACACTTCTTGTTGTGCATAGGAGAAATCATTCTCCAAACAAACTAGGATTTGTAGGAAATCTTAGAGGAGCACTTAAGCATGGCCTTGGGGAATCTCAAAATGTCATATTAGGCCTTTTCTCTACAACATGAGGTGGATGATATGATGGTTTTTGCATGCACAATGCCAATTATTGGGGTTGCATGCAAAATATGTTTGCCCATTTTTAGTCCATCCAAGAATAATGCCATGAACTTTTCATCAAAACAAAGTTGAATGCAATGAACCATGTACTGTTTGAACAATGTCCCCTGAGGTAGAAATCTAGTAAGAAATATCTAGAACGTATCAGCAGATCATCCATAGAGGCTGAGAAGGGGACAACACAAGTATTGGAAATGAACATTGATGGCTTCTCGGAAGTAAGATGAAGGAGGTGAAGAATCCCTAAAGGTATTATTGAGAAGAGCTCCCCCTCTCGCACGGCTCAAGAAACAAACTTCTTTTGCAACTTCAAAAAGGAGGTCAATGACCTGGATTACCCAAGGGGAATGAAACACGTAGACTATCTAACGAGGAGGCAACCCTTGAAGATTGTATTTGCAAGGAACGCAACCAAGAAGGAAATGGCACTAGCAAAGAGGTTGGGCTCACCACCAACAATGATACTAGCTAGGACAGTGAAAGGTCGATAATTGGTTCTACAATCCCGAAAAGGATAAGAGACTCGTTTTTGAATAAGACTTCTCACAAAGGAAAAGAACTGGCCGAGATACTATAGAAGAGCCCCCTTAAGGGGAAACTCCTATGTCAGGACCCCTCTACCTCGAAGAAAAAAGTTGAGGAGGAAAACAAGAAAAAGAGGGACAAGGCCCCTCCCCACAAAGATCTCAATGTCTGATAATGATTATAATGTCTCTTAATGTTAGATGGCTATTGGACCCCTCAAGAGCAACCATGATCATACAGTGGATCCACGATAAAAGCATAAACCCGGATGTCATCTGTCTTCAAGAGATCAAAATCAACGGGGAGGAACTACAAAAGAGACTTAAGAGTATTTCCTCGTCCCATGTTTGGCTCTCCACCACACACCCTAGGGGAAATGGTGGCACGGCTATGGGCATCAATATAAGTTCACACTCTAGACTTGTGGATTCCCTTACTGACTAGAACCATCAGTGGGTTGGTGCTTCTTTTGGGGGTCCCCTATAGTTTTCCATCACCTCGTTGTATGCTCCTAATACTGATTCAAAAAGAATTTCCACTTGGCAGTCGTTGGGTTGTGTGCCCCTTAATGTGATTCTTTTTGGGGACTTTAATATGGTGGAGTTCCTTTCATTAGATGGGAGAGGAAGGGACGGGTGATTGATGGTCAAGAGAAGGAAGCTTGGGACCAAGTCAAGCTACACCTGAATCTAGTGGAGATCAAGGATGTTGTTGGTTTCTCTTGGTCAAACCAACAAGATGGTGCTGAGTTGTGAAAACCCAAACTCAATAGGAGCTATATGTTGTAGACTATCATAAGAAAATGGGTCCCCCCTTCCCTCTCCCAAAGTGCAGACCTGATCCTCTCTAATCACTACTCGATTGTGATTACCTTCAAGCCGATCATTAGTCTCAAGAAAGCCCCTTGGTTTCATGTCAATCCGACCACTTTCTCTCTCGCCTCAGTCTAGTTCAAGATTATTGAGTCTTGGAGCAGGGCCTTTGCCTCCTTCTCCTCTCCGGCAAGGTGTTGGAGGAGGGCTATCCTGCAAACTCACTACATCTTGGCCAGGGCCCATAAGAATCTTGAAGCCATTCGTCACATTAGAAGGGAAAATCTTTAGCGAGCTTTGGCGTTTGGAGGTAGAAGTTAATAAAGGCCACTTGCAATACCATACTAGACTCCAAAAAATAAAAAGCATGATGAGATATGAAGAAGAAATTCAAAGAAAGATTCTACAAATATACTTTAAAGATTGGTGGGTAGGTAGGGCAAACAAGCCTGGTAAAGAGATGTGCAACCTTCTCAAGAAGAAGAAATCCAAGGAACTAATTCTATTCATGATGGATGTCGATGGGATTGAATGCAAAATGGATGAAGAAACAATACTATGATTGTCAACCACTTTACCCAGCTCTTGGGGGTTTTCACGCTCTTTCTCCTCACAGACGCAATTGCATGACTGCTATCTCATGTGTTAGAACCAAAAAAATCCCAGAAAACTTGAAAGATCTTTGTGAAGCTTCCATCTCGGATGCTGAGATTTTGGAGGTAATTGATTCCCTTCCTAATAGCAAGAGCTCGGGGTTGGATGGCCACTCCTTTACATTTGGTGTGGCAAGAGGCTATTTCGTTTGGCACACTTTCCAATTGTCTCAATGTCGTCAAGCTCATTCACAAAAAGGAAACAAAAATAAAATTGAAAATTGGTATTACCTGTCACCTTTGAGATTAGATCAATGAGGATAAAAAAGGGTTCATTAAGGGGAGGTCCATCATTGAGGCTATCATTGATGTTTGGGAAGGTCTCATTTTTGCTGAGGAATCAGTGCTAGATGTCCTCTTCCTTAAGATTGAATTCGACAAAGCTTATGAAAGACTCGAGTGGGACTTCATTCTCCAATCATTGAAAGACATGGGCTATGGCCAAAAATTCATTAAGATGGTCTCTACTCTATTGGAAAATGAAATTGCTAAGATAAACATCAGTGGTCAACTCTATCAAGCGATTAAATTAAAATGTTATATCAGACATGTGTGCCCATTGGTCCGTCTTCTCTTTGCTATCATGACCGATGCTCTCAACTACCTTGTTAACCATCAAGCTCACTTACATCATATTCAAGGCCTCAATCTACCTCACAATCAAGAACAGATGATCATGAGACCTTTTCCCGATGATACTAGTGTCTTTGTGCATAATGAAACATTAAGCATTGACACTTTTTGGAGTTGTCTAAATACTTTTTGTGAGGCTTAGGGATCCAAAATAAAGCATTATAAAACTACTTTCAAGGAAATTATTGGGCATCCTCCTCAATTTCTTATTGACCATGGTTGTAAGTTGATCTCTAATGGTCAAATCTTCCACTTCTTAGGTATTTTGATGGGGCAACAATGGAACTTGGCTCTCTCTAAGCTCAAGAGCAAGTTGATGTACTGGAAAGGTATGCATATTAATCTGGTTGGATGTGCTGTGGTGATTAACACATTCCTTCTCTCCTCGATGGGATTCGACATTTTGATGGGGCAACAATGGAACTTGGCTCTCTCTAAGCTCAAGAGCAAGTTGATGTACTGGAAAGGTATGCATATTAATCTGGTTGGATGTGCTGTGGTGATTAACACATTCCTTCTCTCCTCGATGCTTTACTTTATCTCTTGTTGGAGACCAAATGACCAAGAGATCTTCAAAGTAGAGAGAATTTGCAAGAAATTCCTCTGGACGAGTGACCCTAATAGAAGGGGTATCCCCAAAATTAAATGGACTACTTGCATTAGCCAAAAGGATCAAGGTGGTTTTGGAATTCTAGACATCCAAGGAATGGCCAATAAGTTAGTGGCAAAATGGTTAATTAAAGCGTGGAGCAATAGTGATGCCTCTTGGGCCAAGCTTATTTTTAGAAACAAGAGTGCTCTTAAACATGTGGGTCTCCTGGGGCAAAAGGGTCTCGACCTTCTCACTCTTTTGTTATCCCCATTTCTAGTGACTCCCAAAGGCTCAAGCTTGATTTGCTTTCTATGGAAGAGTTGGAAAAAGGTTGGATAGTTTATTAGAATCAATGAGATTGGAAATTGGTGGCCGATATTAGATAGAATGATTCAATCTGGCTCCCTATCAAGGGCATCAGAAGTGTGGAGTCTTGGAACCTCCAAAAAGCTAGGAAGCTTTGGAACAAAGGCTTTCGCTTGTGGAAAGACCTTTGGAATCAAGAAACTTATCAAGGGATTAGATTTGAGGACATTGATCCAGCTGCAAGAGTGGAATATGAAGAATGGTGTCTATTGCAGAGGAGATTCAATGCTTGGGAACACTCAAGGACTCACCTCCTCATTGGTAAGGACTCTTCTCATCCTGAGGGCTTGAGATGGCACAATGGCAATAGCCTTGAGAAAATTCCGAGATTGAAGAAGGATGGGGAATTTCATGTCACACTCAATAGGAAGTGATGTCTAGATTGGTTATGCTGGAGGTGGGACTTTAAGTTCCAATCCCTTTGGCACCCTCTCATCGAGATAAAAAAGTTTGTGCTTATGTGGAAAATCCTACACCATGGGTCTGGACCAATGTAAAAGCTTACAAAATTTGTGGGGTCCCCCCATGGTCCAAAAGATGCCTTGGTGGCATGGAAGACTTGGGACACCTCTTCTATTCATGCCTCAAATCAATATCGGTCTGGCAGGCCCTTGAGAGAATCATGCTGTTACAAGGACAAATAAACTAGAATCAAGCTTTGCTAGGTGAAGAAAATTGGATGTTCGTTTGCATTGTGGAATGCTATAAGAGGGGAGACTCAATGGAAAATATGGAAAGAGAGGTGTGCAACCAACTTTGGAAGCCCTCCTAAAGAATGGTGAAAATCTTTTTCCCTTTTATGAAAAAGAATTTCCAATTGTAAGAAGCCCCAACCCTTTAGAAATCATAGATTTTTCTCCCTAGAGAACAACAAGATCAAAACCAAGTGGGCCCCACGTGAGGGGGACAAGAGGGTCATCAACCTTCTTTGTAAATTTTCTAGTAATCTATAATCTATAAGCAACCCCTACTTTGTGGGACATGGGGGTCCCATGGGTGCTAGGCTCGTTCACTTGTACAATTGTAACTTCTATTAATTAAAGCTTGGAAGAGTAGGCTCTATCGAACTTCCTTTAAAAGAAAAATCTAACAACAACCTCACGATTTCACTAATATTTTTCTTGAAGTGTAGAATCTCATTTAGAGTGTCATGCCTTACACAAGGTGGTAGAAATTCATTGAAAAATGCATGAATGAGCTCATCAATGTTTTGAAACTCTTTTATGTTCATTAATTGGAACCATGCTCTTGCAGAGCCTTGCAATGTTAGTCCAAATGCATAGCATTGACTGAAGAAATCCTCAACTTGCTCGATTGTAATTATTTAGCAAGACTTAGCCTCATTAGATCTAGAATTACCATGTCCATCATAAACACCACATATAATGCTTCTGATTTCTAAATGTTGGAGTGATAACCCTAGATTAGGCTCTTGGATTTTGTACCTAGCTTCTGTAGCTTGTTTACTTGGATAGAAATAACTCATTGATTCAATGGATTAGGTCTAGTGAGACATGAAGGTCTCTCTTAATCTTCTAATGCTTGATCTTGGTCATCAACTCTAGGAGTGTCTGTGGGAGGCACATTGGATTCTTGATAAAAATTTCTCTTCCCTTTTTTTTTTCACCATAGTCATTCACTGTCTTGACTTCTATAGAAGAGGAGGGAGAGTGATCAAGTAGAAAATTCATGCCTAGTACTTGGTACCCCCATGGATAAGGGAAGAACTAGGAACCATGCATATTATGTGCGTGAGTAAGTCAAAGTGATATAATACTTTCCTTCCAAATGGGAGATATAGTCAATGACATGCAAAATTCTACATGTCCTCTCTACAATGTTCCATCATTGTCATTGAAGTCACTTAGTTAATAAAAAAAAAGAGAATTTTTCCTTAATTCTTTTGATGTGATAAGGCTAGGCTCAATGAATGTGGAGAATTGAGGAGTTAAGCTAGGGTCTGAATATGGTTGAGTTTCCTTGGTATACTTTAAAGCCAATTTGCCTCACTATGTCTTTCAAGGATTACGTGGCAAAATGAGGTAGTATGAGGGTCTCAAATGTAGAGAAAGCCCCATCTTTGGCCTCCATGGATTTCCTGGAGATTTTGATTGGTCTTAGGTGTCACAAAAAAGCCTGTGATTTACATGGATTCCTTTGAAACCTTTTAGTGGTAGAGTATGGGACCTTGACCCCAAGGTCTCAGAGTCTACAGGAATGAGGGTTTTTATTTCCTTCTTGGTATTTTTTGAGATTATTCAAGCACACAAATTAAATATCACGCCAAATCTACACACTCAATCTCCTAGATTCTCAAAACCCTCAGTTTGCAAGTCACGAACCCTCAGTGCAAGGTCTGCCTTGGAGACAAGGTCCCACCAAATGCTGATTGGCACTTGTTGGCCTCAAATTCAAGGATCCAATAGGAATACCCCCCCCCCCCCCTTGAGACCTTGATCAAATGGTTAGCACTCCAAGCAAGCCAAAGGTGATGCACAAGTCACACCAAGAAGCCATCTCTTGTGAGTGTGGAAGAAGCATGTGAGCTTAGATGAGGGTCCTAATAAATGATGGATGGATAATTTTTAGTTCAAAACCCGAATTTCATTTCCTAGACATATGCATTTACCTCAAAAAAAATTGCACACGCCCAAAAACAAACAATTTCATGCACACAATTGATTCCAATATACAATTCCTTCTTCGATCAATCATGGGTGGGGAGAGTCCGGGCATCAACTTTTGTAAACGCACATACATGTGGCTCAACATATAACCCTTGTGTTTCCTATCAACTACACAATAGTTCTCACACTTATATTGGATAAGTAGATATCCAATTATGTGCCTTAATGCCTTCTTGGACAATGCCTTGGCCTTTTTCTAGAGCCTTGGCAGTTTGTTGGGGCCTCACGAAAAGCCCCAAGACCCTGAAATCACCAAGAATATGCATAAAGTCTTGGAGAATGCACCAATGTTCCTTTTTTTATTCTGTCGATATTCCCTTGAAATTATTTTACTCCAAAGCATTGAGAGGGGCACTAAAGAAATGGCTTCTTACACTCCTTTAGTACTAAAGCTCATAAGCAAAGGTGGATATGATGGAAAGAAAGGGTTCTTAGCTCCTTAAACATTCACTTCACATATAAGCATACAATAGAAAGGGCACTCTTAGGGTATGGGTGATCTACACTACCCTCTTATCACTCACACAAAATGAAAAAGCTTTTAGGACATGGGTGGTCCACACTATCCTCTCAGCATTCACACATGTCACACATACACATGTACATTCACTATTACACCATATTCTTTTAGGACATGGGTGATCCACACTTTCCTCTTAGCATTTAATAACAAACATTCAAATTCATAAACACAAGGAGAAAGATAATCTCATTTCCCAATAGATATAAGGTGAAGGGAAATGATGAGGGTTCAAAAATGAGGGAAATGTAGAGAATGAGTTATAAGAAATAGAAGGGGTGTGTGAGAGAGAGAGAGAGAGGAAGGAAGAGATGAGGTAGCACTATGATCACCTTAGTGCTGCTAACATGCACCTACACACAACTTGCTTGATTTGAGGGCACCCATGAGGTTCTTTTATAGGCCTTTTGGGAAGATATTTAGAGATGATATTCTTTGTGAGAATCTTCTAGATGTGACACTTGTGTGGTAGAAAATACAACTTTGACAAAATCCTAGAAGATTTTTTGTTCATTCTAAGGTGTGCACCTCATCCATATGGTCATGTCTTTGATATTCTCATAAAAATTCATAAAAATACCATAGCTAACACTTCAATTTCGTAGGAATGGCTTTGATATTCAAGTTTGGGCATTTGAAATATTATGTTCTTGATTCTAGGCCCAAACGTCAATCACGTGTCCTATTTGTCAAGAATCTTTTGTTTAGGATTGAAAAGTCTATGGTGGGGCTTGAGTCTTTGAAAATTTGTTTGGAATCTTTCAAAAGGGAGAGTGGGTCAAGCTTAAATATTTGAATTTATAAAAACTACTTGTCCCACTTCATATTTATCTTAGGATTTTATTCTACCATTCACTACAAGTAAGGCTAGCTACTTTACTGAGATGGGGCCCATTTTATTCTTAGTTTTTTATTTCTTTTAAATACATATATTTATGGATTTCAAGAAGGTTTGGAAAATACAAATATTATAGGTTTACATATCTATAAGGTATTATTAAGGAGGGGTTTCAAAAGATATTCCCTCAACATTCATGAACAACAAAGACACACAAACCCTTTGGTGGGGAGATCCAAATGCAAGTGAGTCACTATCTAGATTTTTTATGAATTCGTTCAATCCCTAAATGCACTTTGCTACATACAAGAAATTTCCAAACACTTATGTGTGCTATGAAAACATGCAACAATTGAAAATATCTTTTGACACTATTGGCCGCCAATGTAATCATGTAATGTATGATTGATAATGTAATTGTGTGAATAGAATCACATGAATTTCCACATATATGATTCATTACTTAGATGTAACTCTACATAATTGTATTCATAGTCAAGTAGACTCAACATTGTGGCTGCATGTGAGCTGTATCTGTATGAGAACCTAGGATGGGAGCTACATAAGGGACTAGACATTGGTGGTCAATGCCTGATTGTCTTGTAAGTTGATTATGAATGAAGAATGACATGATCTCTTGAAGACATATGAAGTTTGGGTTGATTATTTTATCTCTAATCCATTGACCAATCATGACTAATCTTGAGGGGTCCAACAACCCTCAAATGTTGAACAAAACAACAATCATTTATGAAGGTAGAGATCTTTGTTGTTCAAGGACTTGTCCCTCTTTTTCTTGTTTTTATTTTCATTTCTTCTTCTTGAGTTTGAGGCTTCCTAGCACGTGAGTCATCCTTTGAGGAGGCTTTTTGAGGGAAACCCAACTAGGTGTTTTCCTTTCTGAGAAGCCACCATAAAAAATGATTTCCCACATTGATAAGAAATTGTAGATCCAATAATCAAACTTATGTTGTTAGGGTTATCTTCTTTGTTATGCCTTATTGATTGCCTTGTATGATTGCAGAACAATCCTCTAGGGTTTCCTCATCAGTTGTTTGTTGATTCATTTCACCTGAGTAGTCTAAAAGATTGACTACATTTTCTAGATTATGGAAGATACTTGTTTCAAAGACGGAGTGAGAGGGACTCATTCCTAAACCACCTTTGGGGCTTCTTCTTCATACACCTTATTTTTTTGAAGGCCTTAGTGCTATGTCCCTTGAGTTGTGTTTCTGTAATTTCCTCTTCATCTGTAGGATTCTCTTTAGAGGCACACACATCAAAACTTTGAATCATCGTGAATTTGTTATTTATAACCTATGCATTTCCCTTATCTTGTTTCATCCTCAATGATTTTTGTCTCAACGGGCAGTCTTTGATCATGTGGCCTTGCGCATTGTAGTGAAAGCATGCATCAGGCAAATTTTTGTATACTATCTCTTTTTCGAGAAGCTTTTCTTTATCGATATCTATGTTGATTCTCTTCAGTTCTTCTTGCTAAAACTCAAATAGAACCCCACCCAAGAAAAATGAAAAGCAAGTAAGGAAACTAAGCAAAGCAGCTTGAAATCCTAAGCAAGCACAAGAGAACTAAGGAAACAAGAAGAAACCAAAACCACTACTCTCCTATAAAACTCGTGTTTTCTTTTGCATTCCATTTTTAATCGCCATGGTTTTGTTTTCCAAGAATTGAATCTTTTGTCACCTTTGTTCAATGGCAACCTCAAAGCTTATGTCATTAAGTGTAGATGAAGTTCACTTTTACTCAAGGAAGGGTCACTGTTGGCATCATATGGGGAGAAGCAAGTACGGCATACATGCAAATCTAGCACTAAGGCAACCCATTAAATTTTTCCAAACCTTACATCATTTTAAAAGTGATTCTCATCACTAAAAACCCTTGTAAATATCGTTTCACCTTTTTGTAGCTCCATTTTGTACAAGCCGAGGAGTCCTCGAGCTTGAGGAGCCTTAGAAGTAGTTGCCTGCCAATTTTCATATTTTTTAGATCTCGTTTGAGCCCTCGAATAAGCCCTGGAACCTAATTTTTAACTAGGCCGGACACTAGGTCTGGACAGGGCCAAAGCTAGTCAAAAACTATAAATAGAGCTAGAGAGCTCATTTTTTGGGGGCTAGCTTCTTGTAGTTTTGAGCTTGTATGAGAACTTGGTTATAATAGAAGTGATTCCATTGTCTTACTCTCTTTGTTCTTGTCGTGTGTGCGCGTGTGTGTGTGTATGTGTGTGCATGTTTGTGTGCTTCTCACTCACATATTTGTGCCTTCACTTGCTCGAGGTCTTCATACCATCCTCATGTCTTCCCGGATTGACATTAAAGGAGGTGCTACTCATCACTGAGCTACACCAAATTTTGGCGCCATTGCTGGGGATTCGAGCTTTGAGGACGAGCGTGTGATGGTAAGACGTAGAGAGGACGTGTTGGAATGGTAAATAGTAGGTAAATTTCTGATTTTTCTCCATCTCCATCTCCATCTTCATCTCCATCCTCATCTCCTTCTCCACCTTATATTCCCACTTCCAAATCATTTCCCTCATTTGCTTTGTGCGAGTTTGAGAGAGAGCGAGTGTGTGTTCTTGTTTGTGTGTGTTTTTGCATGTTTCTTGCAGGTTTCAGCTTCATCATCATCTCCGGCAAGCTCAACAGGTATGAATTTTGTCTGCGCAAACTCCGAGGCGTCGAGCTCGAGCTATCACGACACACCGAAAAGTTGCCCCAATCACGATTTTGAGTGCACCACGACACTGCGCAACCCTAGAGCTCTTAGGATCACTAGATAGAACAGAAAAATTCACCATATCCCGACCTATCGCGACACTCCCAGGTATCGCGACACCTCGACCTATCACGACACCTCGACCTATCGCGACACTCCCAAGTATCGCGACACCTCGACCTATCGCGACACTCCCAGGTATCACGACACCTCGACCTATCGCGACACTCCCAGGTATCGCGACACTCCCAGGTATCACGACACTCCCAAGTATCGCGACACCTCGACCTATCATGACACTCCCAGGTATCGCGACACCTCGACCTATCGTGACATTCCCAAGTATCACGACACTCCCAAGTATCGCGACACCTCGACCTATCGCGACACTCCCAAGTATCACGACACCTCGACCTATCGCGACACCTCGACCCGACCTATCACGATACATGGGCTTAAGGCATAAAATTTTAGAGTGAATTAATTGAGTGAATTGAGGTATATTCGGGCTTAATTTTGGACACATTGGGATAACATTAGAGCCTTAGGAGTGGGCAAAAGACCTAGAAACAAGGGAGGAATTTCCTGAACCTTGAGAGCCTGTTTTGACCCCTAGGTGCCTGAATGGTCATAACTTCACCATACGAACTCCGATTGATGGGATTTTGGTCTCGTTGGAATCATACGTGGAGTTTTAGAACATGTATTTTTAAGTTGGCCATTCGGTAGAATTAGGTGGTCATAAGATTTTGGGGGTACAGTGAGTTACTCCAAGGGGGGCCTGTAATCGCTGATGTGTGTCAGTCAATCCATTGTGGTAAAGGAGCTATATTAACTTGAGAAACTTTTGCAGGAACATTGTGTGCAAGCAAGGCATTCCAAGGCAAGCTAGCAAGGGTGTGTACCAAGCTTGGGAGAAGGCTTCCTGGGCTTGTGCAGCAGTCTGAGCAACCAGAGGATTGAGGTTGGAAGTTCTCTCAACCCTCCTTTGTCAATTCCTAGCCTAGGCTAAGTACGACTTAGGTGTGGTAATTAATTAGGGCAACGTTAGGCACGAATCAAGTCCAAGAGAACTAATCAACTAAGTGCAAGCATTAAGTAAGTCTTAAGTGCGAAAACCCTAAGGAACAAAAGTAAACTCGAATCGATCACTTATCAAGTGTGAACTTCACTTAAATATTCCTGATGACGTGATCTTGAACAAGTGCTTAACATATTAATCAACTAAAAAGAACAAAGTGATTGGTACAAATTCACCTGCAACGAGGGTGTACTTGGGACCAAGGGGGTAGATAAACCAGGAATATGAACCTCAGGTCAGGTAGACACTTAGGCCGAGACAGACAAAGCCTCAGATCTTCCGAAGCTAGTGTCAATCACACTGCTAGGTCTTGGGCCCAGCATTTGAGTGATTACCCATACACTCCCCGATCAGAAACAAGTGATTCTGAGATGTCCTATAACATGGAGAGACCTGTAGGTAGTTCAGGGGTGGCTTATCTAGAAAAGCCAGAAGGACCTTACAAGACTCAATTGGAATACATCAGGACTAATCGTCTAGGTGCTCGCATCTACGAAGACGGCCTGAGAAGATCTATGGTCTAGATTAAGAACCCCGATCAACCCCATGGACTAGAACACCCGGTAGTCAAGTTTGAGAATGGAGCATACCTAGATAAAGAGGGGACTATATATGTAGTCACCACTCTTCCTGATAGAACAGATGAGTTTGGAAATGTGATTGCGGAGACCGACATGGGTGATATAGAGCAAGGGAATTTAGAGAGAGAGCCAAGAACTCCCCGTGGTAAATCCATCTTGACCAGAATCATGACTCCAGAGTGGATTCCACAGGATAATAAAAGCATAGATTTGCTTTTAAACCGAGAAACTGATGAGGCTTTTTGGAGGTATAAACCTGCCCAGCCTCAGGAAGTAAGTGCTCTCACAATCTATGAGTTTAAAGACCCTGATAGCCCAGGCAAAGTAACCTACCTAGACAATACATCAGAGAGGATCTTCGTGGTCACCGAGCATGGCAGACATGCCTACACATGGAAGGGTGAATTTGTTTTTCCCCAACCACGGTCCAATATGTCCTACAGTCACCAAGGAGCTGGCACCTCCCAGGCTCATGGAGCTCAAGGAGATAGAAGTAGAGATAGACCTGAAGTAAGCTTTGCCAACCCCCAGGGAAGAGAAAGAAGGAGAACAGGGACGGATAGAGAAGAAACTGAGAGATTTAGAGACCCAAGGAACCAAAGAAATGCTGATGATTTTCCTTTGCCAAGGCCGAGAGAACACACTAGGACCTTGAGGCCAACTCAACTGGTGAAGTCCATAAAGAATTACTTCGATTGCACTGGAGACCCTTATGACCATGTGGCAGAATTTAGGCAAGTCTTGAAAGCTGAACAGGTAGAGGACCTATTCACACAATATAATGCTTTTGGTCTAACCCTTAGGAACACTGCCCTTACGTGGTTTCAACCACTGAACAAGAGGCATTTCAGAAACATAGACCAGCTCCTAGAGGTATTTATCATTGAGTTTTCTAAGAGTGGCATAAGGCACAACACTTCCTCACTAATTCATAGCTTCAAGCAAACACCTCAAGAGATGGTCAGACTAGCAGGAAGACGATTTACGCAATACCTAGAGAGGTGCCCGATGCCTGAGTTACCTACACCAGCCAAGCAAGTGGCTTTGTTCGTAGATGGCTTGTTGAGCACCAAGCTTAGGTCATATGTGTATTTGAAGGACCCCAGAACTATAGAAGAATGCGTGCGCATGTGCATAGACATTGAGGATAATCTAGGCGAGGAGTTAGAGCTATCAAAAATCTATAAGGATTCGGATAGCTCTAGTAATCTCACATCTGGTCAGTCCACATCCATTGAGGAACTTGCAGAGAAGGTAGCTCAAAAACTAGATGTCTCTAGCAAACAAATTCCAAGATTTGCCCCAGTTAAGCGGTGCTACACTTGTGGAGGTGACCATATGGCAAATGTATGTCCCATTATGGCCCAACCCCAGATGAATCCTAGTAGCCAGTATTGCACCATAGAGCGAAGGTACACCAACCACACTGCACAGGACTGCCCATATAACAAACAAACTGTTAGGCAAAATTACCCTCAGCCATATCCACAATAGGGTAGATACCAGAATCAGTACCCACCACAACAATACAATAGACCACAACAACCTTATCAGCCACCTTATCAAGGGCAGCAGAGACCTCAACCAGTCCTAGTGCAGCAACCCCCTGCTCCAACCAATGTGATCCCAGTGAAATATGCATCTGCTGAAGAAAATCCGAACAGAGCCATAGTCCCAGTCACCCCATTGCTATCAGACAGTGATCCAAGTGACCATAGTTTTGACTCCACACATATTGATAGCCCACAGGCTTACTACATGCAGTCACCCGAGCATAACGAGTCATACTATTATGAGGACCCAAGTGAAAATAGTGGGGAGCCTGAGTATGCTAATGTCATGTACACAAACCCCAACTCTAGACCTCAACCTAGGCAGGTACAACCCCCATTTCCTAGAGGACCATGCTTCAGATGTCAGGGAGATCACCTTATACGTGATTGTCCACTGCCTGCCCCTACAAAACCCCAACCAGTGACAATTCAGGGTTTCTGTCAAGATTGCGGAAAAGAGCATCTCCTACGAGATTGCCCAAAGAACCCTAATAACATGCCTAAAATCACTCCCATCAACGTCATTGGGTTAGTGGTAGACTCTACGGGAAGTATAACTTCCACAGCCCCAGTGCATGTGGTCACTAGAGCCAAGCCTTGCAGCAAACTCAAGGAGTAGGGCACGAAAAGAGTTCTGAGTTTAGTGAGACAGAGAGTATAACCAAGAAAAGGACAAGAGCATGGAGAGATAGCCGGGAGAGAATGAAAAGACAATGGTCACAGAAAATGAGCGAACTTGAAGAAAGCTTGAGAGAAACCAAAGCAAAGATAAGTAAACTCGCATCTCAAAACCACTCTCACACCACCCCTCCACCACCTTTCCCTTTACCCGCCAATCCATCTTCTTCCATTCCCCAACCTTTCAATACACCACCCTTAACCCACCCACCACCCAGAGTAGGATCAGTCCTAGCCGATCCCTCCTGAAGATCTAGACATGATGCTTAAAGCATATCAGGCCAGAATCCAAGAAGGGCCCAATGTAACAGATCATGAGAAATGTTACCCTAGAGCCGATCTAGAGATAGAGCGAACAAAGCTTTGTGCTAAAATGGTCGAATTGGCGCAAGCCATGTTTGAAGCCAATCGCTTGTTCAATGGCTCTAACCCCATCAGAACACCATTGCACTTTGATGGTCTATTGGATAGATTGGAGAGGTTACTTGGAAAGTCTGGAAAAGGAGCCACCTCCCAGGCTAAGGAGAGGGCAAGTGATAGAATAAGCATTCCTCCCCAGGGAGCTTATGTGCCTAACTCCACTGAACCAGACACCTCTTCTTCTATGAATAGGTATTCACCAGAGTTCCTGAGAGAGATTCAAGAAGAGAAGTGGGCAAAGGAGAGTGAAGTCCCTCCTCCCATTGAACTCGTGGATGATGCACATGATCAGTTCCCACATGACATCCCTTCTATTTATGAAGAACAGGAAAGTGCCCACTCTCATGAGAGGTTAGACTTTGAGTCTAATTCCTTGCAAGAGTTACCACATTTCACAGGCCCATGGGAAACCAAGTCTACTTGCCTGAGAGCACCCACAGTCATGATAAGAAACGAAGATTCAATCATACCTAGGAATACAGAGGTAGTAAAGAAAACTAAAGTGCAGTGCAATCTCACTTTAGAAGAGCTACTCAAAGTTAAGCCAGAAGTGTGGAAACACGTAGCCAAACAAGTGCCAGACATAGCGAAATCGCGTTCCCAGGTAGGATCTCATAGAACAGTGCCTGAAATACCATTGGATAAGATAGGAGACATGAGTGAAGGAGAAGAAGGAAATAACTATCTCCCAGTTACCCATCAGGGATACACAATCAAGGCAATTTTGGACTCATGTGCAGGAGTTGCAATTGCTACAACTTCCCTATGGAAGCGTTGGGGCAAGCCAGTACTCCGACCGACGAGAATGAAATTGCAGATGGCCGATGGCCATATTGAGAGGCCCTTGGGATTGCTAGAAGGCATAACTCTCACTACATGTGGTGTTGAGCTCGAACATACTTTTGCTATATGCGACTTTAGCAGAAACCAAGCCTACGAGATGATTTTGGGAAGGCCATTTATGTGGCAATTGCAAGTAGTATAGGACTGGGGAACCAATTCCTTATACTTGCAACACTTAGGAGTTACAACCAAAGTCAATCTCAAGGACTACTCTCATAGAGACGTACCGCCCATTCAATGGAATCCCATCCATAGAGCCAAGGATGACACGGAGTCAGTGCATTCCATAGGATCAGGATCCTCATGGATGCATGAAGACACCCACTTATGGATGTGCAAAGTGGTAGTAGAAGAAGAGAAAAGAGAAAAAGCTAGAGAGGTAGGTGCGAAAGAGACACATTTCAAGACCCAACCTATACACCTGTAGTTTTTCCTGACGAAGAGTTTGAGCCTCACGGCTGGGCAGAAATTTTAGCAACAATGGATGTAGCCATCAATGAAGAGCAGTGGACACCCCACTATGATGAGGATGGCTATGACATTGCAGTCTTCTCAATATAGCCAATCATGGGAGATGCAATTTTAGAAGAATGCGAACCTAGCCCTGATACATTTGAGGATGCAAGTGACTCCGACTTAGAGTCAATCATTATGGACCCACCTTTTGCATCAGATGAAGAATACTTCTATGAAGTTGAAGCTTACCCCCAGAGACACGGAGAAATCACAAATGATGTGAGGTTAGCCACACAAGTAGCCACTAAGAGTGGAGGAAAGAAAAGAAAGAAGAAGGAAGTCACTCCGGAGGCAGAAGAATCCTTGTTTAAGGTCCCTGAAAACTTTAAAAAATATGAGATAGATGATAGGAGAGTCATGATAAGAATGCCTAAACGTGAGGCACAAGCAGGAGAGGCCTATGATAGCAAGGAAACTACCAAGAAAATAGTTGTCGCCATAGAAGAGGGAGAAAGATGCACCTACATAGGGCATGACCTGACGGAAGAAGAAGAGCAAGAGTTGGTAGCTTTGCTAAGAGAGTACAGAGATGTATTCGCTTGGAGCTACAAGGACCTGAAAGGTGTCGACCCAGACATATGCTCATACATGATTCCCATGACCTCAGATGCCAGACCATCTAAGTAGAAGCCCTATACATACAATGATAACTACGTTGCTAAGATCAAGGAGGAGATAGATAGATTGGTAGAAGCTGGGTTTATCTATGAGATTGAGCACACTGAATGGGTATCCCCCATTGTGGTTGTGCCCAAGAAGAATGGAAAATTGCGTGTGTGTATTAACCTTAAAAAAGTTAATGCTGCCACGATTAGAGACAGTTATCCACTTCCTATTACTGAGCATCTATTAGAAAGGGTAGCAGGCAAAGAAGTGTACAACTTCCTAGATGGATTCTCTGGCTACAATCAAGTAGCCATTGCACCAGAAGATCAGCATAAGACGGCTTTTGCCACAGAGTGGGGCATATTTTCCTTTCGGGTAATGCCATTCGGGCTTACCAATGCACCTGCTACCTTTCAAAGATTAATGTGTCACGTGTTTAAAGAGTTCTTGAGGAAGAATTTGGAAGTCTATGTTGATGATCTTTGCGCTCATTCCAACATTAGACAGACCCATATACCTGAACTCAGACAAATCTTTGATAAATGCAGAGAATATCGTCTGCCTGAACCCAAAAAAGTGTGTTTTCATGGTCAGGCAAGGCAAAATTCTAGGACACATAGTGTCTAAGAACGGCATATCCACTGACGAAGAGAAAGTGAGAGCCATCGCAGAACTACCTAGGCCAAAGAACGTGAAGGAAGTACAGGCTTTCATGGGGCATTGTGGTTACTACCGCCGGTTCATTCACATGTATGCTGTCATTGCAAAGCCCATGTACGGACTTCTGACTAACTTTGAGTGGACTGATGAATGTGAGAATTCCTTCAATGAGCTTAAACGGCGATTATGTTCACGACCAATCTTGACCACACCAGATTGGAATAAGCCTTTTCATGTTCATGTAGATGCATCCAATTATGCTATTGGGTGTGTACTCGCACAACCTACGGGCGAAGGTAATATGGATCTTCCAATTGCCTATGCTAGTAGACAGTTAAATGCAGCTGAACGGAAGTATAGCACCACCGAACGAGAAGGATTAGGCATGGTATATGCGGTTAAAAAGTTTAGACACTATTTGCTTGCAAATAAGTTCAAATTTTTTTACTGATCACCAAGCCATGTAATACAAGCAGATTAGTAAGATGGTTTCTCTTACTAATGGAATATGCCTTTGAGGTAGTAGTGAGGAAAGGCAGGACTCATTTGAGGGCAGACCATCTCTCTAGGCTCACATCTGGAGAGGCCCCACAAGGAGTGTCAGATGACCTACCTGATGCTTACTTGTTTAATTTGGAAGTTGTACCGCAGTGGGCTAAGCCATTAGTGCCAGTATTGACATACGGTCTTAATCACCCAGTAATGCACACAGAAGATAGAGAGATAGTAAGAGCTCAAAAGTATCATATCTTGGCAGGAAGTATGTACAAATTTATGGAGCAAGGAGTATTGGCCTGTTGTGTGGAAGAGGACGAGTATGCTAAGTGGTTGCAATTAGCACATGTAGGTGCATTAGAGCAACACTACTCAAAACAACGAACCCTACAGACCCTGAGGAGACTAGGAGTGCATTGGCCAACCATGGAAGTTGATGTCCATAGAATGTGCAAAGAATGCCCAATCTGCTGCACTAAACCACCAGCGGAACATGCCACTCTTTATCGAGTGTCTTTAGTGCCAGATTGGAGTGAACCATTAGTAGCCTTCTTGAGGACGAAAACATTCCCTCAAGATATGACTTTGGCCAGACAAAGAAGTTTGGAACAAGAAGCCTTGGATTACACAATCATTGGTGATAATTTATACAAACGTGGTAAAGATGGTTACTTGAGACTGTGTGTTCATGAGAGCGAATACCTCAAGATATTAAGGACTGCTCACCAAGGTGTAGTAGGAGGACACTTCGGTCCACATAGGCTGATCAAGGCAATTCTATTTGCAGGATTTTGGTGACCCACCCTTCACATGGATGCACATACCTATGTGAAGAGGTGTGAGGTTTGTCAGCGAACCCAGTATCCCATACGCAAGGATGAGATGCCATTGAAGCCTATGATGGGTGGACGTGCATTCTCTAAGTGGGGAATAGACTTTGTGGGTCCTATTAATCCCCCAGCTAAGGGTTCACATGCTGAGTATATCATCGTGGCCACAGACTATCTAACCAAGTGGGTAGAAGTGAAAGCCACTACAAAAAATGATGCTCAAACAACAGCAAAGTTCTTATTTGAAAATGTGTTCACGAGGTACGGATTGCCAATAGAGTTGGTGAGTGATAGAGGCACACACTTCTTGAATGAAGTCATAGAAAACCTTCTCCAAGAATTCTTGGTGATACATAAGAAGTCTGCTCCCTATCATCCACAAGCTAATGGTCAGGCCGAGAGCACAAATAAGATCTTATGCAATGTGATGACTAAATTGGTGAATAACAAACGCTCTGATTGGGACAAACAACTACACCACGCTGTTTGGGCATACCGAGTTGCCTATAAAACGATACTCCAAGCCACACCCTTTCAGATGGTGTTCGGTCAGAATGCGGTGCTACCCTTGGACTTTTTGATACCTACATTGAAAGTAGCACAAGAGCATGACTGGACAGGCCATGAACTCTCCTCTCGAATCTTTGATCTTGAACGTCTAGGAGAGACACGATTGAGAGCTGCAGCAGGAATCTATGTAGTGAAGAAGAGGCAAAAGGCGTATTTTGATACACATGTGAAGGATAAAGGCTTGAAAGCAGGAGACCTAGTCCTAGTCTACACATTGAAGCAACATGCACGAAAATTAGAGAAAAGAGGCTATGGACCAATGATTATCAATAGGATCTCCACAAGTGGAGCAGTACAACTAGCCACTCTAGAGGGTGACATACTACCAAGTTACATAAGCGGATGTAGAGTCAAGTTATATCAAGAACCCCTAACGGAAGAAATGCTCAATCGACTCGTTACTGCAAAGAAATGTAAGGATGAGGAAAAGAGAATTCGAGAAGAAGCACAGGCTGAAGCTTTAGAACGCATTCGACGAATGAAATTGAGAAGGCAAGGTAGAGATCAACCCATGACTGACGCTCATGAAGCTCTAGGTTATCACATGGCCATGTGCGAGGCTTTGAGTGAACTAGCCCGTAAGATAGTTGATCGACGACCTTTTGTGACCCTAGAAGTAGGACAAGGAGAGAGTGCAAGGACCGTGAGAGCTTTAATTGATTCAGGAGCGGCCACTAGTGCAGTTCGGCTTTCGTATTGCCAACAGTTGCAATTGGAGGTAAAACCCCTAGAAGCATATCTGATAGGATTAGGAGGTGTTGAAACCCCTTGCATGGGAGAGGTGGAACTTCCCCTCTACATTCAAGAGGTTCTCATGCCAGCAAAAGTACTAGTATGTGAAGACGAGGATCTTACCGAACCTCTCGTCCTGGGCCAAGACTAGATCTATGATCACGCAGTCAACCTCAACCTAAGAAGTGGACTTCTTTAGGCTTGGGTAGGCCAAAGCCTCCTTACGATTGAATTAGAAAAGCAAGCACTCAAACCATTAGAACAGGCACCAACTCCTGGTCCCTCCAGGAACCCACATGAAGATAATGTTATTCTTGTCCAAAGTTCTATGGTGCAGAGGATTGTCACTCTTGCCAAAGGTACAGAAGTCAAGGAGGAACTCCCATCTGTTCCAGAGAAGAATCTCAAGGGGAAGGTCCAGCAACACCCGACACTGAGGAGACCGATGAACAAGAAGCATGAGCACCAACTTCGGCAGTATGAAGTGCCTCGTGGCATGAAACAGATATGGATACGCAAGGGGGAAAAAATCACGGCCCCAAAGACAGGGTCTCAAAAGAGCATCAAGCAAGCCTTGTCTATTTGGGTCCCTAAGCGGTCAATGAAGGCTAGCCCCAATGCTAGGCAGATATGGGTGCCCAAGGCCTGCTTACGAGCCCAAATAGCTCCAACTCTAGTCACTAGCACAATTCAACACTCACAAGTCCTCTTGGCAAACAACTCAGGAACTCTACTTACATCCCACTCTAACACGCACTCGGTCAAACCTAGGAATGTCTGGAAATGGGTACCCAAAAGGTCCCAAATCCAGCACAATCTAGTCCATGAACCTTTAACCGTTATTAGCTCAAGGAGCCACGAATCCTCAAACAAAGTCTGGAGAATTAAACCCTGTATCAAACCCCCAGACCCATTTTGTAAATCCATCCACTCTGAAGTAGATGCATTCTGAGTACCTTGCATATCCAAAGTATGCATCTAGAATGACACTAACCACTAATCCCCACTCACATCTATCACAAACACTTCATCTCTAACCACTAACCATCTCGATTGTCATGTTAGTATTGTGGAGGGAACACTATTACATCATGTTTCCTATGCAACACTAATGTGCCTTCCTTCTTCTAGCAGATAAGCATCAGAAGTGTCATGGAAGCTGTAGCAGGAACAAGCTCCCAGGCAGGCACTAATACTCAAAGCAATTGGGATACCATGCCTGTGGAAGCGCCACTGATAGCAAGGTCGGAAGAGCTTTTGAATGTGAGAAGAATTCCTATCTGGGATCCTCCAAGTGGCCTAACAGAAAGAGTGAAGGGGCATTCTCATTGGTTCAACGAGATGCTAGGAGATTTGGGAGATGCAGACCACATATGGGAGTCCAAGTTGGAATTCGGAGGAGTCTGGTGGACATTTCAATTCTTCTCGAGAGAATTTGAAACATTACAGAATGCAGCCCCTCTTCAGGATATTTGGCTAAAAGCGGGATTGCAAGATTATTTCAGTGCAGCTTTGCCTAGACTTGATTTTCTTAGGTGCTACTTCTTGATTGCCACACTGAAGGCGACGGGAGATAAAGATCATTCAGGCACATTCCTGGTGCCCTCTCTATCAAACTAGGAGGAAATGAAGAAGTTTGAATTGAATATTACTTTAATCAGGGAAGCCCTTCAGATGTATGGCACCCATGTACCTTCCGATCGAGACCCATGATACCGGAGTCTATGAAGAACAATAAAATCAAGAAGTTGAAGGAAATGTGTGCTCTCACCCCCAACATCGCCATACCATTACGGATGTGCCTTCAACACTTCGCATTTCCGGCGCAAGACCGGTTCACCCAGCCTCATAAGAAGATATGGTATGGATTATACCTAGCAGAGACTGGGAGCTTACCAATTAAAATGCCCATGTGGATCCTGGACCAGTTATATGAAGCAGACAAGCGAGGAGTACGGAAGCCTACTTTGAATGGCTGCTGTGCCATTACAAGAATTATCTACAGATGCCTTGCCTATGATGTACCGATCGCAAGGGCCCTTAAGTACTCACAACTGGAATTCTTCAAAGGGCGGAAGTCAGGGGTGCAACCCACAAAAAGAATGCGTGGTTCGCTTTCATAGGTTCTAATCCCTCGTGAGGCCACCACAGAAGCTTCCCTCAGAGAAGAGGAACAAGTAGCCCCTTTCACTATCCATCTCCAAGGACCAGAATCAGGGGGTATGGTACAACCCACTCCATCAGCCCCTCCACTACCCACAGATGCTGAGTTTGCATCCATGGCTACTTTGGCAGAGGATCCAAATTTTGACTTTGAAAGCTTCCTGCAGACAGCCCACTTATCTGAGAGTGAGTGTTTCTCTGAGACCGACGGCCCTGAATCTTCATCCCAGAGAGCACGACCACATGGTGAAGCACGAAGAGTACATTGGGAGGATGAGGCACAACGCACGCAGGCGGGAGGCACACATGAACAAGTGGAGATGCAGAGGAATGAATCGGAGGAGAGTGAGGAGGATGCCCCTGCTTACACTGCACAACTTAAACGGCTCTACAAAACGATCAAGCAGGTACAAAAGAGGCATAAGCTATCAGAGGAGGCAAATAGAGCGATGGTGAATCAAATGCTTCAAGCAGAGAACGCGGACCCCCATTTTGTCGAATCATTGAACCTTTTGGCAGAGACATATGGGATTATAGAAGCTATGAGGATCATGTTACATCGCAACCCTCCTCAATATGATCAACGAAGGATCGATACACGACCACGAAGGGGGAAGATGATTCAAATGGAAGTTTCTACCGCCCTCCCTACCACCACTCAAGAAGATGTCCACATGGCCAGCCCAACCAACAGTGAGGAACCAGATGTAAATACACAGGTACCATCTCCACCATCACCTCCCATCCAGCCCTCCGAAACCCTCACCACGAGTATTCCTGAACAATCAACATTAACCCTTAGTGAAACTATACCACGCACTACCATTTCCCCATCCGCCCCTTTACCTCCTTCCACTAGTTCCAGCCAATTTTCTGAACCCCATATAGGTCATCGTGCCACCGATCAAACTATAATAGGTCACCCTTCATATCTCCTAGCCCTTGGACAGCCACTTGCCACTAGCCAAACCTTAACACACCCAATTCCAGTCACTGATACATTTCCTCTTTCCCAACCTCAGACCATTGAGCCCCTCTTCACCCCCTCAGAACCAACACAAGACACCCTAACTCCATTGTTGGAAAACCTTGTAAATATGATGCGACAACTTGATGATTATAAGAGAAATTCCCTTTCCCAGCACACCTCACCCACATTCACACCCACCTCTAAGACACCACCCACCATTCCCGTATTCACGATTCACACAACACACACAATCACATCCGATCCCATGGACATTTCACCATCCACAGGAGCACCCACCACCACAATTGTTCCCACATCCTCACATTTCACTTCACTTATAGGCACATCATCCACTTTTCCCTTCCCCATTTCCCAACCCTTTGCATTTTCCACCTCTACCACTGCATCCACATCATTTAGTCATGCACTAGACACCATGTTCGAAGCGGCCACTCAACTTAAGCAAGAGTATAGATTACTGGAAGAAAATAACACAGAGCTGTGCAATCTCTCAGCTCAACTCTAGGCACGTGTCAATGCCTTGGAGCTAAGTAATACAACACTACAACATGAGGTGACCACCCTCCAACAATCTCAGGTGGAGCTCGAAGCCAAACATACAGAGGCGACTAGGGCAGCAGAAGAACAACTCAGAGATCAGCTAGCCCGTAATGCTAGACTACAATGAAACATGGCTCTACTCCGAAGCCACCTAGCAGCTGCACAAGAAGAAAATAGGAGATTATAGCAACAAAATCAAGACAACCTCGAAGCTGCCATAGAAAGTACTCTAGGGGCACCCATTGACCCTGCTAGCTTCCGGGCCGTCCCTTCAGAAAGCATACAACAAATCTTGGAAACCTATGCCAACCTCTTAGAAGCACATGATCAGCTGGTTGACCAAGTAAAAGAGCTATAGAGATCCCAAGTGCCTACACCACAACCACCAGAAGCTAAAAAGATGGTCCATGCAGCCACTTCTCTAGAGCCCGAATCTTCAACAACCAATGAGGTACTTGAGCTACGACGACAAGTGGCAGAATTAAAGATCAGGTTGTTACAGTATGAACGACCCCCTTCTCCACCTAATCAACCACTAGAAGAAGAAGCAGTAATCATTCCAGTGGAGGAAACATTTGAAGACAACTATGAGCCTCAACCCCTTCCAGGAGGCAGAATCACAGAGGAAGGACAAGACACTTATGAAGAGCCCCCTTCAGCATGGATGAAACAGGTAGAAGAAATGGGGACAACTCAGGAGGAACGTATCTCCACTCAGATGCTGGCAATGAGGACCATTGAAGAAACCATACTTCAATCAGAGTATTTCAGACACCTGGCCCCTAGAAGACTGATAACTAGTTGTGAATTACAATATAAACCCTATTTTGTATTATTGGCCGACTACAACGCAGAAATCAAAAGAGTCACTAACAGGTACCCCACGTTCGCAACACAATTCGAACCAGAGGATATTCCAGAGGCAGCCAAAAAAGGGGCCATATTCCAACCCATCTGGGGGCCAAAGTTACTCGAAACCTATCCGAAAATGCTTAGAACATTGGACCACGCTCCCATGCATTTGAAGTATAACCCTTGCTTCGGACCAGTACAAAGGAGACGATCATGGAAAGCATTTGCTATAAAGGTTCGGAACAACGCAAATTGCAAACAATGGCTGAATTACCCCTCGATCGCACCACCAACAGGCACACCTACAGTAGCATATATGATAGCTACCATCAGACATTGGATGCCACGCCTCCACCCCATGCCAGATGTCGCTGCATAGATGATGCTCAAAATTTTGGACATGATGCAAGAGGTGCTAAAGACTTTTCGAAATGTACGTAATATCCAGTCGCCAATTCCGAGCTTCATCAACGGTAACTATGACCTACTTTATGATATGAGCACAACCCTGAGCATACGAGTCGCTTATGCATGGCACGCAAGAATCAGGTATCTCCCTGCTTGCTACAAGCAAACGTTTGATGACATGTTCACCACGGGGTTCTGGGAAGCACACTCAGAAGTGTTCGCGCCACGCCCAACCCACCTACTACAACTATTCGCATGTGAACAAACAATGCACTCAGAGCTCTACACCACGCCACAACCTGACATGCCTGGAGCAGTAAATTGGGATGCCCTGCAAAGAGATTTGGTCCGGGGACTACGGATTAAAGAACAAGAATTGGCAACCGACGTATTACAACAGTACATTGATCAAACCGTGGAGCAGAGGTCTGTCAGAGACGACAGACGCTAGGGGGGGGAGAGTGTTGGCATCATATGGGGAGAAGCAAGTACGACATACATGCAGATCTAGCACTAAGGCAACCCATTAAATTTTTCCAAACCTTGCATCATTTTAAAAGTGATTCTCATCACTAAAAACCCTTGTAAATATCGTTTCACCTTTTTGTAGCTCCATTTTGTACAAGCATACCTATCCTCGAGCTTGAGGAGCTTTAGAAGTAGTTGCCTGCCAATTTTCATATTTTTTAGATCTCGTTTGAGCCCTCGAATAAGCCCTGGAACCTAATTTTTAACTAGGCCGGACACTAGGTTTGGACAGGGTCAAAGCTAGTCAAAAACTATAAATAGAGCTAGAGAGCTCATTTTTTGGGGGCTAGCTTCTTGTAGTTTTGAGCTTGTATGAGAACTTGATTATAATAGAAGTGATTCCATTGTCTTACTATCTTTGTTCTTGCCGTGTGTGCGCGTGTGTGTGTATGTGTGTGCATGTTTGTGTGCTTCTCACTCACATATTTGTGCCTTCACTTGCTCGAGGTCTTCAGACCATCCTCATGTCTTCCCGGATTGACATTAAAGGAGGTGCTACTCATCATTGAGCTACAGTCACTCTCTGAAAAGAGATACGTTTCTCATTTGTATAATCTACCTTTTTTAGAATAGATGATTGTATAAAAAAAACCCTTGCTTTTTATAGTAATACTATGCTTCTCTTACCAAATGAACTTCTTATGCTTCCTCAATAGAGCATACAATTCATCAAGAATATGAGCAAAGTGGGGAATCCATATCAAATAGAAAACACATGCACCTAGAAAGCTTCTTATCTCACTTAGCGATCTACAAAAAATTATCATCTTGTTAATAGCATAAATCTTTGGAGCCATTAAATCCACATAAATGACCTACTATAAGAACTTTTCTTACTCCAAAACTTGATTTTTCTACAAAAAAAGTTAGGCCTACACCTTCAAATCATTGAAAACATCTTTCATAATCATGTATATGAGCCTTAACAAAGTTTTTGCATCCATCAACATAAAGGGTACGATATTTTTGTCTATCAATACATCGTTTAAGGGGACATCATGGGAAAATAGCACTGTTATATGCAAAATAAAATTGTGCAGAATCAATTTTATTGCATTCATCATATGAGCAACCAATCCAAGAGTTGTCTTCGTGTTGTAATATCTTTACTTTCAACCACTAGTTGGTCATAACTAGAATATAATTCACAATTGATTTGCCTCAGGAATGCTTCTGCAAAATCTTCCACAATTGATCTTATACCTATATAGAGGATTGTCACTTTGTTCATAGGTTGAAGATCTTTGATAAATATAAGTTTTCCATACTTCTTAGGTATTCATACTTGATTTCTTGTGTAACAAACATATTAATTCCGATAAATGATTCTTGGAGACAAGAATAGGCCACAAATTCCAAGGAATATGAGTAATGGTAAATATAATAATTGGATGAACACTCTTCTGAATCCTTGCAAACTGTGTCATAAATTTTGATCAATAACTAAGTATCCTCAATAAATTCATGAACAATTTTTAACTTATCACATAGAATGGGATCATTGTTTGCTTTCTTGATCATGTTATCACTTACATTTGAAAGTGGCTGAGCTATTGGTTTGACCTTTTTATCCACTGCTTTATACTTTGCATTAATCTTGGGCTCAATCTCATCAATGTTATGACAATGATTAGCCAAATTGCATAATATGGCATACATTTCTAATGATGATAAAGGATTAATACTTGAATGAATATCACCATCCATTTTTCATGAACCTTTCCATTTATTCCATTATATTTATCCATGATATATCCTCACACACACACACATACACACAATAAATCATCTCATCATCTTCAAGTAATTCTACAAGTAGCAATTCTTTCTCTTGGTTTCTAATTTTTTTTACTCATTTTCTGATGTAGTAAATCACTTTGTACAAAAGGCATTCCTCTAAGAGCGAAAACAAAAGAAAAGTTTTCAAAAGCAAAATAACTAGAAAGCATGATATCAACAACATGAGTATCACTATGGCCCTACCAAATATCTTTGTTTCCATTCTTAATTCACATATGAATTGTTTCCCTAGAATGATGGGATATGAACAATTGGCATGCATAAAAATGTGGTGTTCTTCGTTTACATCACCAATGGACAATGAAACATTAGCACAATCACCTAACAAGTATCCGGGGGCATTATTTGCCTCTTTCATTTTCCACCCATGATCTCTATCTATCAACCATTTTTCCCTTGTCATACAATTCCCTCAATACAATATTTACTTTTGATTTTGTTTCTATTACTGTAATATATGGTTTGTTATTATCTCTAATTTTTTTCAATCGTTTCTATTGTTCCCCTTTCCCAATGATTTAGTGTAAAATGACTTTTTGGATTCTCATTGTTTCTTTCCACATTTCCAATCACAGGTCCCAAATAATTTTATTTGCACAGTATTTTTCAATTTTGTCTTCATTTATTTTCACAATACTTATTTTTGACTCCTCCATGTATACATCTTCATGTTTTATATTAGTGAGTTCCCATTTCCTTCTAATGGCACTCATAAAATCCTCTTTGAATCAATTTGTGCAAGTTCTAGAAGCTCTTCTGATGTGGGAGTTACCTATGATTTCATTACTCTTTTGTCCACAACTCTTCTAATATCGATCTATTTTTCCAATTAGGAAATTAATCTAAATTCAAATTTAGCCACTTTTTCCCCTTTCTCCCCTTATTCTTGTGTTTCTTGCTTTTCTTCATTTTGAGATTTCTTTTCCATCCTATGAAATACTTGACACACTTTTCCCTTATCTGGATTGTCCTTTATTTCACTTGATTTCTCCTCTTGTTCATTATTTTTTGCTTCTTTCCTTGATTTTGTTACTCTCTTGGTCTGCCTCTCTTTTTCATTATCTCTCTCTCTCTCTCTCTCTCTCCCCTCTCTCTCTCTCTCTCCTTTCTCATCTATGTTAGCCTCATGTGCATAGATCGAGAACATGTTTTAGCACAAATGTTTGACCTAGATTGATATAATATTTATGACGTTAATTTACCCTTACGTCCAACACCATAGACATGACTCCAAAACTCACTCTTATCATCATCACAATCAGGCTTAAATGTATATGTGTTTTGATTTGTTGAGACTTCATAAAACTTCTTTAATCCCCCTTTTGGCCAAAATAAGGCCGTTTTGTAAGATGGTCACAAATTTTCCTCTCAATTCAAATACTAAATTTCTTTCTTTGGCCTCTTTAAAAGAGTTGCATGTCTAATGATGGTCCAATCATCATACTAAATGTACCTTCAGGTTGGTTAAAAGGTCTTCGTCCTTGAGCTTGGACCCTAGATTTGGTATCTTGAATGCTTTTTAATGATGCAATCCTTATCACAAGTGTTTTGATATGTTTTGCAAGTGAATCTACTTTGAATTCAAGTTGTAACTATTTTGGATCTTCTTCAATAGGCATGCTTTAATCAATTTCTAGTTTTGGTGTAGTGACCCTTCCATTTGGTCAATTCAGTTGATTTAAATTCCTCTCTTGCCTTTGGGCTAATCGATGACTACAAAATAAACTACATCCCAATCATCTGTTAATCCACTTGGAGCTCTCTCATCCTCTAACATAGAATCTAATTCCATTCGCTTTGATACATCTAGCAGATTCAAGAAATTATGCAACTTCTTAGGTTCTTAAGCAATTGAGTATACTTCACTTCAAACTCAATCAAACATTGGGTTATATTCTTAAGCCTAAATGTGTTCGCACACATCACTTCTGAAATATATCAACAAATCCCCTTTGGAGAACAAGGAGTTGGCACTCATGTATAAGGAAGTGCCAAGCTATGTGGAAATAAATCAATCCACAAAAGGAAGTAAGCCCAAAGCTTCGTGAAAAGCTTCAACCTTCTCCCTAGGTAGAGCCTTTGTGAAAAGGTTTGCAACATTATCTTATCTACCCACATTAGCCAAGCTGATATCTCCAGTAGAGAACCTCTCCGTGACATAATGATAGTGCACCTCAATGTGCATTGTGCGAGCATATTGGAACATTGTTAGTGAAGATTTTGGTGGCAAAAGACAAAGCATATTGTGGGCTATTGCTTTTCAAAATAAAGTTCACAAAAAGAAAATTGACTTTAGGAGAGCCGCTCCAGCTTCCATGAGTAAAAGTGAACTTCCTTTACTTCATTTGAACTTCAGTAAGTGTAAATAAAGTTCAATGAAGTAAAGGAAGTTCATTTTTACTCATGGAAGGGACAACTCCATCAAAGTTTTATATTTCAAAGTGAAAAATAATAGGTCATAATATCTGTGTCACAAAAACTGAATTACAAATATCATTTTTTTTTTCTCTTCCTCCTTTTTCTTCTCTCTCTTTCTTATGGAGGAATGTTTTCTATTTTCATCAAAATATTCTATATGTATTTAATAAGTTCTTTTCTACAAACACATAAAGCTTTTGAAATACAGAGTGAATATATCTTAACCATCGCTTTGAATATAGCACATATTAAAGATCAACGCACACAACAAGTTCTTGTCACATACATACAAAAATCACAAGAAAGAGACTTTTGTTTAGATAACATGTATAGTATTATGAACATGTTCAAAGATCAGCTCTTATAAGAGTACACAGAATGTATCCTTTCTTTCCAGACTCCAAAGTTGGAACAATAAATTCCTTTTGAATATCTTTGCCTTCCAACAATATGAATGTGTAGAGCTATGTAAAGTTGGAAGATATATGTTTTTGGCCTACATGTGGGTATTAGCATATTCAAATGGAAGAATACATACCATAACATAAATAAGGATAGAGCCAAACTTGATCCCTATTCATTTTTTCTTTTGCAGTTAATCTTGGTGATTAACTTTGTGCTTTGATCAAAACTTGTGCAACTATATCCCAATAGAGAATGTTGAAAAAATCTTCTTGTATGCTTCTAATCATCTGAATTGGATTGAATATAAGCCTTCAGCTGATCATAAGCACCCTTCTCTATCGCTCTTCTAAGTGTTTTGTTTAGCCTTTCCAAAATCTTGATTAGCATGTTGTATGGAATGCCTCTTATGCATGCTTTTTTATTCCCTCAATAACTCCCTCATCAATTGTGCTCTCCTTGCCCTTTCCATAGTTTTTATTCGGCATGCTAACTATTAGCGTTGTAGCTGCAGGATATATGAGATGACCCTTCAGAAAAATAAGTTGATTGACCTTCTATGGTTGAAGTTCTTAATTTGCACAAAATAAAGCTCATCTCTTGCTTAGAAAAGACATGATCATTCCGCCTTTGAAGCTTCCTTATATGAATTCAGTAGGTAGTGCATCCAAACATTTATGTGCTAAGGACACGCAAGCTCAATCGACTTCAGCCTCCAAGCACCATCTATTTCTTTTGCATGTCTGATCTATTGCTCAAAGCCTGTAAGTCGATGAAGAAGACCATAATCCTCATGTAGTTGTACTCTTCAAGGAACTTAAAACTTTCTCATCTCCAAGAACACTCATGGACTTACTTATTATGGCAAGGAAAGGAGTAAGATTTGAAGTGTGCACATCAGCCCTATCCTTGTTTTTTGACATTGGAGGAGCAAAAATCTCATTACACAAAGTTCGGATATACTTGAATGTGGTGATGGAGAAAGAACGTTTATTCTTTTTCTTACATCTTATATGATAATGAGCTTGATATGTGCCTTTCGTAGTGCAGAGATGCCAGAAAGAGAGGAACATGATTTTGGAGGGGCTGTTCGCTTTTTCGAAGGCATATGTTGTGCCATGGTTGGATTCTGACTCGTTAGGTATCTTTTACCTAACCTATTACTCACTTGTTGCTGGCTTGGCATTAGAAACCCATTTCTGACTTGAACATTGCAGTCATACCACATTCATGTAGTTTTCATGTTGTTTGCACTACGGTTTAGTGATTCTGGTGCAGCTAACAAAGCTCAAAGTTCAACTATAGAAAAAATATAACAACTTGCTCTGTACCAGATGTTATGTATAGTAGTAAGCTGCTATATACAACAATAAAATAATATGGCAAGTAGGTATGGTGCTCCATAGTAGTATAAAAAATACAGAGAAAGATAATGTAGGTGCTTTTGGTGTTTAATGCAAAAGATAATAAATCACCACTTTAAACTCCATAAGCTGTTGCATAGCCATGAGAAGATGCTGAAAATAGGCCAAAAAATGGTGCAAAATAGTCCATAGTACATACATGTTAATCACACACATACACATGGATGCACAATCACATACATGTACACACACATACACATACACATACACATCCACATACACATACACATACACATACACATACACATACACATACACATACACATACACATACACATACACATACACATACACATACACATACACATACACATACACATACACATACACATACACATACACATATGCATAGACATACACATACACATACACATACACATATGCATAGACATACACATACACATACACATACACATACACATACACATACACATACACATACACATACACATACACATACACATACACATACACATACACATACACATACACATACACACACACATACACATACACACATATGCATAGACATACACATTCACATACACATACATGTACACATGCACATACACATACACACACACATACACACACACATACACACACATACACATACACATACACATACACATACACATACACATACACATACACATACACATACACATACACATACACATCACATACACATACACATACACATACACATACACATACACATACACATACACATACACATACACATACACATACACATACACGTACACATACACATACACATACACATACACATACACATACACATCCACATACACATACACATACACATAAACATACACATACACATACACATACACATACACATACACATACACATACACATACACATACACATACACATACACATACACATACACATACAAATACACATACGCATACGCATATGCATACACATACGCATACACATACACATACACATACACATACACATACACATACACATACACATACACATACACATACACATACACATACACATACACATACACATACACATACACATACACATACACATACACATACACATACACATACACATACACATACACATACACATACACATACACATAGACATACACATACACATACACATACACATACACATACACATACACATACACATACACATACACATACACATACACATACACATACACATACACATACACATACACATACACATACACATACACATACACATACACATACACATACACATACACATACACATACACATACACATACACATACACATACACATACACATACACATACACATACACATACACATACACATACACATACACATACACATACACATACACATACACATACACATACACATACACATACACATACACATACACATACACATACACATACACATACACATACACATACACATACACATACACATACACATACACATACACATACACATACACATACACATACACATACACATACACATACACATACACATACACATACACATACACATACACATACACATACACATACACATACACATACACATACACATACACATACACATACACATACACATACACATACACATACACATACACATACACATACACATACACATACACATACACATACACATACACATACACATACACATACACATACACATACACATACACATACACATACACATACACATACACATACACATACACATACACATACACATACACATACACATACACATACACATACACATACACATACACATACACATACACATACACATACACATACACATACACATACACATACACATACACATACACATACACATACACATACACATACACATACACATACACATACACATACACATACACATACACATACACATACACATACACATACACATACACATACACATACACATACACATACACATACACATACACATACACATACACAATACACATACACATACACATACACATACACATACACATACACATACACATACACATACACATACACATACACATACACATACACATACACATACACATACACATACACATACACATACACATACACATACACATACACATACACATACACATACACATACACATACACATACACATACACATACACATACACATACACATACACATACACATACACATACACATACACATACACATACACATACACATACACATACACATACACATACACATACACATACACATACACATACACATACACATACACATACACATACACATACACATACACATACACATACACATACACATACACATACACATACACATACACATACACATACACATACACATACACATACACATACACAGACACATACACATACACATACACATACACATACACATACACATACACATACACATACACATACACATACACATACACATACACATACACATACACATACACATACACATACACATACACATACACATACACATACACATACACATACACATACACATACACATACACATACACATACACATACACATATGCATAGACATACACATACACATACACATACACATACACATATGCATAGACATACACATACACATACACATACACATACACATACACATACACATACACACACATATGCATAGACATACACATGCACATACACACACATACACATACACATACACATACACATACACATACACATACACATACGCATACACATACGCATACACATACACATACACATACACATACACATACACATACACATACACATACACATACACATACACATACACATACACATACACATACACATACACATACACATACAACATAACACATACACATACACATACACATACACATACACATACACATACACATACACATACACATACACATACAATACACATACACATACACATACACATACACATACACATACACATACACATACACATACACATACACATACACATACACATACACATACACATACACATACACATACACATACACATACACATACACATACACATACACATACACATACACATACACATACACATACACATACACATACACATACACATACACATACACATACACATACACATACACATACACATACACATACACATACACATACACATACACATACACATACACATACACACACATACACATACACATACACATACACATACACATACACATGCACATATACACACACATTCACATATACACATACACATACACATACACATACACATACACATACACATACACATACACATACACATACACATACACATACACATACACATACACATACACATACACATACACATACACATACACATACACATACACATACACATACACATACACATACACATACACATACACATACACATACACATACACATACACATACACATACACATACACATACACATACACATACACATACACATACACATACACATACACATATGCATAGACATACACATACACATACACATACACATACACATACACATACACACACATATGCATAGACATACACATGCACATACACATACACATACATGTACACATGCACATACACATACACATACACACACATACACATACACATACACATACACATACACATACACATACACATACACATGTGCATACACATACACATACACATACGCATACACATACACATACACATACACATACACATACACATACACATACACATACACATACACATACACATACATACACATACACATGTGCATACACATACACATACACATACACATACACATACACATACACATACACATACACATACACATACAC